>CM033472.1:272974214-273459349 GCA_019447015.1 Hymenochirus boettgeri
CTGTGTACTTTATCCTTAACCCCACTTGAATCTGTATGTTGTCCCTCCCACTTAGATTGTAAGCTCTTTGTAAGCTCTTCTGGTTAGGAATCGCTTTCCTAATATGTCAAGGCACACTTATATATATATATATATAGCCGGGGTTGGTGCCCGGGTGCTGGCTGTATGATGAAGATATAGAAAAGGACTATAGTGACAGCGCACTCCTGGGTCTTGTTCAATAGTTTATTAACATGCAAAAGTGCAACAAAGTGCAGGAGACATTTTGGTCTATGTTCTAAGACCTTTCTCAAGCCAAACATATATAAGCCATATATATATATATATATGTATAGATAAAAATATAGATATATATATATATATATATATATATATATATTCTTAACCTTTAAACCTTTAAAACTTTGTTTATGTAAATTTAATCTATCTGTATAATGGCTTGCACATATCCCCCTGTTTGGATACTCTGTATTTTATAATGTACAGCACTACCTACCCAAGTGGTGCTATATAAATAAAATTATACATAGAAATACAGAGGAGGTAAACGGAATGAGAACTATTAACTCACTGAGTATACAGAATACATATGATTTAATTTAGATGATCAGTGGCACTTCCTAATGGAAATCCGAGTTCCTGCTGTATATTTTACAACTTTTTCACACAATAGGAAAAATTGCAATGAAGACTCTAAACTCCCTGAAGAGAACAGTATAATAGAGAATTCCTAATGGTGCGTTATTATGATATAAGGAGTCATCGAGGAGTTCTGTTAAGTATGAAAAGTTAGAAGAGAGAATTCTCGAGTGATTTCTAATATGTTTTTAATGTACAGTTGGGAATACACTCATCTTTTTCACATAAATATACAACATTTCTATGCTGAACATGTTTCCTTTTATAGTCTTATATTTTTAAAATATGTTCATGGGAAAGCGGTGACATCACATTGTATATTTCATGTTGTTTATGTTGGTTTTAAATGCTGAATGCAAACTCCATATTAAAAGCTATTTACCCAAATGTTTTTCTTATTTTTTTTCTCTTGTATATCAGTTTGTGAAGTTTGTACTAATTAAACCAGAATTACATAGTGGATTGTGCCCATTTACTGTTCCTTCTGTGCTCCTTATGATCTTCCCAATTCAGTTCTTTCGTTTGAACCACTGGTTCCTGGGAGAGGGTGTTCTTTGAGAAACATTACCAGCATATAATTTTATTTGAAAAAAAAACCCCCAAACAAACAATGATTGTCTTTAAATTGTGCATATGGTGGCTACAGGGGTGTTCCTAAGGTTTTTTGCCAACTGAAAGAGGCAGATGGGGTAAAGTGGGCATGGCTTGTATAGATGTGTGTGGTGGGCTGACTTTAAATTGGCTGGTGAACTGGAGGGCTGACTTTACACTTGCTGGTGAACTGGTAAATATAAGTGCCCACAACCCAGACTGGTAAATATAAGCAGGGTTATTCAATAAAAGTTCTTATCATTTAAAAGTGCTAATTTTGCCCCAACCAATCAGATCTTATTTAACATTTGAAAGCTAACATCTGATTGGTTGGGGCAAAATTAGCACCATTTTAAACGATAAGAACTTTTATTGAATCTCCCTGAAGATGCCTACAAAAACTTTTAAATATTTGATACCCAACCCACATAGACTAGTAAATATAAGATGGTCTGCCCACACAGACTTTTAAATATAAGATGCCCATATGCCCAGCTTACACAGACTCGTACATTTATGATTCCCTTGCTTTCAGCCCACACAGATTGGTACATATAAAATGACATCATGCCCAGCCCACACACACTGGTACATATAAGATGCCCTCGTGCCCAGCCCATACAGATTTGTACATAAAAGATGCCCTTATGTAAAATTCCACAACAAAAACCAGTAAAAATACAGCTGTGTAGATGCTGCACCCATTCGCTCATGTTGGCCATGTGACAAGCACCCAGAGAACAGGAGAGGGTGCATGCGCATCACGCAGGAAAGGTTGTGCCTGCAGGGCGAGGGGGTGGGGCGGGATGGAGGGTGCATGTGTCGCGGGGACGATTCGACATATAAAGAAGCCTGTAAACTCTCAGTATGTTTACTAAGATAATTTTAAGTTTTAAAATAATCCCCTATATAAAAATAAAAAAATGCCTGAGCATGCTAGAAATCGCATGAAAACAATGTGCAAAACACGTAGAGATGGAACCCGGATCCATTCTGAACCAATCAGAACTTTCCATAATGCTAGAAAGTACAAGGCTACTTTCGAGGGTTACCAAATATACAAGGCTACTTTCTGTAACCCTCGAGGGACATTCCACTTTATTTAAATTTTCATTCTTGCCCTGACCATTTCCCAGGTGCCTGAGCCCTCTACAGTATGTAACCACCCTTACTTTACTCGTAACTACTTTTTTTTTCGAATTCTCAAATTTTTTTAAATGGGAAGAAACTTGAACATCCCTAACAAAGCTGTTTTCTTCATACTGGTGCTCCACAATGAACCAAATTCGGAGGTAAGAATTATTAATACTACTTCCCTACCCCAAGCCCTTTTCATTTAACAGTTCTCTTTTATTTAAATAAAAACTTCATATGCTTTAATGTTCTCCTTTCAATACTATTATAATGAACTGTGAATTTTATATGGGATAATGGGTTTCCATTTAAGAGTTTGTGTTTTTACAATGACCCAACTGGTCAGAGGTTGACTTACACCATGCTACTAATGGATTATAAAGAATAATGTATCCTCTTCTAAAACCTATAAAAGAATATTAGTTGTGTAGGTCAAAACATTGTGAGTAACCCGGAGGTTATAAGAGAATGACAATAAAGATAATACTGTCATTTAATACAATGCCGATGTAGATGCAGTATACTAGATATATCAAGTGTGCTTTTTAATACCTATTTAATGTTCTGTATGTCATATACATTTTTATCTAGAAAACACATTACAAGTAATGCACTGAAAATGTGTGTAAAACCCACGTTAACCCGAAGTAATATCGGGTTACCGTGGGTTTTACACGGATTTTAGGGCACAGCTCCATTTCTAAATGTTTCTGGAAATTGTGTTGGGCAACTGATACAAACCCCCTTTGTTATGTTTAGCGGTACCTCGTAGTGTAAAACTTAACAGGGTTCTGTAAGGGGACTTTAATCCAGCATTACCGGAGCGTCTTACCTTTACGGTATCCCACAATGCAATAACAGCCGTAATTTTGTTCACGTCTGGTATTGTATGGCGGGATCATGCAAAGGTAAGTGACGTGTGCCTAACATATTGAATCTCCCAATAAAGTTACAGTTTAGGTGCCTAAGCTAAATATACCTAAAGTAAAACAATATATGATATGAGTTAGTTTGATTCCTTTATAAATGAGGAACCAAAACATTTTACTAATACTAAATATACTAAAAATATAACAGACCTGTTTCCCTGTAGCCCTCTGTGTTTATTGATGTCATCCTAAATCAAGTCTATTATGGTTTGTCTGCCAGAAGTTATCACCCACAAAGCATTCTGGGGCGTCTACAATGTTAGGTATTATGGGCTTTTGTCCACCCTTAAAACAAAAAACTGGTCACATGTCAGTTACCTTCCCCCAACCCAGATATTTAAGGATAATTATTGTCCCCATTCTGGCAGTGTACAGCTGTTCGGTCAGGGGTCATTGCCCGATTTGCGGATTGTCAACAATCCCAGACCGAACGGCTGTTTCGCCCAACAAAGTGCCCATACGCAGCACGATTATCGGGTGAAAAGACTGTGCATACACATTGTATGTTGCGGGTTGGCACCCTTGATCGCACATGTGTATGAACCTTAAGCTGGTCCCTCCATCCATGGATGACTTCAGTTTCACCAGCTGCCTCCTCTGCAGATGCTCAAGCTTCTAAAAAGGTCATTGAGCATAAGGAGGAAGCAGATAACTTTGCCATAAAAGTTAGAGGGAATAGATTTATTCATTAAATATTTAGTTACAAATGCTTGTAATAAGCTGGTTAAAATAGCAATTGTGTCACCAGTTTTTTTATTTGGACATGCCCTTTAAGGGTATAATTAGACCCCTTAATTTGTAATGATTACGGTATTCAGCACAATGTTAAGATTTATTGAGGGAGAAGATGGGTGACATCTGACATCATAGCTGGAATAAAGACAATGCAGTCAAGGCAGTGATGCACCAACTCTACAAACTTAGCACTTGGGCTCATAAAAAAAGAACATAAAATCTAGAATATGCAGTATGGGGATTTCTCAGTACTGGGCAGTACAGCCACTTAAATAATTTATAACAACATCCCCGCGAGTTTTAAACATAGGGAACTTAGTTACTTGTTTACAATATAAAAATGAAAAACCTTCCAGCAGTATCAGAGTGTCCCCTTTATAGAAGGAGATTGGGGAAAATAGGCAAAGGTTTAAGGAAAACACGCATACACTCCTGCTCTGCGTACAGTACACTCCCTTGAGGAACCCATCCAAGATATACATATATCTAATTGATGATTTGAGCATTTGGAACCAACTGCATGTAAAGAAAGGAATCCCAGATGGGCAGTACATGAATATACATGTAAATCTTGAATAGATAAAATTAAAAAGGCTTCACATATATCATTTATTGACTTGTTGTCCCCTTGAAACCAAATCATATAATATGTGTTAGAATATCAGAAATAGATTCACAATCCTGTTTTCAAAAACATGATGAATTTATCCATTCCTGTAACTATTTAAATATATTCGAGTTGTATTATTGCTAAATCAGGAACACCAGCACATCTAAAATGTGTGCAATATCTTTTTATCTTTAAAGGGCAACTATAGTGAAAAAAAAACTTTGTCTGTATACAATGTATAGATCACTTAGTATAAGCTGCCTTACTTTCATGTTTCTGTGTGGCTTCATTTCTTCACACTGGCAGAAGTTTGTACCAAGCTGTGTAGTCCCCCTCCCCTCTCTGTCTACTCCCCCTCAAGCAGTGACGGGCTGTATACAGAGTCCAAGCATTGTCAGTTGAAAGGACTTTAAATGAAGTGCTGACATCCTGTTGACCCCTCCCTTCCAGAGCTATACTTGAAGCAATCAAAGTGTGGAATAAAGTAGCAATATGCTGAAGGGAGGGGCAGAGGGGGAGAGAGGAGGACAAGTGGTGCTGAGATTCTTTACAAGTAAGTTACTGAACTCTCCCTGTTCTCTAACTTTGCTAATTGTTATTTATTTTTTACCTAAAGTTCATATCTCTCCCCTGCTTAGCTGAGATCATAATCCCTGAAGAGAGTCAGTGTAACAGCAGCTTGTAGTGAGACCTTCACAAACACAGAGACACTGCTTGTTGTCCTGTTACATTTCAGTTGCTTTAGTCTATATATTTCATAGATTGCACTGTGTGTCTTGTTTGGTATATAGTATGTATTACTGTATTATATATACTGTATTAGTGTTCCATTTGAGTCACTGGTTTTGTATGTATATAAGATTTTTTTTGGGGGGAGGGGCTGTTTTATAGTGTGTTATGCTCATATTGCTGGGTTAATGGTTTATTGATTGTGTTTAGCACTACAGCATTTGACTATATGTTGCACATGGTACATATAGTGTGGGTGAGAGAGTGTGTGACAGTACTGCATGGGAGCTTTGGATTGTGTGGGTGTGTGCCTTTGAGTGACAGATGAGGTGTAGCAGCTCCTTCAAATCACAGCATATTCAAAGGCTTATATCTCTGGGACTATGTAGAATTTAAAGAAACTAAAGGTACCCCGGTGGATGGGATGACTTATAGGATACATTAGAAGAAATTAAAAAAAAACAATTTTCTCACTATAATTGCCCTTTAAGTAATATAATTCACTATAATGCGTACTTCCATGACTAATCAGGGAATAACAACATTACGTACACAGCTCAAAACTAGAGACGGACACAAAACCGAAGTTGAACCCGAGTTTGAGCCGAACTTTATGAGTTCGGACGAACTTGAACTATTCAAACTAGTTCGTGTTCGAACTAGTTTGTTTTTCCGGATTCGCGGCTGTATTTTCGATAAATATGGTAAATTCGATAATTATCGAATTTACGGATTGTTCGCTAACCCTACAATGTATCATTCGCTAACCCTCGAAAGTATTGTTCCTTTTCGGTAACCCTCGAACCTGCGGATCGTTTTCACTAACTCTAGAATGTATCGTTCGCTAAACCTTGAATGTAGAATTCGATTTCGGTAATTCTTGAAAGTATCATTCGATTTTGGTAACCCTCGAATTTATGGTTCTATTTTCGCTAACCCTCGAAGATATCTTTGGTAACCCTTGAATTGGTCGTAACTCTCAAATGTAGCTTGCACAAAAACCCCACAATTGCCCGCTCGTGTTTAAGAAGTGTTTAAACAGGTTTTGGTGATAGTGACATGTTCCCCAGACCATTTCCCAGTTGCCACGGCCATTTAAAGTAAGTTACCCTTCTTAGTTTATCTGTAAATCATCCAAACTTTTCAAACTATCACTCTCCCATTGACTTTAATGGGTCCGAATTAGAATTTTCTAACTTTTACTGAAGTTCGGCATTCTGCACTGTCAGCAGTGCAGAACGCTGGGAAATGAGGCTCTGTAAGTACATTTCATATTCATTACAAACAGATATGGTGGTTGCGGGTGAGATAGGGTTAGGGTCCACTACACTGCAGAAAAATGTTTTAATGCTAGGACACAGGGCAGCAAACAGGGATCGGGACTGAGAGGGGAGACAGGGCTGCAGTGAGAAAGCCAGAAACCACTCATAGGACAGGTAAGAGGTGGAAACTTTTTCACTCCCAGCCAGGCTCCTACTCTTCACTCTCTAGGACTTTGGACAGACATTGCAGGAGAACCATTTGGAGCAGAGACGTAGGGCACATTTTTTTTTAACACTACACAGTAGGGCCTGTAGTGGGAGGAATTTTAGTTTTGGGGGTGGACATGCCCTTTAACATGATTTTTCTCTACTGTTGTTCCTCCATAGTGAAAATGTAATAATTAAAGGACAACTATACTATAAAAATGAACTTTTTAAAAAAAAGTATCAGGTAAACTTTATACACAAAAATCCAAAAAGAAAGAGGAAGGAACCAGGCAAGAGCAGGATATGCTGCAAATTTGGCTTGTTTTATTTTCTCCCACACAGCATGTTTCGGGTACAAGACTCTTTATCAAGTGACAGACACTTAATAAAGGGTCTCGTACCCGAAACAAGCCAAATTTGCAGCATATCCTGCTCTTGCCTGGTTCCTTCCTCTTTCTTTTTGGATTTTTGTGTATTTACCTACATTTGGATGGGTGCATACAGGACCTAGGAACACTTTGCCACAGTGTGTGGAAGATACTGTATTTTACACACTAGTGTAAAATACATTAGTAACATTAGTTACTATAGTAATATAATAATATAAGATGTGATGAATCATATTTTCTGTGCCCGCTTTTTGAAAACCTTTTGGGAGATTGGCATTCCTACCACCTGTTCTGCTTTTGATTCCAAAATATTATATAATGATATGTTAATATTTGTCTGGAGCACATGCGGCTGTCGGTTTCTGCATTTCTCTCCTAGTGTTACTGCCACTAAGCATGCGCATTGCATGAAAAAGGACTGGAGTGCAAGTTGGAGACTGGGACGAGAATCTGACAGCCCTGAGTACTCAAGAAAAGAAATACAAAAAATAGAATTCTAGCGCACAAACAATTCTAATTGCATATTGGTTACCTTGAAGGTTTGACCAAGCATTCTGGGAAATTGTACTCCACCCAGAGTTAGGTCATGTGCTCGTTTGAGCAAAGTACACGCATCCAGGCCACACAGGAGAAGCTGTCAGCTTATGTAGCCAAAATGGCAAGTACCAGTAGGTTAGGACCCAGTTTAAAGAAAGCAACCTTGACATGGTTACTGGAGATGTACTGTGGGTTCTAATAGAACCCAGTTTCGAATTGAATCCGATTTCGAAAATCGAAACTCAAACTTTTGAACTTTCGAAATTCAAAAACGAAACAAACTCAACAGTTTCGAAAATCTCTAGTGGTGAGTGGGCTTAAAATAATTTGGCCAACTTATTGAACTAATTGCTTTTATTTATCCAGGGTTTAGCAGACTGTTTGTAGTAGAACCTTATGGAGGTAGCCAATATGCAATTAGAATTGTCTGTGCACTAGAATTCTATTTTATGTATGTATTATATTTTTGGTCTCTAGTTGCGTTTAATATGGATGTACAACTGCCCAATTTTTTGTGTGTTCAAGAAACAAATCTTATAGCCTAAAGCCTAATGGCAGGTTGAAATACTTGCTCCTAACTCCCATAAAAAAAAAAACACATTTTCTTTTTTAAAAGAATTAACAAACACAATTTTAATAACCCAATCTGCCTGCCTCACCTTATTGTATTTAAAGGAGAACTAAACTTAAAATTTTTAAAACCTAATGTGATAGTTTTTCTCCCCAAAATACCTACACATTGTAAGATTCTTCTCTAGTAATTCTTCTCTTGCATTTAGTACATGTGAGAAATTGATTCTGTAAATAAGAAGGCTTCCATGTTGTTACCAGTACAACCCATAGCCCATAAAGTCATCAAAGAACCACGCCCCCTGACCCCAGGATTCACTGTCTCTATGTACAGAGTATTTTCTATACAGATGTCTATACACCAATATGGAATCCCTGATAAGTAATAGATTCTGTAACTGACCCCAGTAGTCACACCGTCTCTATGTACAGAGTATTTTCTATACAGATGTCTATACACCAATATGGAATCCCTGATAAGTAATAGATTCTGTAACTGACCCCAGTATTCACTGTCTCTATGTACAGAGTATTTTCTATACAGATGTCTATACACCAATATGGAATCCCTGATAAGTAATAGATTCTGTAACTGACCCCAGTATTCACTGTCTCTATGTACGAGTATTTTCTACAGATGTCTATACACCAATATGGAATCCCTGTATAGAATAGATTCTGTAACTGACCCAGTATTCACGTCTCTATGTTACAGAGTTTTTCTATACAGATGTCTATACACCAATATGGAATCCCTGATAGTAATAGATTCTGTACTGACCCCGGTATTCACTGTCTCTATGTACAGAGTATTTTCTATACAGATGTCTATACACCAATATGGAATCCCGATAAGTATAGATTCTGTAATAACCCCGGTTATCACTGTCTCTATGTACAGAGTATTTTCTATCAGATGTCTATACACCAATATGGAATCCCTGAAAGTAATAGATTCTGTAACTGACCCCAGTATTCACTGTCTCTATGTACAGAGTATTTTCTATACAGATGTCTATACACCAATATGGAATCCCTGATAAGTAATAGATTCTGTAACTGACCCAGTATTCACTGTCTCTATGTACAGAGTATTTTCTATACAATGTCTATACACCAATATGTATCCTGATAAGTATAGATTCTGTAACTGACCCCGGTATTCCCTGTCTCTATGTACAGAGTATTTTCTATACAGATGTCTTATACCAATAGGAATCCCTTATAAGTAATAGATTCTGTAACGTGACCCCGTATTCACTGTCCTCTATGTCCAGAAGTATTTTCTATACAGAAGTCTATACACCAATATGGAATCCCTAATAAGTAATAGATTCTGTAACTGACCCCAGTATTCACCGTCTCTATGTACAGAGTATTCTATTACAGAGTTTCTAATACAGATGTCTATACACCAATATGGAATCCCTGATAAGTAATAGATTCTGTAACTGACCCCAGTATTCATGTCTCTATGTACAGAGTATTTTCTATAGAGGTCTATACACCAATATGGAATCCCGATAAGAATAGTCTTGTAACTGACCCAGATACACGTCTCTATGTACAGAGTATTTTCTATACAGATGTCTATACACCAATATGGAATCCCTGATAAGTAATAGATTCTGTAACTGACCCCGTATTCACTGTTCTATGTACAGAGTATTTTCTATACAGATGTCTAAACACCAATATGGAATCCCCGATAAGTAATAGATTGTTAATGACCCCGGTATTCACTGTCTCTATGTACAGAGTATTTTCATACAGATGTCTATACACCAATATGGAATCCTGATAAGTAATAGATTCTGTAACTGACCCCAGTATTCACTGTCTCTATGTACAGAGTATTTTCTATACAGATGTCTATACACCAATATGGAATCCCTGATAAGTAATAGATTCTGTAACTGACCCAGTATTCACTGTCTCTATGTACAGAGTATTTTCTATACAGATGTCTATACACCAATATGAATCCCTGATATATTAGATTCTGTAACTGACCCCGGTATTCCTGTCTCTATGTACAGAGTATTTTCTACAGATGTCTATATACCAATATGGAATCCTTATAAGTAATAGATTCGTAACTGACCCAGTATTCACTGTCTCTATGTACAGAGTATTTCTATACAGATGTCATATACCATATGGAATTCCTGATAAGTAATAGATTCTGTAACTGACCCCTATTCACTGTCTCTATTGTACAGAGGATTTTCTATACAGATGTCCATAACCGATATGAATCCTGATAAGTAATAGATTCTGTAACTGACCCCAGTATTCACTGTCTCTATGTACAGAGTATTTTCTATACAGATGTCTATACACCGATATAGAATCCCTGATAAGTAATAGATTCTGTAACTGACCCCGGTATTCACTGTCTCTATGTACAGAGTATTTTCTATACAGATGTCTATATACCAATATGGAATCCCTGATAAGTAATAGATTCTGTAACTGACCCCAGTATTCACTGTCTCTATGTACAGAGTATTTTCTATACAGATGTCTATATACCGATATGGAATCCCTGATAAGTAATAGATTCTGTAACTGACCCCGGTATTCACTGTCTCTATGTACAGAGTATTTTCTATACAGATGTCTATACACCGATCTGGAATCCCTGATAAGTAATAGATTCTGTAACTGACCCAGTATTCACTGTCTCTGTGTACAGAGTATTTTCTATACAGATGTCTATACACCGATATGGAATCCCTGATAAGTAATAGATTCTGTAACTGACCCCAGTATTCACCGTCTCTATGTACAGAGTATTTTTTATACAGATGTCTATACACCAATATGGAATCCCTGATAAGTAATAGATTCTGTAACTGACCCCAGTATTCACTGTCTCTATGTACAGAGTATTTTCTATACAGATGTCTATACACCTACCAATATGGAATCCCTGATAAGTAATAGATTCTGTAACTGACCCCAGTATTCACTGTCTCTATGTACAGAGTATTTTCTATACAGATGTATATACCATATGGAACCCTGATAAGTAATAGATTCTGTAACTGACCCCGGTTTCACTGTCTCTATGTACAGAGTATTTTCTATACAATGTCTATACACCGATTGGAATCCCTGATAAGTAATAGATTCTGTACTAACCCCGTATTCCTGTCTCTATGTACAAGTATTTTCTATACAGATGTCTATACACACATTGGAATCCCTGATAGTAATAGATTCTGTAACTGACCCGTATTCACTGTCTCTATGTACAGAGTATTTCTATACAGATGTCTATACACCAATATGGAATCCCTGATATAATAGATTCTGTAACTGACCCAGTATTCACTGTCTCTATGTACAGAGTATTTTCTATACAGATGTCTATACACCAATATGGAATCCCTGATAATAAATAGATTCTGTAACTGACGACCCAGTATTCACTGTCTCTAATTCACAGAGGGTTCGATAAGACTTTGATAGCTGCTTGTTACCCTGCAGTTATTAACCAGTCAGTGGGAGTTGCTGGAAAATAAAAATGCAGGGTACAAGCAGTTTCAAATTCTTATCAGGGATTCCATATTCTATTTTATTTTAGGACACATTTAAAACAAATAAGCTTCCAAATGTATGGGGGTACTCAATTGTCAGTGGGGGCACACGGCTAAGGCACCAGTTTAAAATTGCGCAGTTCAGAAGATCATGAGTTAAATACCCCAGATTTCTCTTTTTTTTTTCTTTCTATTAGTCCCAAGCAAAAGATGAAGCTCTAAATGTACCCAAGGGTTAGCTTACTCAGTCGTGGCTCACCTTGTAAGATGCCAGTTATAGAAAACACACGGTCAAAGGTTGCAAGTTCGAATCCCAGAGTTATATTTTCTTTCCATAGTTCATAGTAAAAGAGTCTACACGTACCAGTGTTCTATATATATTCTCTGTTAGCCTAAGGTAAGAGCTCTGCTTTTAGCAAGGCAGTAAATGTACAAGTTGCAGGTTTCTTCCCAGAATTACTTTATTCTTTTATTTTTGCTGAAATGTTAGTATTCCGTACCTTAAATCAATAATATATAAATACACTGCAAAGATTACTGAAAAGTAAAGGATTATGTCATTGTTGGACAGGAGCATTGAATGTGTTTGAAACAAAAAAAAACTGAAACCCTGTTCTGTGTCAGGGGGAGGGAGGATCTCCATGCTGCAATGTGATTGGCTGTCAGCTTTAGAAAGCAAGGCTGCTACTTCTGTGTTTTGATCTGTTGAGCTCTACAGAGCATGTGCCTGTATGCAAGTGGATTGTGGGAGCGACCCCTAGTACTCACAGTTATTTTCAAAAATCACCAATGGCCACAGCAAAGGAGAGGTGAGACACAGCTTGTGTATGTTTGTGAATGTGCTCTGTCTATTGGGACAATGTTGCTTGGAGACTTTAGTTCTCCTTTAAGTTCCATTTTTACAGAGCTTCGCTGCTCCAGAATTTGAACTTTAGTGTCCCCCATTTTAAAGATTAAAATCAACCAGGGCAGACACTACACGAAGAAGAAACGGAATATTGGATAAATTGAATTACAATTTTTAAAATATAAGTGTTCTAAGTGTATAATTATATGGGGGGATTGAAATGGAGATACAGTAATAATAGAGTTGCAACAGCCACATAATGGGGCTGATGCAAAGAAGTGCAAAGTTTCCCTGTGCTATCATTTTCAGCAACAACAGATTTAGCTTTGTATTGGGTCATGCAGTTAGATATCATCTGATTGGTTGCTGCAGATTATTAGCATGGGAATTTTGTGCTTTTATTGCCTCCGGCCCAATATATATACAAAATCATGCAGA
The DNA here is from genome assembly GCA_019447015.1 of Hymenochirus boettgeri. Taxonomy (NCBI): domain Eukaryota; kingdom Metazoa; phylum Chordata; class Amphibia; order Anura; family Pipidae; genus Hymenochirus; species Hymenochirus boettgeri. The sequence continues at coordinate 272,987,377 of CM033472.1, forward strand.
AATGGTGTAAGCAGGTATAGTTCATGTTTTAAGTGCCGTCTATTAAAGAGCAAACTTCTACCTAAAAAAATATTTCACAATCATGCTTCTAGCTGCAATCCATCCAAACTACAACAGTATAAGCGGTCATGCTTAGGCTACACTGTGGCTGTGATATACACCAGCTCCAAAGCATGCCCCCGGCTTTGATCATGCCCACTTGTATATCTGCTGCTAGGGCAAAGCATCATAGCCCTGCCCCAAAATTCTTAAATATTTTCTAAAAAGGATTTTTTTTTTCTCCCTAAGGTGTCCACAGGCAAGGGAAAGGACAGAGGTCTGTAACTAGTCTTAAGGTGGCCATCACATTAGCCGATTTTATGTACAATTCGACATACAATCAGACATTTCCATTGATTGGACGAAAAATTGTACATTTTCCCATTTATCATGCGACATTAGATCGTAAATCTATCGTGATTACGATTGGGAAAGTCGGTTTTTTAAGTCGATTGGTAAATTATTGTAGTGTTTCTGAAGTTTCGATTAAATGTTAATGTAATGTAACCTCACAATGGACGACATTCGACATTAATCACAAATCAATTGAATGTCGAGTATCGGTCGGTTTTTAAGATCGTAATTACGATCGTAATAGTGTTGGCCACCTTTAGAGACTTGGATTGGATTGTACAGCCTAGTGCACTGGTATATATAAAGTTTGAATGCTTATAATTGGTATTCACAACAGCTAGAGGCATCAGGCTTGTTTCAAAGACATAAAAGGGCTCTTTTAATTGTCCTTGTATTAAGGGCACTTGCCCTACAGCTACCCTTTAAATATTACAAGTAATACATTTTATATAGTAATGGAAAGCCATCTTGGCATATAAATTATTATAGGAAAAATAAAACATAATCCCAAACCATACGTGATCACAGTAATGTATACTAAATCCCCTTTGTTTATAAAGTATGCCAGTGTGCAGATAATATGATATTGTATGGGGCCTAGGAATGTGCAATTGATTATCTTTTCATGTATATAATGTATGCCAGTGTGCAGATAATAGATATTGTATGGGGCCTAGGAATGTGCATTGATTATCTTTTCTATGTTTTAATGTATGCCAGTGTGCAGATAATATGATATTGTATGGGGCCTAGAATGTGCATTGATATCTTTCTATGTTCATAATGTATGCCAGTGTGCAGATAATATGATATTGTATGGGGCCTAGGAATGTGCATTGAATATCTTTCTATGTTCATAATGTATGCCAGTGTGCAGATAATATGATATTGTATAGGGCCTAGGAATGTGCATTGAATATCTTTCTATGTTCATAATGTATGCCAGTGTGCAGATAATATGATATTGTATAGGGCCTAGGAATGTGCATTGAATATCTTTCTATGTTCATAATGTATGCCAGTGTACAGATAATATGATATTGTATGGGGCCTATGAATGTGCATTGATTATCTTTTCTATGTTTATAATGTATGCCAGTGTGCAGATAATATGATATTGTATGGGGCCAGGAATGTGCATTGATTATCTTTTCTATGTATATAATGTATGCCAGTGTGCAGATAATATGATATTGTATGGGGCCTAGGAATGTGCATTGATTATCTTTTCTATGTATATAATGTATGCCAGTGTGCAGATAATATGATATTGTATGGGGCCCAGGAATGTGCATTGATTATCTTTTCTATGTTATAATGTATGCCGTGTGCAGATAATATGCTATGTATGGGGCCTAGGAATGTGCATTGATTATCTTTTCTATGTATATAATGTATGCCAGTGTGCAGATAATATGCTATTGTATGGGGCCTAGGAATGTGCATTGATTATCTTTTCTATGTATATAATGTATGCCAGTGTGCAGTAATATGATATGTATGGGGCCCAGGAATGTGCATTGATTATCTTTTCTATGTTTATAATGTATGCCAGTGTGCAGATAATATGCTATTGTATGGGGCCTAGGAATGTGCATTGATTATCTTTCTATGTATATAATGTATGCCAGTGTGCAGATAAATATGCTATTTGTTGGGGCCTAGGAATGTGCATTGATTATCTTTTCTATGTATATAATGTATGCCAGTGTCAGATAATATGATATTGTATGGGGCCCAGAATGTGCATTGATTATCTTTTCTATGTATATAATGTATGCCAGTGTGCAGATAATATGATATTGTATGGGGCCCAGGAATGTGCATTGATTATCTTTTCTATGTATAATATGCCAGTGTGCAGATAATTGATATTGTATAGGGCCTAGGAATGTGCATTGAATATCTTTCTATGTTTAGGTAATATGCTGGCATATCACGAGTCAGCCCAAAAAAAAGCAGAGGAAGTTGACAACGTTTAGAGCATGTGTTGGCAAACAAAGATAATGATCCAATGATGACCCACCATCATTGTTGTGTATTTGCTAATAGTTGTGATGGAATTAAATGTGTATGGCCACATTTTGTTCTTGGGAACAAAATAACCATTGCAGGATCCAAGATGGCAGCTCACTGTTGCAGGACATAGCAAAGGACTGATTTTTTTAAAACAATATGTACGATTATTGATGATATGTGTAAATAAATTATTTAATTGAACTTATCCTTGAGCCACTCTCTATAGAGTGTAGGAACCAGGTTTTCAACAAAATCTCAACAAAAAGTTGCCTGTTGAAAAATCTCCAGCTTTATAACATTTCCGCATTGAAATACCAACCTTGCTGGCTACATTTGTGTATCAGCTAAATAAATGGCATCTTTTGATTAAGGTTAACTGAGAAATATTGCATCGTAAACAGCATTAATCGCATTTTATAATAGCTGTTAAAATCTGACAGATCCCGTAAAATAACGGCAGTAATCTGGCAACATGAGAAAAACTGAATTTATAACCACAAATATATCCTTTTTTTTTTTTACTTAATTTTCTTAAATTCCTCTGAACAGATTGAAACAAAATAAAATAGTTCTAGAAATGACTAATATAAAAATGAAATATACAAAGAGAGGCAATCATTTTTTACGGTGCTTCTTTCTTTCCTCCGATCCCAACGCTCCAACGATTGCAAAAATGATGCATCTTGGGAGCCCAGGAAAGTAAGCAGTGCCAGGTTGCTGGACTTGTTAAATGGAACTTTTATTTTGCATCAGGAGCACTGGGTTATTTCCAATAAATGCTGGAAATAGCACAGGCGCTTTAAAATAAGTGTAAAACTCACGATATCCGAATAGTACATGGGATAGTGTAGGTTTTGTACTGATTTTCCCAAATGCACAGAATATTGCACCTTGCGACGTTGCGAGGGCAATTGTTACTCCTTTAACATTAAAGTTACTAGCACTGCCTGGCTTCTATGCACGGAAGCTGCACAAAAACCACTGACCCTTGAAAGTATCTTTCGTAACCTCGAATTGGCCGTAACCTGAATGTAGCTTGCACAAAACCCGACAATTGCCGCTGTGTTTAAGAAGTGTTTAACAAGTTTTGGTGATAGTGACATGTTTCCCAGACTATTTCCTAGGTGCCACAGCCATTTACAGTAAGTTACCATTGTTAAGCTGGGTACACACGTACAGATTTCTGAAAGATGACAGACAGGATCTGCAAGGTCCTGTCTGCCATCATTCAAAGATCTGCATACACACAGTCCTGAGCGTTCTCCCTGAACTTCATAAGGAGAACGCTCGGGACTGTGTTTCTATCGGCCACGCTAGACTCCTCTATAGGGAGTCTAGCGCGGCCGATGGAATTTTCGGCCTTTCCCGAAGCGTACGGCCGACCCGATCATTCGACGGCCGCGCGCTTGTTCGGAAAAACCAGCGTACACACATAACGATAAAGCCCCGATGCCATCGGATCCGAAGGTATCGGGGCTTTATCGTTACTGTGTGTACCCAGCTTTAGTCTAGTTGTAAATCACCAGACTTTTCTCCCCATTGACTTTAATGGGTCCGAATTCGAACTTTGAACTTTTTCTGAACTTTGAAATTCGAAAAAGGACCAAACTTTAGAAGTTCGGCCATCTCTAACTGACACCCATCTACTCTCACTTTTCGACAGACACTGCAGGAGAACTTTGGAGCAGGGATAAGAAAAGGATTTTTTAACACTACATAGTGGGGCCAGTAGTGTGTTCAATTTTAGTTGGTTGGGGTGGACATGCCCTTTAAGGGGTTATAATACATCAGAAAGGCTCACCCTCTCAAATGTTCCAGGTATTGTATTTTAACCCTCGGATTTCTCATTCTAGTACACACATTTAATACCTTGACCTTCTACATTTCATCATGTGATAAAACAAACTTATCTATGAGAATTTAGTACTGTAATTAGAAGCTTTTCACCATTTTCTGATTTTTGAAAATTATCGAATTTTCAAGAGAAATCGAAACTCCAAAAAATTAGAGTTTCGAAAGTTCATAAAGCTCTGAAAGTTTAGTCAGAACTTTGAAACCCTCAGATTCAAATCAAAGCCGAGTTCTATTTGAACTTTACATATCTATCTATTAGAAGCAGGTGTTCTGCCTGGCCAGAAAGTTTAGGTAATTATGAGTGATGAGACCCGCTTTCTAAACAAACCCAGTTTCCATTCGAAAACTGCTGGTTTTAAAAAAAACACAGATTTGGCGTAATTTACAAATTTTCTACCTATGACTGAAAAATTGAAAATCAAATATAAGAAAATCAAAATTTTAATTTAGATTGAAAAAATATTTGAAAAATGAAAATTCGATCAAAAATATGTCACATATTGAAAATTCACGATTGAAAATGGTTTAAAATTCTGATTCAATTGGGTTCGATTGTGCATACCCAATATTTACAAATAGCAACTTGAACTTATTTATTAGATTGTAGTTTTCCGTAATGTCACCTGCCCATATTACCTATGCAGACATTGTAGTTACAACCAGAAGCTTGAGGATGTGGAGGGTCTTTTTATAATAATGTCTTACTGCAATTTATGGTTCCATATTTCCCTACATTGATCAAATACCAAACATATATTTAAAGTGTATGTATACTGAAAAATGACTTTACTCATCTTAATCTATAATAAGTACATGAACGTAGCACAATACTTGTTTTTCTCAGGCTCTAACCACTGACCTGACTATTCCTCCCATACCAAACTGTCAATACGCATACAGCATACAGCACCCAACTGTCAAACCTTCCAGCTACAGCAAAACTGCTACAGAAATGTTGAAATGTAAGATGTTTCAGATTGGATATCTAAGAAATAGGGGGCAGACCAACAAATAAACGGTACAGTGATAGTTGGGATGAATTATAGTTTCTACTAATGCGCATAAAAAAAAAATGTACATACCTCAGCACTAATGGTAATTCCTTCCCTTTATATCAATGGAAAATCGTCAGTGTCTGAAATCTGCAAATTATTTATTCTGGTGGCCCAACTTAAGAATTAATTTTGTATATTTTTGCAAAATAGGAAAAAAACACTATGAGGAGATGCAATATATGGGGCTATTTCCTAAATGAGTGTAAAACCCATGCTACCCATGTACCATCAGGTTAAGAAGTAGCATCAGGATAGAAAATCCTCAGCTCCGCAACCTTACCACCAGCATGGGAGTCCTACCCAACGGAGAATCCGGAGCTCCACAACCATATGGCGAAATGTAACATAAGAGAAAAATGGAGAACTGCAACCACCGCTGGATAAAAAGCAACCTTTAATGCGACTATAAAACCACGGAATAGGAAAACATCATACAACCCTGGCGCATTTCGTGACTCTTTACCGCTACTCATCAGAGGAATGAGAAGAAGAGTTTTCACCTTTATCGTTTTGCCTGCACCTTTTCAAAGGTTTTTAAAATAGCACAGCACAAGAGATGCAATTAATTCGCATTATTACTATGTATTGATGACCACAAAGTGGTTAATCCTTGCGGGTAAGTTGCAATAAATAAATATATCGCATCTACCCCATTGTGTATCAAAGCTAAAAAGTTTTACTCTTTTGTGAATAAAATAAAGTAAAAATAATGTCAAAACAAGGTCAAATCAATGTTAAAGGACCAATCAGATCTTGTTTAACATTGAAAGCTAACATCTGCTTGGTTGGGGCAAAATCAGCACCATTTTAAACGATAAGACTTTATGAATACCCTGTAACTATGTTCAAAGTGATCTTAGGGACTGCCGGTTTCGTTCGTTTTCAGGTTTTTGGATCTCGGGAAAATCCTGAAGATCAGAAAACAGAAACTAAATTCTGGACTTCGGAGCGCGTTTTCGATTTTTATCAAAGATCAAGCTATTTTCCCTCGAAAATACGATCGGAAACTATTCTCGAGTTTCCAACCGTATTTTCCAGTATTATCAAACGTTAGAGGCTATTTTCGCGAATTTCGAAAAACAATGATTAGAATGATCTGTCCGGTTCGGACAGAATATTCAGGTTTCGGAACCGAGGGGTTCCATGTTGGATCGGGTAACATCTCTACTCACCTAACATCTAAATTGTAGACTGAAAAATGAAAGTATTAAAACATCTCAGCATTTCTGTTTAACTAAATACATCTTACATTTACATCAATTAAAAAAAATAAACCCTGTTTCCATAAATGGCAACATAACACAAGGAAAATCATTAGACGTGTAATTTTTGCAATAAACAAAGCAGCTTTAGCACTAGGTAGGAGATTGAGTTTCACAGTTGTGGTCTCGGCCACCTCAGGAGAAGATGTGTCAAGTTTTTTTTTCTTCAAATACTCGTGAATAAAATGTTTTCTTACTACAACACATACAGTCCATGATACAATTCTTTAATATTAACAACAACTGAAGGGAGGGGATAATTAATTTCCATTCTTACCTTCGGAAATGTAAATGAAGAAAAGTTTTTTTTATAAAATATCAATTTAATGGGAAGCCCACCCCCAAACCATAATTAATATGTTATTGGCCATTATCCTAGCTTTAAAACAATCTGGATACAAATCCACTTTTAAGGATACATAGGTTTTTACAACCTTTTTGCAGACCAAGAGCATCTCAGTGTAAATCCAAGCTCTCTGACGTCACCCACATACACATAACTGTACTTACCCTTCCCCTTTGTTCCGTGGCGCTCTCCATGGCACGGCTGCTGGTCTGCCCCCCTGCTTGTAAGTTCTGTCAAGCGAGGAGCCATATCTATGCGCCGAATTGCCGAAGGCAGTAAGTAACTGGTCATTGTTTAAAGAATAAACATGGCAGTTGGGGGTGGGCAGGGGGATCTATAAAAAGAATTTTCAGAGTGGACATACCCTTTAAGGTCCCAATTGACCAACTCTTACACTCAGCCAGGCATTGAAATATAACAAGCTTGGTACAGAACCGGAGTATCAACTTGACAACTGTACGCCACACCTCTACAGCCTACAGAAACATACAAACTGAGCAATTCTTATTAATACACAAGAAATGCACCATTAAGGTTACTTATTACTTTAACTGTTATTTAATGCAATACATGTTATGCACTTTGGCATTTTAACACATCTTAAAGATAATGCTTTACTTAGGTGACTTGATTAAAGTAAATTTGACAGAAAGGATAATCTTGCTGATTTTTAAACTTTCTGAAATTTTCCATTTCAATGTGTAGAATATTGTGATTATTCAACTTAAAAAGTGCAGCACTATTTTAAGAAAACTTGGTCAGATTCACTAAGTGTTTACCCATAAGTCTGTTGTGTAGCTGGGAGTAGTTACACGTTCTGTGATATTGATTGATAAGATTTATCATGAGTGCAGCAATTTTGTACCAAGTCGTTATCTGATATATGTGTGCACTGTAAAAGTGAGCATTCCCATGGCAAAAGAATGTTCACAGTCAATCTCAGGAACAATAGGAACTGTCCGAAAATGTTCCTTGGTCGTGGTTAGCCCCCTGTACTAAAATGTAGGGAGCTTTTTGTGGTTGTAGAGAGTGTTGCAGTCGCGAATGATCTCCTTTACTTTATGTAGGAAGAACGCTCAGGAGTGTATGCTTATAGCTAAAAGATCATCTATTTCTATGGGCATAATTATAAAAATCAGGGGCGTAACTATCAGGGGAGCAGAGGGAGCAACCACAGAAGCCAAGGGGGGCCCTCTTCTTATTTTTCCAATGACAGATATAGATCCTTTCAGAAAACACTGTGCAGGAAGCACGGATAGGGACCCCATCATAGTTTTTAAAGGGGGGCCCAATGATTCCTACTTACGACACTGGCGGTGACTGTGCAGGGTGACATTTGCAAAACCCGCAAAGCCACTGCAATTCCTTTCTTGAAGGCAGGCTAAATGTGTTAATGTAACTTCAAGAGGAATAGTCATGTTTGCGTGTCTCCATAAAACCCCCTAAATTGTAGCTGTATTAGTCTGCTGCCATTTTGACCACAACGTAAATTACTAACACTATCTAAGGTCAAAACGATCCCTAAGCAAAAGTGTATTGGAATTGAACCCAGTATGATATTTTGTTTCCAACCTTCACATCAGTAAATCTCTCGAAAACCCTTTAGCTTTTCTCAGGCACCACCCTAATTATGTTTCATCCCAGTGGATCTAATACGGCAGGTACTCACTGCCCAATATACATAAAAGTGATGGCCACCTATATAATATGATAATATCAAAACAAAACAAGGATTTACAACTGCTCTTGACATTTTTGTGGCCACTGTTGATTTCAAAGTCATTTCAATCAAATTTAAAAAAACTTTATAAATAATATAAATGAAAATATCTGCAAAAAAAGACTTGCCACTTTGTAAATGGCCCCATAGTGTATGTTATTTCTTAAACTAGTCCCAAGAGATGGTTAAGCCCTTTTAGCACTATCAGAGCAATAAAGGCTGCTGAATTATCATTTTCCTCTGTAATGCAAACATTGAAAGATTCTTTTAGAACACGATCCTTAAGGATTATGGAACCAAAATACAAATGAAATTTGAAAAGGAAGAAAACAATCCGCAATCGATCATTTCCATACATTTTGTCAAGGTCATTGAATCTTCAAAAGGGCTGTTTATTAACATTCATCAGTAGCCGTGATGTTTCAGTAGTGATGCAGATTAGTTAGAGTTCACAGAAAATGTGCAGCAAATTCAGTAATGTTTTGCCTTAACTTGATAGATACTCTTCAAAGCATTACAGTATCTGGGTTATAAAGAGAGATGGATAGTGCTAAAGGTAAGTTTCTTCTTACCTTCGTTCCGGACCCTGCGCTATTTATTGAAGAATGGGAGGTAAGGCACATCTCTTAAGCTCCGGGCTTCAGTCAATATATTAAAGGAAAAGTTCACTTTGAGAGTAAACTATTCTTTTAAATGATAAATTGAATCAGTCCTGCACAACATTTAAAGTCCATCTTGAATTATTTAAACAATTAAAGTTAGTATGTTATTTTGGATGTACAGAATATAGAAATGATAAAAAAAATTTAACAAAGAAAGAATATTTAAAGGGCATGTCCACCCTCAAAACAAAAAACCCAACTGATATATTATTCACTTTATTACCTGCTTACTAACCAGATATTTAAGGATAATTATTGTCCCCATTCTGGCAGAGAAAGCTGGCTCCTCCCTCCTCATGCAGTCAATCAAGGACATGACTACTGACATCACAACCAATGATTGACTGCTGATTCCCCTGTCGCCTCCTCTGCATATGCTCAAGCTTATAAAAGCTATTGAGCAGTGGGAGTAGTTCAGATACCTTTACCAGAAAGGAATAGAACTTATCATTAAATATCTGGTACAAATGCATGTAGACAAGGGGTGGAAATAGCGCTTGTGGTTTGGGACAATTTTTGTTTTAAGGGTGAATATGCCCTTTAAGGAATAAAATATGTTAATACTATTTCTTGTGCTGAAGATGTGGCACAAAGTACATTTAAAACATAAGTGTTGAGACTTTTTTTCCTTCTAAGATGTAATTAGAACTCCGACTGTTTCTTGGAATTTGACACTGTTACTGATATAGACATAAGAGAGTCGATTACATTTAATATGCACTGTACATGTTATTGCATCTTGGTTGGTTTACTTTTAGTAACTTGTCATTTAATGGCACAAGTCAGCAAAGTGTAATGGCAGCCTTCATATAAGGCAAGATTCCAACTTTTCTGAATGTGCATTAAATAGCATTTAATGTCTATATCTATCTTCTTATGGGGTTTCTTTTCCCCCATAGTAAAACTGCATCTTTACTCATTGTTTTAAGTTTAAATTAATTTTTAAAATGAATAGTATGATTTTCTGTGCTCTGTGAAATACTGTTTAGAGCATTAACTACAGGACAAGTCTGATGGGATTTGCCAATGACTAAGGCACCTTGAAGCACGAAATGCATCAGGCCAGGTATAGACATGTTTAATGATGTGATAAAGTATGCTGTGAAGGTTCTCATTCATCCAGGTCATGGGATATATCTGTTTATTCAATTAGTCAACTGGACTGAAGTTTAGTTCTTAAGATGTTCGCTAGTCATCCGACTGGATCTCTCAATTCAGAATGACTTGTACAAGAATCTGTGGCAATTATGTGGCCCTGGAAATCCCAATTAGCATATCACAGCCAGGTGTTAAGTGTGTTATTGGATAGTGGCTAAGAGGTGTTATAGGAACGCCCAGGGTAAGGTGTCACAAACAGCATTGTATGGCAGACAGTTGGGTGTCGACAACCCCCACCTCTATTTAGGCTTGGTTTCTTTATTTCACATAAATGGCTCCTTAACACCTCCTTGAACTAGTCACGTTCATTTGCCAATATGTTAACATTACATCTTCAAAGGTATGTCCTTTATCCTTAAGATGCAGGTACACGGCTGAGTCCTGACCTGAGGATTGGCTCTTCTGTGCTGGGCCATACGTTGATATGCCAGTTGCGTTTGGTCTCCCCACATACAAATCAGGAGCATTCTTCACTGCACTGCAACTGTGTATATGATGTTCGCTTTTCTTGTGTTTGGGTATTGGGTCTTCGGACTGTAACAATTGCTGCTCAGTGTGTTGTTCGTGTTTAAAGCAGACAGGGATACGGTGTTTTTGAAAATTCTTCTAAATTTCTCGGAGACCCCTGCCTACATATGGCATGACCATGTTCTTTCTCTGTCTTGCTTTTCCCCTTCACAGTTGGATTCGTGTACTTTTTTTCCTTCTACTTCTTTTAACAAAGGCCCAGTCTGGATATCCACAAGTTTTAAGGGCTTCTTGAGATGTTTCATTTCTTTAGCCTTACCTCTGTCTAGTGGGGATGATCTCGGCTCTGGTTGCAGGGTTTGATGACCCCCAGCTTGGATCTAAAGGGTGGTGGGAGTCAAACATCAAATACTGATCTGTGTGTGTGGTTTCTGTAAACTCTACTTCCAGTTTACCATTTCCTTAACTTTCTACCAAGCAGTCCAAGAAAGCCAGTTTGTTGTTTTGTATCTTCCTTGTAAATTTGATGTTTTGGTCTACCGCATTGATGTGTTCTGTGAAAGCTTGTACTTCCTTTCATTCTGAAATGAGAAAGCCAGTCGGATACTAGCGAAACATCTTCAAGAACTAAACTTCAAGTCCAGTTGATCTAATTGAATACAACAGATATAGACGTGATAACATTTTTCTGGTTTTACTTGCTTGCATTTCTGATGGTGAAGCGGCCATTTTATGTTTTTCGATTTCATATCTGATGGGACATTATTGTTATGATGTACGGGGCTAAAATAATCCTACATGATCTTACCACCATCATGGATTCGTCTGGATGGAAAATTTTCATTGGGCTGAATTATTCCCTTAAACTTCAAGTAGAGGGACCCAATGCGGTTTGCAAACATTAACTCACACTTCACGGCTTAACTGCAGGGGAGCGCCTATTTCCTAGACACGGAGCAATGATAGAGTGTATACTGGCTTTTTTAACTTTCTAAAACACAACGTACAGCCAATCCCAGAAATGGGATTTAGACCAGTTATTACTTTTTTTGGATTTAGAGAGGGCCATCGAGGGCACTGGTGGCTACCTCTTAGGAGTAAGGGCTAGCTAACCAGCTGGATAGACTTCTCCCACCTACTGTAATTGAGGGATAATTGCGTGCCATTGTAATTTCTATATTGCGTGTCCATTGTAATGTTTATTAAAGGTTTTTTTTTTTGTACCCCTATATCCCTAAAGTGTGCTGTGAACGTTTTAGCTTCATTACATCCCAGCGCATGGTATATCTGTTGTATTCACATTAGATCAACTGGCCTTCTGAAGTTTAGCTTCTTGGAAGACTGTCTGCACATGTTACAATGCTCGTTTTGGACACCTCTCCACTTCCCTGGGCTCTGTTTCCTACCTACACCCTCTTAGCACTCATCCATCACGCTCCTTAACACTTGGCTTTCTTTGTGATCACCTGCTAATAGGATTTTCCCCAGGACATAATTGCCACAGATTTCTTGTACAAAGTCATTCTGAATTGAGAAGCCCAGTCGGATGGCAGCGCTATCTCCTAAGTGTGCTTTATCCCTGGGACCATTACAGGGGGGATTCTTTGTTTCCTTTTTTCCTTTAATTGTTTCCATTTACAATGAACGTGTGGGATGAACTATACATTAATGAATGGATAACTAGGTTTATAGTAGTAACTTTGTTTTATGCGGATGCATTCATTGGCATGAATACAGGTCTGGATTTACCATTAGAATAGAAAACACTAGCACATGCTAAGGGTGCATGTTGTTAAAGGGGTAGCTGTCACCCCCCCCATCCCTCCCACTCCTATTATTCCTATTTCTTTCTCCAACAACAACAAAAGAGAAGATGGTGTGTGTTTTGTGTTTAGTGGTGGGTAATGGTGACATGCTTTTTGTTCTGCAAGCTTACTGAGGTGTAAACCCACCCTGTTAATAGATTTGGGTCTGGAAGTGCCTAGCTAGGTACAACGAAAGATTTTTAATTTTAATCCTGACCGAGCGTTCGCTGCAAGCGAGAGCTCGGCTGTGAAAAAAGTTGTCAGTCGTGACTATAGTGGAATCCACCCTAAGATTGGCTGTGGAATCCCTGATAAGTAATAGATTCTGTAACTGACCCCAGTATTCACTGTCTCTATGTACAGAGTATTTTCTATACAGATGTCTATACACCAATATGGAATCCCTGATAAGAAATAGATTCTGTAACTGACCCCAGTATTCACTGTCTCTATGCACAGAGGGTTTTCTATACAGATGTCTCCACACCAATATGGAAGATAAGACTTTGATAGCTGCTTGTTACCCTGCAGTTTATTAACCAGTCAGTGGGAGTTGCTGGAAAATAAACTGCAGGGTAACAAGCAGCTTTCAAATTCTTATCAGGGATTCCATATTCTATTTATTTTAGGACACATTTAGAAACAAATAAAGCTTCCACATGTATGGGGGTACTCAATTGTTCAGTGGTGGCACACTGGCTAAGGCACCAGGTTTAAAATTGCGCAGTTCAGAAGATCATGAGTTAAATACCCCAGATTTCTCTTTTTTTTTTCTTTCTATTATGTCCCAAGCAAAAGATGAAGCTCCTAAATGTACCCAAGGTTTCAGCTTACTCAGTCGTGGCTCACCTTGTAAGATGCCAGTTATAGAAACACACAGGTCAAAAGGTTGCAAGTTCGAATCCCCAGAGTTTATATTTTCTTTCCATTATGTTCATAGTAAAAGAGTCTACACGTACCAGTGTTCTATATATTATCTCTGTTAGCCTAAGGTAAGAGCTCTGCTTTTAGCAAGACAGTAAATGTACAAGTTGCAGGTTCTATTCCCCAGAATTACTTTTATTCTTTTATTTTTGCTGAAATGTTAGTATTCCGTACCTTACATCAATAATATCTATTAAATACACTGCAAAGATTACTGAAAAGTAAAGGATTATGTCATTGTTGGGACAGGAGCATTGAATGTGTTTGAAAACAAAAAAAACTGAAATCCCTGTTCTGTGTCAGGGGGAGGGAGGATCTCCATGCTGCAATGTGATTGGCTGTCAGCTTCTAGAAAGCAAGGCTGCTACTTCTGTGTTTTGATCTGTTGAGCTCTACAGAGCATGTGCCTGTATGCAAGTGGATTGTGGGAGCTGACCCCTAGTACTCACAGGTTATTTTCAAAAATCACCCAATGGCCACAGCAAATGGAGAGGTGAGACACAGCTTGTGGTATGTTTGTGAATGTGCTCTGTCTATTGGGACAATGTTGTCTGGAGACTTTAGTTCTCCTTTAAGTTCCATTTTTACAGAGCTTCGCTGCTCCAGAATTTGAACTTTAGTGCTCCCCATTTTAAAGATTAAAATCAACACAGGTGCAGACACTACACGAAAGAAACGGAATATTGGATAAATTTATGAATTACAATTTTTAAAATATAAATGTTTCTAAGTGTATAATTATTATGGGGGGATTGAAATGGAGATACAGTAATAATAAGAGTTGCAACAGCCACATAATGGGGCTGATGCAAAGAAGTGCAAAGGTTTCCCTGTGCTATCCATTTTCAGCAACCAATCAGATTTTAGCTTTGTATTGGGTCACTGCAGTTAGATATCATCTGATTGGTTGCTGCAGATTATTAGCATGGGCAAATATTTGTGCCTTTTATTGCATCCGGCCCAATATATATACAAAATCATGCAGAAATTGGTAAAGCAGGTATAGTTCATGTTTTAAGTGCCGTCTATTAAAGAGCAAACTTCTACCTAAAAAAATATTTCACAATCATGCTTCTAGCTGCAATCCATCCAAACTTACAACAGTATAAGCGGTCATGCTTAGTGGCTACACTGTGAGCTGTGATATACACCAGCTCCAAAGCATGCCCCCGGCTTTGATCATGCCCACTTGTATCCTGCTGCTAGGGCAAAGCATCATAGCCCTGCCCCAAAATTCTTAAATATTTCTAAAAAGGATTTTTTTTTCTCTCCCTAAGGTGTCCACAGGCAGAGGAAAGGACAGAGGTCTGTAACTAGTCTTAAGGTGGCCATACATTAGGCAGATTTTATGTACAATTCGACATACAATCAGACATTTCCATTGATTGGACGAAAAATTGTACATTTTCCCATTCTTATCATGCGACATTAGATCGTAAAATCTATCGTGATTACGATTGGGAAAGTCGGTTTTTTAAGTCGATTGGTAAAATTATTGTAGTGTTTTCTGAAGTTTCGATTAAATGTTAATGTAATGTAACCTCACAATGGACGACATTCGACATTAATCACAAATCAAATTGAATGTCGAGTATCGGTCGGTTTAAGATCGTAATTACGATCGTAATAGTGTATGGCCACCTTTAGAGACTTGGATTGGATTGTACAGCCTAGTGCACTTGGTATATATAAAGTTTGAATGCTTATAACTTGGTATTCACAACAGCTAGAGGCATCAGGCTTGTTTCAAAGACATAAAAGGGCTCTTTTAATTGTCCTTGTATTAAGGGCACTTGCCCTACAGCTACCCTTTAAATATTACAAGTAATACATTTTATATAGTAATTGGAAAGCCATCTTGGCATATAAATTATATAGGAAAAATAAAACACATCCCACAACCATACACATGTAGTAGTGAATAATCAAGTGCTAGGTAAAATGCCTTGACGTGTGTTATGTCTCCCTTGTTATATTGTTCAAGAGCAAGAAAACACTTGGAATGTAGAGGGAACTTGATTTATTCAAACAGAGCAACAGGTACATCACACTTTCTCATACCATGCTATTCCCTAGCTTACTTCCTGATACTGCCCCTTTTTCCCAGCTTGCCTCTATGCCTTAAAGAAACAGTATTAACTAAACATGTAGATGTTACATCATCCCTCTTTTTTTTTTTTTTTTTTAAAGGTTAAACACAAAACATACAAATAGTAATGAAAAAATAAATGAAACACTGGCATATTAAAATACAGATCAGTTTATATCATGAAAGAGCTTATATTTCCTCAATAAGCCTTGGTGGGGGTTTTCGTGGTCGGCAGGGGTATCGTCTCCTTGAACATGGTTCATCGTGAATCGGAGACTGACCACCACTCCTTGGTGATACTGAAGTATCAGCAGGTACATGGATGCATTCAGGTGATTGAACTGGCCCTCCTAATGTTTGAGGAGACTCTCTGACTCCTGTCTGTGCCTGTGGTATGTTATTCAGACTGGGGAGAACCTTAAAGTATGAAGCATTCCGGGTTATGCTATGTCCATCTCGCTGTGCCGTAATCATGCTACCTTTTCTGGCTATGACATGGTAAGGCTTGGGATTGTATGCAGAGGTTGTTTTGTTATGTCTCTTTTGTAAAACAACCACCCTATCATTTAGACATGCATGGGAGGACTGAGCATGACGTCTTTGGTCCGCATATTGTTTCATTTTCTGTTTGGATTGAGAATCTGTTTCTCTAATAGAAGAGTCACTAGGTGGTGGATTGTGTGCACTAGGGATTTCTGGAAGAAGTGTATGAATTGGCCTGTTAAAGACAAGTTTTGCAGGAGGAACATTAGTGGTTGAGTGAGGAGTGTTTCGGTAATTGCGTAAAAATTTGTACAATGCCTGCTTTAGTGGAATTTGTTCCAGATAAGCAGCCTTAACTCTCTTACCTAGAGTACTCATGAACCGTTCTACAATGCCATTAGCTTGTGGCCAGCAAGGAGTTATTTTTCTGTGTTTAAATCCAAGATATGCAGCAAATTGTTGAAACAGATGTCCATTAAATGGTGGCCCGTTGTCTGTCTTTACCACTCGGGGTATGCCATATGCTGAAAATATGCTGTCCAACGCAGGTAGTATAGTGGTAGCTGATGTGGATGTAATGAATGAAATATCAGGATATCTTGAATATTCATCTACAACAACAAGTAGGTATTGTCCATCGGGTAGAGGACCATAAATGTCCACAGCAATTTCATCCCAAACTGTTGAGGGTAAGGAAGACATATGGAGTGGTTCAGGTTTGGAAGAATTTGTTACTACTTGGCAAGTGGAACAGTGCTGTATAGTTTTTTCAACTATTTGATCCAAGTTTGGAAACCAAACTTTTTCTCTGAGAAGTTTCTTAGTGCCAACAATGCCACAATGTCCTTCATGGGCAATATTTACAGTAGTTTGGCGAAGGGCCTGAGGTACTACTAATTTGGTTCCTTTTAGAATGAGATGGTCCTTAGCAAGGGAAAGTTCATCTTTGACAGCTGCAAATGCCTTTAGTTCAGTGATGATTACTTCAGGATCAGGAAAGGTAGCTCTCTGGATTTCATGCCACCTGTTGGTTTCAATTATGTGTATTAATGCAAGAAGAGTTTTGTCCCGTTTGGTTGCCTCTATAAACATGTCCAATGTGAGTGCTTTTGGCACAGCGTGTGCAGCAACAAAGTTAATATATTCTTCTGCAATAGACTTTGTGGCCTCATCTGAAGTAGTGGGATGTCGTGAAATGTAATCAGCAGGATTGTTATATTTTCCTGGACGATGAATTATTTTGTAGTTATATCCTTGTAGTCGTAAACCCCACCTTTCGATTCGAGCAGGCATTTTTGCTCTTGGATTTCCAAATATGGTAATAAGAGCCAAATGATCAGTAACAATTGTAAATGGTGCTCCATATAAAAATAAGTGGAAGTGTTCACATCCCCAGACAACTGCTAGACTTTCTTTTTCTGGCTGAGAATATTTCTTTTCTGTAACTGTCAGACTTCTGCTTGCATAAGAAATAGCTTGTGGGTATGGGTTTTCTGGTTTATATTGGACAAGAATAGCTCCGAGTCCAACTGGACTGGCATCCACAATTAGTTCAGTTCTTAGCGCAGGATCAAAATAAGCCATGATAGTGGCAGAATTAAGTTCTGTTTTGATTGTCTCAAATGATTTTTGGCATGCTGATGACCATTGAAATGCACATCCTTGTTTGGTGAGGTCTCGCAAAGGTGCACTGATAGTGGAGAAGTCCTTGATGTACCTAGCGCAGTAACTGGCCATGCCAAGAAAAGAGCGAACTTCATTAACATCATTTGGGATTGTAGTTGATTTTATTGCCTGTACTTTTTTAGGATCAGGTTGCATCCCAGCAGCAGAAAATATGTGGCCATAGAATTCCAAGGTAGATTTGTTGAATTCACATTTGTCTTTGTTGAGTGTAAGTCCTTGGGATGATAAGCACTCAAATACTGCGTGTAGGGCAGAGTTGTGGTCATTCTGTGTTTTTCCAAAAACTAGTATGTCATCACTGTAATTGAGTGCATTAGGAATATGTTGAATAATGTTTCTTATTGCTTCTTGAAAAATCTCAGCAGCCGAGCAAACACCAAACGTTAGTCGTTTGTATCTTCGCAGACCAACATGTGTGGAAAATGTAGTTATGTATCTGGATTCTGGACTAAGTTCCAGTTGGTGATAACCCTTATTGAGATCCAGTTTAGAGAACACGGTGGCTCCATTTAGGAGATGAATAACATCACTGAGAGTTGGAGAGAGGTGTCTCTCTCTCTGTATAGCAGTGTTTGGAAGACGCATGTCTACACAAATTCTTATTTTGTTTGGATCTTTGGGTTTAGGTACAGCCACTATGGGAGAAACCCATGGAGTGGGGCCTGAAACAGTTTCAATGATGTCTTGTTCCTCTAAAGACTTTAGTTCGTCTTCAATTTGCTTCCTCAAGTGAAAAGGAATTCGTCTGTGTGGCTGTGAAATTGGACGAATGTCTTCATCAATGTGAAGGTGAATTTGAAAATTCTTTAGTTTGCCAAGGCCCACAAAAAGATTGGAGTACTTGTCAACTAGTGCTTGTACATCAGAGACTGTTGGGTTAGCTACAGTGTGAATTATATTGATGAGTCCAAGAGTTAAAGCTGTGTGATAGCTGAGAAGGCAACCCCCAGAGCCTTGTAGTACAAAGAAAGTTGTAGTATAGGTTTTATCTTTGTAGTAAATATCTGAATCAAATTTACCTATTGTCGGCAAAGGAGTTTGAGAGCCATAAGGAAAAATTTTGGTTTGTACAGGTATCAAAGCAGGTTTAGTATTCAGTTGGCAATATGTACACATGTCTATAATGTTCACAGAGGCTCCTGTGTCAATAGTAAAAGCAACTGCAGTGTTAAGGAGAGATATTGTGATGATGGGGGAATGTACAGTTTGTGCAGTGGATGTAATAAACACATAGTCACTGCAAACAGTAGGTGACTCATCTCCAGAATTTGGCTGAATGTATTTGACTTGTGCTGAGCTCAGTGTATCTGATGTGCGTAGGGATGACTTAGGAGCAGATTTACATACAATTGCAAAATGATTCAGTTTTCCACAATTAGTACATTTACGTCCTAGAGCAGGACAGTCACCATTATGAGGGAAATGTTTGCCACATCTGTAGCACATCTTAGAGCAGTCAGTGCCTGTAGTTTTGCGTTTAGTGTGCACAAGATTGCACACCTGTGCATCAGTGCCCTCCTCTATGGCAGCAGCTTGAGTCTCAGAAATTTCCAGGGACCGTGCCATGTGTAGAAGATCCTGCAAGCAACAATCTGCTTGTAAAGCTTTGCGCCGTAGCTTAGATGATGTGCAGGATACAATGATTTGTGATGTGATTTCATCATCAACATCAGCAAAATTGCAGCTTTGTGCTAATTGTCTTAAACGGGTGACAAAGGAGTCCATGGTCTCCTGGGGTAGTTGTTTAGCAATTCTGAACTTGTATCTTTCATATCTGATGTTTTGCTTAGGATTAAAATATTCAGTTAGTGCTTTAGAGCATTTTGAGTAGTCAGTAGTGCTGTCTGTAGGTAAGGTGCAGTAAATGTCATAAACAGCAGAACCAGCATAATGAAGTAATAAAGCTTTCTTTCTTTTATCCTCTGTGATGGCCATGGCCTCCAGGAAATTGTCAAAACGGAGTAGCCATTTTTTCCAGTTCTGTGCAAGATTATTGGTATCAGACAAATCAAAGTTGGGGAAGGTGTGGAGTTGCTCAGCCATATTAACTTTACTTTTGAAGCAGCAGTGATAGAGTTAAACTGAACAGTGCAGAAAGTAGAATGAGAGCTGTGCAGTCTGCTGTAGATGGACAGTGACAGGCAAGTGAGTATAACTGGGTCCTGTATGTGGAGGACTGGTACAGGTAGTCACAATGGTAAGTATGCTGGTACTCACAGGGTTAAAGTCTTTAATCCTCGTCGCCAGTTGTTATGTCTCCCTTGTTATATTGTTCAAGAGCAAGAAAACACTTGGAATGTAGAGGGAACTTGATTTATTCAAACAGAGCAACAGGTACATCACACTTTCTCATACCATGCTATTCCCTAGCTTACTTCCTGATACTGCCCCTTTTTCCCAGCTTGCCTCTATGCCTTAAAGAAACAGTATTAACTAAACATGTAGATGTTACAACGTGGTTGGAAGGCTTTTAATTCATGTGATCACAGTAATGTATACTAAAACCCCTTTGTTTATAAAGTATGCCAGTGTGCAGATAATATGATATTGTATAGGGCCTAGGAATGTGCATTGATTATCTTTTCTATGTATATAATGTATGCCAGTGTGCAGATAATATGATATTGTATGGGGCCTAGGAATGTGCATTGATTATCTTTTCTATGTATATAATGTATGCCAGTGTGCAGATAATATGATATTGTATGGGGCCCAGGAATGTGCATTGATTATCTTTTCTATGTATATAATGTATGCCAGTGTGCAGATAATATGATATTGTATAGGGCCTAGGAATGTGCATTGAATATCTTTCTATGTTTAGGTAATATGCTGGCATATCACGAGTCAGCCCAAAAAAAGCAGAGGAAGTTGACAACGTTAGAGCATGTGTTGGCAAACAAAGATAATGATCCAATGATGACCCACCATCATTGTTGTGTATTTGCTAATAGTTGTGATGGAATTAAATGTGTATGGCCACATTTTGTTCTTGGGAACAAAAATAACCATTGCAGGATCCAAGATGGCAGCTCACTGTTGCAGGACATAGCAAAGGACTGATTTTTTTAAAACAATATGTACGATTATTGATGATATGTGTAATATAAATTATTTAATTGAACTTATCCCTTGAGCCACGCTCTATAGAGTGTAGGAACCAGGTTTTCAACAAAATCTCAACAAAAAGTTGCCTGTTGAAAAATCTCCAGCTTTATAACATTTCCGCATTGAAATACCAACCTTGCTGGCTACATTTGTGTATCAGCTAAATAAATGGCATCTTTTGATTAAGGTTAACTGAGAAATATTGCATCGTAAACAGCATTAATCGCATTTTATAATAGCTGTTAAAATCTGACAGATCCCGTAAAATAACGGCAGTAATCTGGCAACATGAGAAAACTGAATTTATAACCACAAATATATCCTTTTTTTTTTTTTACTTAATTTTCTTAAATTCCTCTGAACAGATTGAAACAAAATAAAATAGTTCTAGAAATGACTTAATATAAAAATGAAATATACAAAGAGAGGCAATCATTTTTTACGGTGCTTCTTTCTTTCCTCCGATCCCACAACGCTCCAACGATTGCAAAAATGAGTGCATCTTGGGAGCCCAGGAAAGTAAGCAGTGCCAGGTTGCTGGACTTGTTAAAATGGAACTTTTATTTTGCATCAGGAGCACTGGGTTATTTCCAATAAATGCTGGAAATAGCACAGGCGCTTTAAAATAAGTGTAAAACTCACGATATCCGAATAGTACATGGGATAGTGTAGGTTTTGTACTGATTTTCCCAAATGCACAGAATATTGCACCTTGCGACGTTGCGAGGGCAATTGTTACTCCTTTAACATTAAAGTTACTAGCACTGCCTGGCTTCTATGCACGGAAGCTGCACAAAAACCACTGACCCTTGAAAGTATCTTTCGTAACCCTCGAATTGGCCGTAACCCTCGAATGTAGCTTGCACAAAACCCGACAATTGCCGCCTGTGTTTAAGAAGTGTTTTAACAAGTTTTGGTGATAGTGACATGTTTCCCAGACTATTTCCTAGGTGCCACAGCCATTTACAGTAAGTTACCATTGTTAAGCTGGGTACACACAGTACAGATTTCTGAAAGATGACAGACAGGATCTGCAAGGTCCTGTCTGCCATCATTCAAAGATCTGCATACACACAGTCCTGAGCGTTCTCCCTGAACTTCATAAGGAGAACGCTCGGGACTGTGTGTTTCTATCGGCCACGCTAGACTCCTCTATAGGGAGTCTAGCGCGGCCGATGGAAATTTTCGGCCTTTCCCGAACAAGCGTACGGCCGACCCGATCATTCGACGGCCGCGCGCTTGTTCGGAAAACCAGCGTACACACATAACGATAAAGCCCCGATGCCATCGGATCCGAAGGTATCGGGGCTTTATCGTTACTGTGTGTACCCAGCTTTAGTCTAGTTGTAAATCACCCAGACTTTTCTCCCCATTGACTTTAATGGGTCCGAATTCGAACTTTGAACTTTTTCTGAACTTTGAAAGTTCGAAAAAGGACCAAACTTTATGAAGTTCGGCCATCTCTAACTGACACCTCCTACTCTTCACTTTTTTCGACAGACACTGCAGGAGAACAATTTGGAGCAGGGATATAAGAAAAGGATTTTTTAACACTACATAGTGGGGCCAGTAGTGTGTTCAATTTTAGTTTTGGGGGTGGACATGCCCTTTAAGGGGTTATAATACATCAGAAAGGCTCACCCTCTCAAATGTTCCAGGTATTGTTATTTTAACCCTCGGATTTCTCATTCTAGTACACACATTTAATACCCTTGACCTTCTACATTTCATCATGTGATAAAACAAACTTATCTATGAGAATTTAGTACTGTAATTAGAAGCTTTTCACCATTTTCTGATTTTTGAAAATTATCGAATTTTCAAGAGAAATCGAAACTCCAAAAAATTAGAGTTTCGAAAGTTCATAAAGCTCTGAAAGTTTAGTCAGAACTTTGAAACCCTCAGATTCAAATCAAAGCCGAGTTCTATTTGAACTTATACTACATATCTATTAGAAGCAGGTGTTCTGCCTGGCCAGAAAGTTTAGGTAATTATGAGTGATGAGACCCGCTTTCTAAACAAACCCAGTTTCCATTCGAAACTGCTGGTTTTAAAAAAACACAGATTTGGCGTAATTTTACAAATTTTCTACCTATGACTGAAAAATTGAAAATCAAATATAAGAAAATCAAACATTTTAAATTTAGATTGAAAAAATATTTTGAAAAATGAAAATTCGATCAAAAATATGTTCACATATTGAAAATTCACGATTGAAAATGGTTAAAATTCTGATTCAATTGGGTTCGATTGTGCATACCCAATATTTACAAATAGCAACTTGAACTTTATTATTAGATTGTAGTTTTCCTGTAATGTCACCTGCCCATATTGACCTATTGCAGACATTGTAAGTTAACAACCAGAAGCTTGAGGATGTGGAGGGTCTTTTTTATAATAATGTCTTACTGCAATTTATAGTTCCATATTTCCCTACATTGATCAAATACCAAACATATATTTAAAGTGTATGTATACTGAAAAAATGACTTTACGTCATCTTAATCTATAAATAAGTACATGAACGTAGCACAATACTTGTTTTTCTCAGGCTCTAACCACTGACCTGACTATTCCCTCCCATACCAACTGTCAATACTGCATACAGCATACAGCACACCAACTGTCAAACCATTCCAGCTACAGCAAAACTGCTTACAGAAATGTTGAAATGTAAGATGTTTCAGATTGGATATCTAAAGAAATAGGGGGCAGACCAACAAATAAACGGTACAGTGATAGTTGGGATGAATTATAGTTTCTACTAATGCGCAATAAAAAAAAAATGTACATACCTCAGCACTAATGGTAATTCCTTCCCTTTATATCAATAGGAAAATCGTCAGTGTCTGAAATCTGCAAATTATTTATTCTGGTGGCCCAACTTAAGAATTAATTTTGTATATTTTTTGCAAAATAGGAAAAAAACACTATGAGGAGATGCAATATATGGGGCTATTTCCTAAATGAGTGTAAAACCCATGCTACCCCATGTACCATCAGGTTAAGAAGTAGCATCAGGATAGAAAATCCTCAGCTCCGCAACCTTACCACCAGCATGGGAGTCCTACCCAACGGAGAATCCGGAGCTCCACAACCATATGGCGAAATGTAACATAAGAGAAAAATGGAGAACTGCAACCACCGCTGGATAAAAAGCAACCTTTAATGCGACTATTAAAACCACGGAATAGGAAACATCATACAACCCTGGCGCATTTCGTGACTCTTTACCGCTACTTCATCAGAGGAATGAGAAGAAGAGTTTTTCACCTTTATCGTTTTGCCTGCACCTTTTTCAAAGGTTTTTAAAAATAGCACAGCACAAGAGATGCAATTAATTCGCATTATTACTATGTATTGATGACCACAAAGTGGTTAATCCTTGCGGGTAAGTTGCAATAAATAAATATATCGCATCTACCCCATTGTGTATCAAAGCTAAAAAGTTTTACTCTTTTGTGAATAAAATAAAGTAAAAATAATGTCAAAACAAGAGGTCAAATCAATGTTAAAGGACCAATCAGATCTTGTTTAACATTTGAAAGCTAACATCTGCTTGGTTGGGGCAAAATTAGCACCATTTTAAACGATAAGACCTTTTATTGAATAACCCTGTAACTATGTTCAAAGTGATCTTAGGGACTGCCGGGTTTCGTTCCGTTTTCAGGTTTTTGGATCTCGGGAAAATCCTGAAGATCAGAAAACAGAACTTAAATTCTGGACTTCGGAGCGCGTTTTCGATTTTTATCAAAGATCAAGCTATTTTCCCTCGAAAATACGATCGGAAACTATTCTCGAGTTTCCAACCGTATTTTCCAGTATTATCAAACGTTAGAGGCTATTTTCGCGAATTTTCGAAATTAGCTGGAATTTTCGAAAACAATGATTAGAATGATCTGTCCGGTTTCGGACAGAATATTCAGGTTTCGGAACCGAGGGGTTCCATGTTGGATCCGGGTAACATCTCTACTCACCTAACATCTAAATTGTAGACTGAAAAATGAAAGTATTAAAACATCTCAGCATTTCTGTTTAACTAAATACATCTATACATTTACATCAATTAAAAAAAATAAACCCTGTTTCCATAAATGGCAACATAACACAAGGAAAATCATTAGACGTGTAATTTTTGCAATAAACAAAGCAGCTTTAGCACTAGGTAGGAGATTGAGTTTCACAGTTGTGGTCTCGGCCACCTCAGGAGAAGATGTGTCAAGTTTTTTTTTCTTCAAATACTCGTGAATAAAATGTGTTTTCTTTACTACAACACATACAGTCTATGATACAATTCTTTAATATTAACAACAACTGAAGGGAGGGGATAATTCAATTTCCATTCTTACCTTGCGGAAATGTAAATGAAGAAAAGTTTTTTTTTATAAAATATCAATTTAATGGGAATGCCCACCCCCAAAACCATAATTTAATATGTTACTGGCCATTATCCTAGCTTTAAAACAATCCAAACTGGATACAAATCCACTTTTAAGGATACATAGGTTTTTACAACCTTTTTGCAGACCAAGAGCATCTCAGTGTAAATCCAAGCTCTCTGACGTCACCCACATACACATAACTGTACTTACCCTTCCCCTTTGTTCCCGTGGCGCTCTCCATGGCACGGCTGCCGGTCTGCCCCCCTGCTTGTAAGTTCTGTCAAGCGAGGAGCCATATCTATGCGCCGAATGTGCCGAAGGCAGTAAGTAACTGGTCATTTGTTTAAAGAATAAACATGGCAGTTGGGGGTGGGCAGGGGGATCTATAAAAAGAAATTTTTCAGAGTGGACATACCCTTTAAAGGTCCCCATTGACCAACTCTTACACTCTAGCCAGGCATTGAAATATAACAAGCTGGTACAGACCGGAGTATCAACTTGACAACTGTACGCCACACCTCTACAGCCTACAGAACATACAAACTGAGCAATTCTTATTAATACACAAGAAATGCACCATTAAGGTTACTTATTACTTGTAACTGTTATTTAATGCAATACATCTTATGCACTTTAGCATTTTAACACATCTTAAAGATAATGCTTTACTTTAGGTGACTTGATTAAAGTAAATTTGACAGAAAGGATAATCTTGCTGATTTTTAAAACTTTCTGAAATTTTCCATTTCAATGTGTAGAATATTTGTGATTATTCAACTTAAAAAGTGCAGCACTAATTTTAAGAAAACTTGGTCAGATTCACTAAGTGTTTTACCCATAAGTCTGTTGTGTAGCTGGGAGTAGTTACACGTTCTGTGATATTGATTGATAAAGATTTTATCATGAGTGCAGCAATTTTGTACCAAGTCGGAATCTGATTACTGTGTGCACTGTAAAAGTGAGCATTCCCATGGCAAAAGAATGTTCACAGTCAATCTCAGGAACAATAGGAACTGTCCGAAAATGTTCCTTGGTCGTGGTTAGCCCCCTGTACTAAAATGTAGGGAGCTTTTTGTGGTTGTAGAGAGTGTTGCAGTCGCGAATGATCTCCCTTTACTTTATGTAGGAAGAACGCTCAGGAGTGTATGCTTATAGCTAAAAGATCATCTATTTCTATGGGCATAATTATAAAAATCAGGGGCGTAACTATCAGGGGAGCAGAGGGAGCAACCACAGAAGCCAAGGGGGGCCCTCTTCTTATTTTTCCAATGACAGATATAGCATCCTTTCAGAAAACTACTGTGCAGGAAGCACGGATAGGGACCCCATCATAGTTTTTAAAGGGGGGCCCAATGATTCCTACTTACGACAATGGCGGTGACTGTGCAGGTGACATTTGCAAAACCCGCAAAGCCACTGCAATTCCTTTCTTGAAGGCAGGCTAAATGTGTTAATGTAACTTCAAGAGGAATAGTCATGTTTGCGTGTCTCCATAAAACCCCCTAAATTGTAGCTGTATTAGTCTGCTGCCATTTTGACCACAACGTAAATTACTAACACTATCTAAAGGTCAAAACCATCCCTAAGCAAAAGTGTATTTGGAATTGAACCCAGTATGATATTTTGTTTCCAACCTTCACATCAGTAAATCTCTCCTGAAAACCCTTTAGCTTTTCTCAGGCACCACCCTAATTATGTTTCATCCCAGTGGGATCTAATACGGCAGGTACTCACTGCCCAATATACATAAAAGTGATTGGCCACCTATATAATAATGATAATATCAAATCAAAACAAGGATTTACAACTGCTCTTGACATTTTTTTGTGGCCACTGTTGATTTCAAAGTCATTTCATCACAATTTAAAAAAAAAACTTTATAAATAATATAAATGAAAATATCTGCAAAAAATGACTTTGCCACTTTGTAAATAGGCCCCATAGTGTATGTTATTTCTTAAACTAGTCCCAAGAGATGGTTAAGCCCTTTTAGCACTATCAGAGCAATAAAGGCTGCTGAATTATCATTTTCCTCTGTAATGCAAACATTGAAAGATTCTTTTAGAACACGATCCTTAAGGATTATGGAACCAAAATACAAATGAAATTTGAAAAGGAAGAAAACAATCCGCAATCGATCATTTCCATACAATTTTGTCAAGGTCATTGAATCTTCAAAAGGGCTGTTTATTAACATTCATCAGTAGCCGTGATGTTTCAGTAGTGATGCAGATTAGTCAGATGTTCACAGAAATGTGCAGCAAATTCAGTAATGTTTTGCCTTTAACTTGATAGATACTCTTCAAAGCATTACAGTATCTGGGTTATAAAGAGAGATGGATA
The DNA here is from genome assembly GCA_019447015.1 of Hymenochirus boettgeri. Lineage (NCBI taxonomy): Eukaryota > Metazoa > Chordata > Amphibia > Anura > Pipidae > Hymenochirus > Hymenochirus boettgeri. Next base: position 273,015,134 of record CM033472.1, read on the forward strand.
GTGCTAAAGGTAAGTTTCTTCTTACCTTCGTTCCCGGACCCTGCGCTATTTATTGAAGAATGGGAGGTAAGGCACATCTCCTTAAGCTCCCGGGCTTCAGTCAATATATTAAAGGAAAAGTTCACTTTGAGAGTAAACTATTCTTTTAAATGATAAAATTGAATCAGTCCTGCAAACATTTAAAGTCCATCTTGAATTATTTAAACAATTAAAGTTAGTATGTTATTTTGGATGTACAGAATATAGAAATGATAAAAAAAATTTAACAAAGAAAGAATATTTAAAGGGCATGTCCACCCTCAAAACAAAAAACCCAACTGATATATTTATTTCACTTTATTACCTGCATTACTAACCAGATATTTAAGGATAATTATTGTCCCCATTCTGGCAGAGAAAGCTGGCTCCTCCCTCCATGCAGTCAATCAAGGACATGACTACTGACATCACAACCAATGATTGACTGCTGATTCCCCTGTCGCCTCCTCTGCATATGCTCAAGCTTATAAAAAGCTTATTGAGCAGTGGGAGTAGTCAGATACCTTTACCAGAAAGGAATAGAACTTATCATTAAATATCTGGTTACAAATGCATGTAGACAAGTGGGTGGAAATAGCAGTTGTGGTTTTGGGACAATGTTTTGTTTTAAGGGTGAATATGCCCTTTAAGGAATAAAATATGTTAATACTAATTTCTTGTGCTGAAGATGTGGCACAAAGTACATTTAAAACACAAGTGTTGAGACTTTTTTTCCTTCTAAGATGTAATTAGAACCTCCGACTGTTTCTTGGAATTTGACACTGTTACTGATATAGACATAAGAGAGTCGATTACATTTAATATGCACTGTACATGTTATTGTCATCTTGGTTGGTTTACTTTAAGTAACTTGTCATTTTAATGGCACAAGTCAGCAAAGTGTAATGGAGCCTTCATATAAGGAAAGATTCCAACTTTTCTGACTGTGCATTAAATAGCATTTAATGTCTATATCTATCTTCTTATGGGGTTTCTTTTCCCCCCATAGTAAAACTCCATCTTTTACTCATTGTTTTAAGTTTAAATTTAATTTTTAAAATGAATAGTATGATTTTCTGTGCTCTGTGAAATACTGTTTTAGAGCATTACTACAGGACAAGTCTGATGGGATTTGCCAATGACTAAGGGCACCTTGAAGCACGAAATGCATCAGGCCAGGTATAGACATGTTTTAATGATGTGATAAAGTATGCTCGTGAAGTTTCTCATTCATCCAGGTCATGGTATATCTGTTGTATTCAATTAGATCAACTGGACTTGAAGTTTAGTTCTTGAAGACTGTCTGCCATGTACAATGCTGTTTTGACACCTTACTCTGGGCGTTCCTATAACACCTCTTAGCCACTATCCAATCACGCCCTTAACACTTGGCTGTGATATGCTAATTGGGATTTTCCAAGGTACATAATTGCCACAGATTCTTGTACAAGTCATTCTGAATTGAGAAAGCCAGTCGGATGACAGCAGATATATCCTAAAGTGTGCTTTATCCCTGGGACCAATTACAGAGGGGGATTCTTTGTTCCTTTTTTTCCTTTAATTTGTTTCCATGTTACAATGAACTTGTGGGATGAACTATACATTAATTGAATGTCAGTAACTAGGTTATAGTAGTAACTTTTGTTTAGTGCGGATGCATTGCATTGGCATTAATAGCAGGTCTGGATTTACCATTAGAAACACTAGGCACATGCCTTAGGGTGCATGTGGTTAAAGGGGTAGCTGTCAACCTCCCCCCATCCCTCCCACTCCCTATATAGTCTATTTCTCCAACAACAAAAAAAGAGAAGATGGTGTGGTTTGTGTTTAGGGGTGGGGTAAGGGTGACAGGCTTTTTGTTCCTGCAGGCTACTGAGGTGTAAAACCACACCTGATTAATAGATTTGGGTCTGGAAGTGCCTAAGGCTAGGTACAGACGAATAGATATTTTATCCTGACCGAGTGTTCGCTGCAAGCGAGAGCTCGGCTGGGAAAAATGTTTGTCAGTCGTGACTATAGTGGAACCTCAAGATTGGCTGTGATTTACCAACAGTTCCCATCACCTGTTCATATGGATTAACTGGCGATCAAGACAGTTAAATTATGTGAAAGTATATTATGTGATACTATTTTTATTTGCAGTAACAATAGTTTTCTTAGGCTGGGTACACACCATCAGATATTTCCGGCCGACCGTCCAATGGTGACGTGCATCGGTTGGTCATCTGGAAATATCTGATGGTGTGTGGATCAGATGAATAGGCGATTGAGCCTGGCGGTAAATTACAGCCGATCATGCGGGTTCCCTAAGGGACCGTACGATTGGTCGTGTAAACTGTCACGAACGACAGACTTTTGTCCCGGACGATGATTGGCTCTGTATATTAAGCTGTATTGCATGTTATTAAGCCAGCAGTTCTGGACACATGCATAAGCTAAGGGACATAAAGGAGTATTTTGCATCTCCGCCCCTTACTCTGGGGAACCTGGGAGTAAAAAATTACTTCTTGTTTCTTAGATTTTGTGGGCAATGCTATTCATATAGCATGAGACTGCAAGATGCCTTCTGTTAGAAGAAGGTGTTTCTCCATTTTTATGCTCAGTGGGGGGCTTTTTGCTCCTTTTGGCCCCCCTCTCCCTAAGCTTTCTAGCTGCCTTGTATACTATAATCTCTCCCTTTTTTTTAAAAAATAGATTTTTAAGGCTAATACCCAACAGATGGCTTTGCATTCACTATAGAGTTGGCATGTAATTATGATAATTACACATGGTTAATCTGCTCTTTTCTTTTTATTTGGTGATAAAATGATCTAAGCTAAAAGACTCTTGCAACCTCAAATGGTACATCACTTCAGGTGAAACTTGTCCTTTCCCTTCAGTCTCTTCAGTCAGTAAACAAATGGTGGAGCAGAGACTACTGTTTCTCATCTTTTCAGATTCACTTTGGTCTGGGGATGTGCCGCTGGATTGGAAAAAAGCCAATGTAATACCAATGTTCAAAAAAGGTAGTCGTTCTGGGTCCGCTTCTGTTTAATCTGTTTATAAATGACTTAGAAGGGGGCATTGAGAGCAAGATCTCTGTGTTTGCTGATGACACTAAACTATGCAGAGCTTTGGAAACTTCCAATGATGTGCAAGTGCTGCAAGCAGACCTAGATAGATTATCAAAATGGGCAGCAGAATGGCAGATGAGGTTCAATGTTGATAAATGTAAGGTGATGCATTTGGGGTTTAATAATCCCTGTGCCACCTACACCATAAATAACTCTGTGTTAAAGGGTATCTCCACTGATAAAAGTCACCTGGATTGTAAGGATAGATATGTGTAAGGTGGAAATGTACCTGCAGTATCCTGTGTCTTTGAGCAATAGTTTAGAAGAAATCCAATGATTTTCTCCCTGAACGCTGTGGGTGGTGCAGGTCCGCCCACTTTCAGTGACTGCCTGCATGGGAAATGTCCGACACGTGTGTTCCTTTAGTGCATGCGCAGAACGTGTGAGGATCCGTCGGGACTTCTGTCTGTGTGATCCGACTAGTTGGTCAATTCTACACACACACACACACACACACACACACACACACACAGTTCACTGATTAATGGAGGAGTAATCAGGTACTACCTTTTTCTCTCTCCCACCCCCTCCCATACCAGATTGCCTCATATTCCCAGCATCCCCTATAAAACCAATCTCAGAGTTAGACACAAAAAAATCTTTATTAAAAACAACACAAGTCCCCCTGCCTTTGTTACAGTATTGTGGGAAGAGAGTTTTAACTTTTCCTCCCCTGTCTCTCTCTGCATGATCAGCTGTAAAAATGAACTGAGTCAGGGAGGAAAGGATTTCTTACTGCAGCCAAGTGGGTGTGTCTGCTACCATGATGATGCACATTGAGTGACAGCACTCCCAGCACAGAGGAAGACACACCCCCAGGAACCTGCACAACTTTCCCATGCTGCTGCAATCAAACAAAGGGGAATTCTGGGGGGAAAAAGGTAGGGGAGGGTTAGGGGATGGTGTACTTTAAAATAAACCAAAAAAAATGATTTTTTTCCTCAGTGGAGATACCCTTTAAGTGAATCTGTTATGGAAAAAAAATTGGGGGTTCTGGTAGATAATAGGGATGGCATAGAACTCGAACTCGAACCCGAGTTTGAGCCGAACTGTTCGAGTTCGAACGGACCCGGACTTTCTCGGACCCGAACTATCTCGGACGCGGACTTTCGATATTTCCCAGACTTTCGATGATTTATCGAATGTTCGAATGTTCGAACGGTCGAATCCGCGAGTAAAATGTACATGGTATCTAGGCGCGAACATTGAATCTGCGAGTAAAGTCTCCATTAAAGCCTATAGGCGAGCATCGAATCTGCGAGTAAAATGTCCATGTTACCTCGAATGTTCGAACGCGAAAGCTTGAAAGTAGCGCGTGTAAGAGTAAAATCGATTTTACGAAAGTCCTGGATATTGGACCATGCTCCCCAGACCATTTCCCAGGTCCCACAGCCATTTACATTAAGTTACCATTAATATTTTAGTTGTATTTGACTCAAACTTTTCGAACTATTTGCCTCCCATAGACTTTAATGGGTCCGTTTTCGAACTTTCGAACTTTCGAACTTTTACAAAAGTTCGAAAGTTCGAAAACGGACCGAACTTTCAATAGTTCGACCATCTCTAGTAGATAACAGCTGTAGCAAACAATGCCAGGTAGTCACGGCTAGAGCTAGCAAGATATTGTCTTGTATAAAGAGAGGAATAGATTCAAGAGAGAAAAATATTATTATTAAGGTTGGAAGAAAAGAAGTTTCATCTTCAGGTTAGGAAAGGTTTCTTTACAGTGAGAACGGTGAAACTGTGGAACTGTCTTCCAGCAGATGTGGTAATGGCAAGTTCATTAAATAGCTTTAAAAAAGGCCTGGATAAGTTGCTAAAACTAAGAAATATTGAGAATTACTGGTATTAATACATATACTGTAGTTCTGGTTGGTACAGGGATATTATATAATATTGAGAATTACTGGTATTAATACATATAATGTAGTTCTAGTTGGTATGGGGATACTATATAATATTGAGAATTACTGGTATTAATACATATACTGTAGTTCTGGTTGGTACGAGGATACTATATAATATTGAGAATTACTGGTATTAATACATTTACTGTAGTTCTGGTTGGTACAGGGATACTATATAATATTAAGAATTACTGGTATTAATACATATACTGTAGATCTGGTTGGTACAGGGATACTATATAATATTGAGAATTACTGGTATTAATACATATACTGTAGTTCTGGTTGGTACAGGATTATATATATTAAGAATTACTGGTATTAATACATATACTGTAGATCTGGTTGGTACAGGGATACTATATAATATTGAGAATTACTGGTATTAATACATATACTGTAGATCTGGTTGATCCAGGGATACTTTCCGATTGCCGTTTGGGGAGCAAAGGAATTCCCCCCAACCACATCAAACTGACACTATATTTAAGGACCCTGTTTGCTAACTTGAGTCATTTTTGTAGACTGTCACCCTATTGCTTAGTTGGATTTCCTGACCTTTAAATAGGATTAGTCTTTGCAAGCTTGTTTTTGAATGATTTTCAATTTTGTCCTATGTTCTAGTATGTTTTTCTTCTCAATCAACAAATACATCACATTTTTTTCCGTATTTATAGTAATTTCAATATATTAGGTGTATTTAGCTGCTCTTTTTAATACCTCCTGAATAACAGGCTTTGCTGGCTATTCATGCTTGCTTTTCTTATCAAATGATGTACAAATTACATTTCATTTCTCTTTTCAATACAGACAACATGTTAATTATTGAACTATAACCTGTACATTGTTTACTAACATTGAATGTGGTCAATGCAATTTTTTCCCATCAGTCAACCAACAGTGGACATAAATTCTAATGATAACGCATTCACCGGGAATTGTATGCATTATTTAGTCCAGGTTTTGTTTAAAAGTCTAACTTCTACCTTCAATACAGCCAGACAATAGCAAAAACAACATGTAGAAAAGAATTGCCAGAGACACTAAATTATTCCAGATTTTTTCTTAAATGCATTCTTTTGCGAAGACACATTTTCAGCAGGATGGCAAAATGTTCACCCTTCTGCCTCAATCCATAGCTGAAATTGGCTCTGATTATGTTGTCTGATAAAGATTCTGGGTATCAAGGAGTTAAATTAAAGCTAGCAAGAAAATTGGTCATTACAGACATAGGTTTACAGGTTATTTTACCACTAAACTAAAGCTATGAATTTGGTTTTTCATTTTGAAAGACAGGATGGCAACATGTTATAGAGTACATACAGAAAGAATAACATATAGGAATGGTTATACACCAGTTCTCAGCCATGCAGAGAATATGCAAAGTGTGGTATTTGAGGGGATACAGTTATCTTATCAATCAACTATGAAAGAGGTTTTGTAATCTAATTATGCTTATGTAAAAATAAGCCATATCTTAAGGGTCAGCAAGGGATTTAATAGCCAAGGGGGATTAGTCAAAAAGTTATCTATTTCCATTCAGGCCATTGGTGTGTTATCCAGTCATTGTATCCTTTTAGAGGCACAGCCTAGTGTTGCTTCTTAACAGATGGAAGTCTGAATTTTAAAATTGCTTCAGCTCTCATTAAAAACTTTTAAAACATTGACAGACATTAAAGGGCAGCTGTGGTCTCCAAACAAGTTAGGGTTAAATGAAACCCTGCAATTTCTCCTTTCAAGTGATTCCTGGATCACATCTCTGGCTGCAACCTGTGAGAAACAATATTGTGGTGACTGTTCAAATTTCCTGCTTCCAGTTGGTTGAGTGACATCTGCTCCTCCCATCCACCCCAGGAGAGAATGATGCTCAGGTAAAATATAATGCTGCAATTGCACAGAAAAAAAATTAACAGTTGAAAAGAGGAGCTTTGAGAAAAATGTGTATTGGCAAGTGTGCGACAATCTGAAAAAGTTGATTTAGGGATCAATTTTAAGGTATGAAGCAAGGCTCTCTATATAATCCTTGTTTGGAAAAATTGGAGACCACAGTTACCCTTTAACTATGTGTCTTTTATTTGAAGTTAGTAATTATTATTATTTTTACATTTCCTTGTGTAGAGATTCATGAAACACTTTGAGCTACATTCTTTAATGTTTTGATGATTTGGGGTTGATATGCCTTGCACTTTGTCCCCACGCAATGCTTTCTGTCAGGTTAATTGACGTAATGTCTTCCTTAAACATCCTCTAACTGTCAGTAGCTTGACACAGTGCAGGGGTCCAGGACAAAACATCTGACATGTACAAGCAGTTGCTTATAGTTGTATATATTGTTTATTTTCCATCTTTTTATCTTCAGTACCTTTCAAAGAATTTATTTTCTCTGAATTTTAGTAACCTAAAATCATCACTCTCCGCTTTCTAATGTTTTCTCTTTATCTTTTAAAGATCCTGTATTCATCAGTATCTCTTCCTTAAACCCTTCCTATTTATTTTCAAATCCTCGTCTACCTGTATCTAATAGAGATGAATGAATCTGGCAGGTTTTGTTTCAACATTGATTTTGCAGAACCCATTAAAGTTAGAAAATCCAACTTGAACCCAATTAAATTGGAATTTGTTATTGAACTTTTTTAAGTTTTGGAAACAGTTTTTCCAAATATTTAATTTTAAAAAACAAACATGTGATAGAATTTTTGAATTATTATGTTGGAATATTCGATATAGAATAAATCCATTAAATATTTAACGTTCCAAAACCAGCAGTTTCAAATTGGAACAGTGTTCAGAATGAACACAAATGTATCCCTAGTCCTTATATAGTTCATCTTGCATTAAAGGACAACTATACTGTAAAAATTTACTTTTTAAAAATGAAAAGCACCTGGGGCAAGGAGTTAGGATTGATTATTCCTACCTCCCAATATTGTTTTGTTGAGGAGATACAGCACTTACAGTTTTCATCTGCCAGGTTATGGCCCTGGGCCATTCTATATTAAAGATAGTGCTGAAGCATTCAGGAAGTCTGGCAGAAGCAGTTTTCTTCATCCTGCTGCTCCTCATAGAAAGGATATTGGTAGGTAAAAAGTACCAATCCTACCTCCTTGCCTCAGGTACTTTTTATTTTAACTGTTTTTGAAAAAACTTTATACGCACTAAAGTTTCCCTTTAATGTGTCCAGGAAAATATTAAAACAATACCCATCAACTACATGTTTCATAAAGTATCAACTTGCAAAGTCAATTAGAGGCTTAGACATAGCAGTATGTATTGAAGGTCTCTCAAGGTGATAAAGTACTGTAGAAAAATAAATATTGTATATACAGGTATAGTTCATCCCCAAAGACATTAATGTGATCAATTACTGAGAAGGTGTTTAGTCATTTGGGTTATTGTATAACTAAATTTATTCAATTAAGTCAAGTTCAAATGGGCTTATTTGTACATCCAAAAGAACAAATATTACAGAAGAAATGTGGTATAAGCAGTTCTGCTAAATATGATTCTGTCCTTTGAGGAGACTATAATGAGAAGATATCACATACCAGATTGTAGAGCGGGAGCGATTCCGTGTGCCTCTGTACTCGTTAGTGTTTGTCCCTGTGTGCTGTGCTTTTTGGTCTTGGATGAAGCAGTGTGGTGGCCGTGAAACTCGTCACCATCTAACGTCTCTCCCCTTTGTACAGTTTTACTGTTGGTGTACACCAATCTTCATGTGAGTTTTGTTTTGATTCACTGTTTCTTTGAATAAAGTTTGATGTGGTCATGTGACTACACTGGAGACCCATGTTTCCGGAGGGGCCTAACCCCTTGGATTCTTTGCGGAGACTAAACAGAGATCATCATATGAAAATAGTTCTAGAGTTTAGAGCAATTGATTCCAATGGGATAAAAAGAAGATAAGTAAAATACTTCAATACCCTATTTTTCTCACCGTTTAATAAGAAAGTTCTTTGAGTGGTGAACCATATTAAATATACGCATAAAAGGCCACGTTTGTTGGTGATATTAACCAGAGATTATCTATGGATTCAAGAAATGACAACATTGTGTAGATGGAAAATAAGGGGCATAAGTGTTACCAGCATATAAGAATCTAACAGGGCGATTAAGCCAGGAGCGCTGCCGGCGCGCAGCGCTCCTGCCCACTCATAACTTCGCACTGATTTACGCTCAGTTAGCGCGACGTTAAGTCTTCTGTGCGAGATCCAGAACAGGAACTTGCGCAGTCATTGTAAACCTATTTACCCGAGGCTGCGCGCCTCTTAAGATATAAGTATTTAACAGCTGGGGTTAAATACTTACGTCAGGGTGAGATTCACCCAGAGCCATGCAGCCTCTGGTGAATCCCGTATGGGAGATTTGCCCAGAGCAGCTGCGGATCTCTGGGTGAATCTCCCTATAAATGTTCTGACTTCTTTACAAGTTCTTTAGATAAATGATAGAAGAAATGGAAGGTCTTTATTATGTGATCTTGTTTTTCACTAACTGTTTGAGAATTGAGAAGCTTTTCAATCTTCCTTTTAAGTGAACACATTAGTTGTCATGATATAAGCTTCATTAGAAGGTTGGGTGTGTATGTGTAGTAGGTAACTGATTAGTAATTATATGGTACTAAACTGTGGTCCAGTCTCTTCTTTCTAGAAAACTTCATGGAAGAAAAATATTATATTTAATTGTATCATTTTTAGAACTACAACTTTATAGAATATGTTGAATTTTATTTAATGTTTTTTAATACTATTTATACTTTTTTGCTTTTTTGGAGTCTGAAATCAAAGTTGAAATAAAGTGCAGTGATTTTGCCTAAAGAAATCTTCGCACTGCGGTCTCAATTAAATAATAAGTATTTTTTGGAAATTCACAAAATGCCTTTTTATTCTTCACAAAATGCCTTTTTATTCTTCACAGAATGCCTTTTAACCAATGACGAGGATTGTGTTGATCATAAATACACATTGTGATCTAAACTATAATCGAATAATTTCTCAGTCCTTACACTTTGGTACATGAGAATCAGTCAGTGCAAGAAGTGGCTGACAAAATAATTGCATAACAATTTTTATATAATATAATATAATAACAGAGAAGATACTAAAGCAATTGTTTGCACCTAAGATCTGCTAATCAAATCTTAAAGATAATGGCATGAAAAAAAAGTCTCTCACAAAGCTGTTAAAGTGATTATCTCCATCTATAAATAGCTTGAATCTGTACCCTGTGTAACTAAAGAAATTATCAACTGACACTTTTCTGATCTCCCACCTAGCTTGCAGTTGACAGGGGGAGACTGCAATGTACTTGTCTGCTTTAATATTGCTATGAAAATGATGTTACCTATGGGATTAGTACGTCATTAGTGATGGACATCCCAGTAAGAATGAAAAATAAAAGAAACATTTAAAGGGTATGTCCACACTTAATTTCTTTTTTTTTTTACCACATATTGCCCCTGTCCCCCCAACCCCAACCGCTATGTTAGCAATCTAAGAAAGCCCCAAACTTTACTTACCTTCCCTCTTGCCTCCACCGCGCTGCCGCGCCGCCTCTGCTTGCGAGAAAATGCAAGCAGAGGGGCGGGACCGGCAGTCGCGTCTGTGATTGGCTGAGCGGCAGCCAATCACGGACGCGGCTGCTTGGAGTTCAGTGCGGCGGAGGCAAGAGGGAAGGTAAGTAATGTTCTGGGCACTTTCTGAGATTACTAACATAGCGCTTGAGGCTGGGGGGACAGGGGCAATGTCTGGTGAAATTGTTTTTACGGTAGGGGGTGGGAATCCTAATCGGGAGGGAGAGGGAGGGGGAAGGGAGGGGGAGAAGGGCTGCAGTACGCATGCCAAACTTCTCCTGGAGGCCAGGTAGGAGGCAGAGTCCTATATGGACTCTGCTATCCTCCTGGTGGGCAGTTTTTGGGACTGGGGGGGGGCTACAGGAGAACCATATGGAGCTGGGATGTGAGGTAAGGATTAAACTACTCTCACAATGGGGCCAGTAGTGGGGGGATTATAGTTTTGGGGGTGGACATGCCCTTTAATGAGTGTTTTGTTGATATGTTTAAGAGAGCATAACTATATAGATTATGGCTATTGTGTGAAAACCAGGTTTAAATTTTTTTAGCATATGTTTGTGTATATTGATTTTAGTTATTGCTATATTTATTCACTGGGCTTCTTATATCTGAAGAAATATTTTTTTCCCCCTGGTGAGTAAGCAGAACAAACCCAGGTGCTTGGACCGATGAAACGGTTTTGATGGTAAAAAAAATAGATGGTAGATTCGGGTCTGAACTCTGGTATACCCCTTACTAATACTACTACTACCCAAAGTCTACAGTAGATAAGGCAGTTGTTCAACACCCTGGATTCGTACCTTATTGTTCCAAAATGTATTCCTTTTTTTCTGATAGAAGTAACCTCCAAAAAATTTAAAGATTTCTTAAAATGGGGTTCTGGTTTATACCAGAGATTTAATCAGGATATGGGGAGACATATTTATAAATGATAATATAATGATAATTATGATAATTCCACCCCTACAACAAAAATCTTACCACCTGCTCTGGTGCTCTACAAAGACCAACTGCTCCACTTTCAGCCTCTAAAACACAAAAGTATATGAGAAATTCAACCCCCCCCCTCCCCGGGGTGGCCACCATTGTCAATCATGGCTGCATCACCCTTACAACACCTCTGTATATGCTCAAGTTAATAGAGCATAGGTTATCAACATTGATAGACTGGCAAAGGTACTGTAAAGTAGATTTTTCCTATCCTCTGAAGTGGCAGAGCTTTGAGGAACATCAAATCAGATCGGCAGATTTTTCTTTTGGTGGTGGACATGCCCTTTAATACTTCTTTCAGTACTATAGGATGTTATAAATAACATCAGTAACATGAATAAAAAGTAAAGCAAGCACTGTAAAGTGTAATGGGTTTGATAAAGAAATGGGAGGATGGTCCGTTAGAGTTGGAGCTTGTCCGCACTGGTCTAAATTTCAGCTGTAATAACGGAAATATTTGGTCATTTTCAATTGATTTTAGGCCTATTGCTTGGTCTTCAATAAGCTGCAAGATATTTCTTGCTAACTACATAACTAATAAATGTTATGTTTAGAAACTAATTACAGGGGGGAGGAAGCTGTTTAAGAGTCTCTTGTCTTTAGCTTTTATACTTTCTGATTGTTATTGTCTGAGGTTATATGATATGTTTCTTTAGACAGTAAAGCTATGGCTGGGATGGAAAGAGTTTTTGGCAATAAATGATACATTTTTCTTAGTATTTCTTGTTTAATCTAGTTGGGTTGAGGGGGAAGATTAGTGATTGGTTATGAAATGCAAAAAAAATATCATGGATCATGGACTTGGTCTTACAGAGTGAAAATCACAGAGGATTTTTTTATTAAAAAAAAGTTGGCGAAGGCTGCTGGTATGGGGCATGTTCTGGTCATGGGGGATTTTAACTACCCTGACATAGATTGGAGTAAGGGAACTGCCAGCACCTCTAAAGGTATAAAGTTCTTAAATTTCCTATACGAGCATTTTCTTTCACAGATGGTAGAAGTTCCTACTAGACAGAATGCGTTGTTGGATCTGGTGATATCTAATAACCCTGAGCTCATTATGGAGATGAAGGTAATGGGAAGCTTAGGGAATAGTGACCATGATATAGTGTCATTTAATATAGGTTGCAAAAAACTAAAGTGCACTGGCTTAACAAAAACTTTTAACTTTAGGAAAGCTAATTTTATGCTTTTAAAGGAATCGCTCCTGCTCATAGACTGGGGGGAACTGTTTCTAGGTAAAGAAACTGAGCAGATGTGGACCACTTTTAAAGGGATATTAAACTATTACATTTCCAAATCGGTACCTTTAGGTAACAAGTGTAAAAAAATTAGGTCCAGTCCTGCATGGCTTAATGCTCAGGTAAAAAGGGAAATGGAAAAAAAGAAAAGGGCTTTTAAAATTTTGAAAACAGAAGGCACAGAACAGGCTTACAGGGAGTATAAAAAATGTTATAAAGAGTGCAAGAAAGCAATTAAACTAGCTAAAATAGAAAATGAAATACGGATTGCCGAACAAAGCAAGTCCAACCCCCAAATGTTTTTTAAGTATATAAATGGTAAAAGATGAGGACTGAGAATGTGGGACCATTAAATAATGGAGCTGAGTGGTTGTTGTAGAGGATGCCGAAAAGGCTAATCTGCTAAACCGTTTTTTTACATCGGTTTTTACTGTTGAGAATCCTGTCCTTACAGTAGGGATTGTAGCAATATGCAGGGAAGGAATGAAGAGTTTTCCCATTGGATAACAGAGGATATGGTACGGAAACAATTAGACAAAGTTAATATCAATAAAGCCCCAGGACCAGATGGATTGCGTCCTCGGATTTTAAAAGAGCTTAGTTTCAGTTCTAGCTAGACCACTGTTTCTCATATTTTCAGATTCGCTTTTGTCTGGGGATGTGCCGCTGGATTGGAAAAAAGCCAATGTAATACCATATTCAAAAAGGTAGTCGTTCACAGCCTGGTAACTATAGACCTGTAAGCCTAACATCAGTGGTAGGGAAGGTGATGGAAACTTTGTTAAGGGATCATATCCTTGACTTTCTCTCCAGAGATCATCTTATTAGTAGTAGTCAGCATGGATTTATGAGAATAGATCATGCCAGACAAATTTAATTGGTTTTTATGAAGAAGTGAGTAAGAAGTTGGACTCAGGCACAGCAGTGGATGTGGCATATTTGGATTTTGCAAAAGGTTCTGTACTGGGGCCGCTTCTGTTTAATCTGTTTATAAATGACTTAGAAGGGGGCATTGAGAGCAAGGTCTCTGTGTTTGCTGATGACACTAAATTATGCAGCTTCCAATGATGTGCAAGTGCTGCAAGCAGACCTAGATAGATTATCAAAATGGGCAGCAGAATGGCAGATGAGATTCAATGTAGATAAATGTAAGGTGATGCATTTGGGATTTTATAATCCCTGTGCCATCTACACCATAAATAACTCTGTGTTAAGTTCATCTGTAATGGAAAAAGATTTGGGGGTTCTGGTAGATAACAGACTTAGCTGTAGCAAACAATGCCAGGTAGCAACAGCTAGAGCTAGCAAGATATTGTCTTGTATAAAAAGGGGAATAGATTCAAGAGAGAAAAATATTATTCTCCCTCTTTACAAGGCACTGGTAAGGCCTCATTTGGAATATGCGGTGCAGTTTGGAATCCCATATACAAAAGGGACATCTTGGAAATTGAGGCAGTTCAGAGAAGGGCAACTAATTAATAGGGGAATGGAGGGGCTTGAATATGCAGGCAGATTAGACAGTTAGGGCTGTTTACATTGGAGAAGCGGCGGTTGCGTGGGGACATGATAACCTTGTACAAATATATTAATGGCCCATACAATGAGCTCTCTGGTGCATTGTTCACTAATGGTCATATCAGAGGACACGTGGACATCCTTTAAGGTTGGAAGAAAAAGAAGTTTCATCTTCAGGTTAGGAGAGGTTTCTTTACAGTGAGAACGGTGAAACTGTGGAACTGTCTTCCAGCAGATGTGGTAATGGCAAGTTCATTGAATAACTTTAAAAAAGGCCTGGATAAGTTTTCAAAACTAAAAAATATTGAGAATTACTGGTATTAATACATATAGATCTGGTTGATCCAGGATACTTTCCGATTGCCGTTTGGAGTCAGGAAGGAATTTTCCCCCCTTTTTTGCTGGGGTTTTTTGCTTTCCTCTGGATCAAGTGAATAGGTTGGACTTGATGGACGTATGTCTTTATTCAACCTTAATTACTATACTAATTACTATACTATACTATACTATACTATAAAAGAATTTTGTACCACAGTCCATGTTTTATTTATAACAATGTTACTTTGAGTGTTTTAAGTGCAGAAGTTTTCATCTTGGGTGGTTTGGATGAATAGGAATTTACATCAATTACTTTTTTACAGAAATTATGGAAATGTTAACATGGAAACCTCATCCTACCACTCTAACTTCTTCATTTTTTATATCGCCACCTTTTTAAAAATTCCCTTTGAATAGCATGTGTTTGAAAAACACAGCTTATTCTCATTCAGTTTGATTTGGAACCTTTAGAAATGAACATGTTCTACCTGGACTCATATCACTTTGACTGTCAATGAAAAGATTTTAATATATAAAGGAAGATTCTTAGGTCTGCAGGGTAGAAAATGTTTCCTCGTGTTTGGTTTACAAATTATGCGCTTGCAATTTATTAAGTTCACCTCAGTCTACCATTCTTTCTCTCTTCATTAATTTTTTATCTCTGTAAACCACTGAGCCTGTTTATTGCTCTATGGAAATAAAACTGTATGCAATGAGGAACGTTCCATTTGTATCCATCAACAGATGCAGCAAACTGTCATCTATTAATTCATTGCATAGAGCCGAGGCAAGGTGTAGCAGCATGTGAGAACCCAACTGCTTATTTTGTTCAGTGTTCAAAGTGTTATAAACAATATTTTACAGACTAATAAATCCCAAATGACCACAGGTTCTAATTTACTTAAAGTTCTGTACCCAAGGTTAAAATGGCACAAGCAACTGGCAATAAAAAAAGAGACCAATAAATTAGTCTCCCAAAGTATACATACGCTCATTGTATTTTCATTTGCTGTAATGGTAGAAGTTTTCAAGAACGAAGGAAGAATGCAACAGTTGCTTTTCAAGGAAAACATCTAGTTTGTGTCCCTTATGCCTTGGGAGTTACTGGTATCTGACTGTGTGTTATTTCACCACTCACTAGGAACTAGCCAATTGTTTCTAAAAATTTGAAGAAGAAGCCCAAATAACTCAGTAAAAAAACACAAAAAACCACCAAATCTAATGAGAACCAAAAATAAATATTCATAATATTCATGCTAAATTTATTTAGCCCCTATTGTATTTTTAGTTACCCTTCGCAAAAACATACATAAAAGAAGCACAATACATTAGTTAATACCCAGTTACAACACGAAACTTCTGGTTCCAAAGGTCCAAAGTTTCGTTGGAACAAATAGGAACTTATGAATCACAGAACTTCTGTATTTTTGATAAACCATGAAAATACACAGTTACTTTGAGGGTTATCAAATTTACTTTTGAGGGTTACCAATTCTATGAGGCTACTTTTTAAGGTTACCGAAGCTTTAAATATATATCTATATATATGCAGAAGCTCATGTGTAGGAGATTTTATTTAACCTTTTGGTGATTTGTACATGTTCCCATGACCATTTCACAGATGCCTGGACCATCTATGGTAAGTTACCATATACTCTTATTTTTCGCTGAATCTTTTTTTCTTCCATTGACTCCTATGGGTTTGTTTTCTGATTTTCTCTACCCAAACAGAGACAAATAGACATTTTCCAAGAATTTGTCCCTCTCTCAGAAAGATTTACTGTAACAGAGGTGCTGAAACATCTCTTTAAATGGATTGAAACATTACTTTTTCTAGAGTAAAAGAGGCAATCCTGGGCTCTTTTTACAGGATACATAAAAGATTACTCAATTACCTCTTGTTATAGGGAGACCATATTTATACTTTAGGTTAGGCAAATCATCAGAAAACAGAAACCAAATTCTGAAGTAAGGCAGACATCTAGCCACAATGAGTGACTTTAAATCAAAAATATAGACTTAAATTCAAAATTGTCCATGAGAATATTGGCAAATTGTGTAAATAAATGTAAATTTACTGTACACATAACTATATACAACTAAATATACCTAGTAGATAAGCAATACTTAGAAACTGAGTATATTTCCCCCTTATAAACTGTTTACAACTCGTTTCGCCCAGGATAATATACAAGCTAAGATTTTTTTTCCTCTGCTAACAATTTTTTTTATTTGCATTTATGAGGATAGAGGCTGGGAATATATGACATGGCTTTGTGCTTAAGTGAGCTTTTCATTCTTCCAGACAAGGAAAGCGACCAACCAAAGAGCTGCCACAACAATATAAAACATTCATTGTTATAGCGAATGTAATAGAATCTGATGTCTCACATACTTCTTTGCGCTTTCCATTACCAATATCTCGACCTAGTAAATTTTTTTTAATGTTATCTGGAATTATTCATGGATTTTCAGCAATGCCGTCTATCTTATCCCTTACAGTCAAGGCAAGTGACTAAAGATTTTATTTAAAAAAAAAAAAAATCACTGCTTCGGTTGACTTAGAAGAATTCTAAAAACCTATAATTTTCTGTCTTTTTAATGAACTAGAAGTGACCTTTGAAGATTACCTAAGAATATATTTTTAAAAAGAAAGAAACTAAAGCAAAAAAAAACAAACCCCAGGATCTTTGTGTTTTGGTGGATAACAAACTTAAATGTAGCAAGCAGTGCCAGGCAGTAACAGCCAGAACCAGCAAGATATTGTCTTGTATAAAGAGAGGTATGGATTCAAGGGAGAAAAGTAATATTCACCCACTTAACAAAGCATTGGTAAGGCCTCATTTAGAACATGCAGTGCAATTTTGGAATCCTGTGTACAAAAAGGACATCTTGGAATTGGAAGGGGTTCAGAAAAAGGCAACTAAATTAATAAAGGGAATGGGGGAGCTTGAATATGATGATATGAAGCCAGAATGAATAAGTTACAAAGATGTACACTAGAGAAAAAGAGCTTGCATGGGGAAATGATTATCGTGTATAAATACATTAACGGGCCATACAATAAACTGGGCATTGTTCACCAATAGGGATGGCCGGTTCGCGGATCCGAACGCGGATCCGCCGCGGATTTATCCCGTTTGCGAACGGCGGATTTTTCCGGATTTTCCGCCTTCCGAACTTCCGATTCGCGGATTTTTCATATTTTCGAAAATTTTTTCGGGGGAAATGACGAGTTTCACACGTATTTTCGGAAGTTTTTGAAAATACGGGAAAACTGTATTTTCTAAAATTTTCGAAAATACAAGGATTTCTCTTAATTCCTTACATACGTACAAGGATTACTTGTATTTTCGAAAATACATATTTTCGAAAAATACGTGAAAACACGTAATTTCGAAAATTTTCGAAAATACGAAAAATCTCATTATTTCAAGGGTATTTTTTGTATTTTAACGGGTCCGCTCGCGGATTTTCGAATTTTCGAATTTTTTCGAAAATTCGCGGATCCTCGAGCGGACCGGATTTTGCGAAGTTCGGACATCTCTATTCACCAATAGAACATGTCAGAGGACCCACAGACATAATTAAGGCTGCAGTAGAACTACAAAACTGTCTTCCATTGGATAATGGCAGGTTCATTTTAAAAAATTTAAAAAAGCTGGATGAGTTTCAAAAACAAAGAATTTTAGCATGTTACTGGTAATGATACATAAAGTTGATCCAGGGATATTTCCCAATGCCATGTGGAGTTAGGACGGGATTTTTTCCCTCCTTCTTAATTTTTTTTTATGCCTTCCTGTGGATCAAAGTTAGGCAGGAAATCTTGGACTTGTTGAGTAGATTGGATTACAAAAAAAATCAAATACTATACTAACTTTGGGTTATGGTAAACTTCCCAGATTGCAGGTCAGTAACCTCATATGGTCCCGTGCTTCTCTAGCCAGTGTTCCACCATCTATCTTGGCTTTGTGTGGATAACTTTTGGATGAAAGCTTGCACTAGTGCTGTAGAAATAAAGGTAACTATTATTATAAAAACTAAAAAAAAATTAAGTTTAAGGCATTAAATCTCACATCCAGCAATTTCTTACCTTACCCAAAAGTTGATTGTGAAGGTTTGGTATATCCAGGGTTGGTATATCTGTAGTATTCCATTGGATCAACTGACTTTTAGTTGAATTTAAGTCCTTGAAATGTTTTACTAGTCATTTGACTGACTTTTTTATTTCAGAATGACATGTATAAAAATCTGTTGACAATGAATATTCCTAAAATATGTAAGCACTAGAGATGCAATGTGGGTTCAAATAGAACCCAGTTTCGAATCGAATCCTGGCGAAACGTTCGGAACTCCTGAATTTCACGGAACCCGGATTTTTAGAATTTTAGATTTTTTTCAAAAATTTAAAGTAGACGATTTTCGAAAATCGAAAATTAAAAGTAGACGATTTCCTAAAACCGAAAATCGAAAGTAGACGATTTCCTAAAATCGAAAGTAGACAATTTTAGAAAATCAAAAATTGAAAGTAGACGATTTTTGAAAACCGAAACTCAGAAGACAGTCAATATGGTATTCCACACTTGTTTGTTGCATCTTGACAGACCAAGGGCGTATACCAGACTGATGTTTCTGGATTTCAGTTCCGCTTTTGACACAGTCCCAGTAGGGAAGTTAATATACAAATTACTACAACTTGGGGCGGATCTGACCCTTTGCAGATGGTGTGCCGATTTTTTAATAGATTGTGCACAATGGGTCAGACTACACAAGAATACGTCTAGTACTTGCCGCACAAACATTAGGGTTCCTCAAGGCTGTGTGTTGAGTTCCTTGTTGTTCTCTTTATTTATGTCAGACTATAAACCAGTGTCCGCCAATAACCTTTGGTGAAATATGCCAACAACATCACCTTATTGGCCCTTATCACGGATGAAGATGAGGCTGAATATAGGGATGAAGTCGTGTCGCTGACTGCTTGGTGTAAGGCAAATAATCTTCATATTAACATAAGTAAAACTAAAGAACTAATTATTGATTTTAGAAGATCAAGTAAATCTGTAGTCCACCATCCCATTCAAATTGCAAACTCTGAGGTGGAGCAGGTGGAGAATTTTACATTTTTAGGGATTTACCTTAATACTGACTTGTCCTGGGGGAGGCATGTAAAGGAGCTAAATGGGAAAGCCCAGCAACGTTTGTATTTATTAAGGAAATTGAGGAGGGAGCACGTGTCTCCAGTGATTTTATTACGTTTTTATAGGAGTATGATAGAAAGTATACTGAGCTACGGTCTGCTATGCTGGTATGTAGAGATGTCCGAACTTCGCAAAATCCGGTCCGCTCGAGGATCCGGGAATTTTCGAAAAAATCCGAAAATTCGAAAATCCGCGAGCGGACCCATTAAAACCTATTAAAATGAAAGTTCGGCAAAATCCGTTCTTCGAAAATGCAAGGATTCTTCGAAAATCCGGCCCAGGAAATGTGGCTTGCTCCATCCAAAAATGTGAAAAATCCGCAAAATTTTGAATTTACGAGGATCGCAGAAAACCGGAAAATCTGTGATATACGCCGTTCGCGAATAAGGTAAATCCATCACGGATCCGGGTTCGGATCCGCGAACTGGGCCATCACCACTGGTACGACAACTGTACCAAGTTGGAAAAAAAGTTCTTGCAGCGTATCAGAATACTGTCGGATCTAAATTAAATTCCATTAAAAACATCTTTTATAAGTGTAGGATGAAACACTTAGAAGGGATTATGAGGGACCCCTCCCATCCAAATAACAGCTTTTTTTAATCTGCTCCCATCAGGAAGGCATTTTAGGAATATTTTTTGTACCGTTTTAAAAATAGTTTTTATCCTTCAGCAGTAAATTATTTAAATTTTGACAATGAATTCCATTTCCTTGTGTAATGCTGTGTAATGTGGTAAATTGAAAATTTCATGGACTGTATGACAAATAAACTGAATCTGAATCTGAAATCAAACTTTCGAAAATTTTAATAATTCAAAAATGGAACGAAACTCAACAGTTTCGAACATCTCTAGTAAGCACGCGATAGCAATGGACCTCATAAATACCAGGTGTCGATAGCATTGTAGAGGTATTATTAAACTGCCCAGGGCAAGGTATCAAAATTGCATTCTTTGACATCTCATTTATACCAGTCTTCTTCTTTGTCCAATATATATAATAGTCTTCAAAGGTTCATCCTTTTTCTAGTCTTCAAAGGTTCATCCTTTTTTCTTAAAAAGCAGGTAAATGGCTGAGTACTGACCATAGGGATTGTCTCTTCTAGGCATAGCCATATATTTCTATTGTCTGCCATGTACAATGCTTTCTTTTTTACACAGTATAATGGGCAGTTTAATAACACTTCTTAGCCCCAACGCAATCAACAACATGTATTTAGGAGGTTCCTGACACATTCCAAGGTATTTATTGCCAACAAATTCAAGTACAAGTCATTCTGAATTGAGAAAGCCAGTCGGATGACTAGTGAGATGCTTTCATTTAACATAATGCACAGTTGAACTAAACAAATATCACAAATTTATCCAAAAGTTAAAAGTTTTACTTTTGTTCTTCTTATTTTAATGAAATGTTGAGACTTAGCTTTGGGTAAAGCAATGTTATGGTTAAAGAGTTTGGCTTGAAAATCTACATTTTTGAAGCGAATGCACGAAGGTAGTCCATGTCTACTGCGAGTTTTAAAACTCATTAACAGGGAGTGTAAATTTAATTTTATATATTTAATAAAACGACAAATTTTTATGATAGTGTTTATGGTTGCCATGGGGTGGGTATAAGTCTTCTGTGTTAGGCCATATGTTGGTGCCTAAATATATATATTGTTATTATAGTGAAATGGAAGGATTGGGTGGATCTAGGGGTGCATCAGTAGTGTATAGATTTGTCTTTGAACACCAGTCCTTTGCTGAAAGAAGCTTGAGTGTGGGTTTAGAATCAGCTTAAGTGTGGGTTTACAATACACCTATGGGTATGTGCCTTTGTGTTTTGATTATGTGTTTGGAGATGTACAGTCATGTTTTTTTTTATTATTCCCCTCCTTGCGGAGGAACTTTTTTAAAGGGCATGTCCACCCCCAAACTATAATTTAACCCACCACTGCCCCACTATGTAGTGTGTAAAAATCCTTACCTCACATCCCAGCTCCAAATGCTTCTCCTGTAGTCCCCCCCCCCTAAGTCCCAAAAACTGGCAAGCAGGAGTATTGCAGAGTCCATATAGGACTCTGCCTCCTGTCTCCCCTCCGGGAGATGTTTGGCATGCGCATTGCAGCCATTCTCCCCCTCCCTCTCCCTCCCGATTTTGTCTCCCATCCCCTAGCTCCAAACCCTTTTGAGATAATGTACTGCTCCCTCCCCTAGCCCCAACCGTATTACTAGTATTCACAGAAAATGCCCCGATCTTTACTTATCATGCCTCTATCCTTCGCCGGTATGAACTCCTGGCAGCCATGTCCGTGATTGGCTGCCTTTTAGCCAATCACAGACGCGGCTGCCAGTCCCGCCCCCTGCTTGCATTTCCGTGCAAGCAGAGGGCCGTGGCCGTGTGGTGAAGAAGAGAGGCATGGTAAGTAAAGATCTGGGCACTTTCTGTGAATAATAGTTATGCGGTTGGTGCTGGGGGAGGGAGCAATACATAATCTCAAAAGTTTATCAGAAGGGTGGACATGCCCTTTAAACATTTTATGTAAACAAACAATATGAGATAACACCTTCTCTTATTGGTAATGAGCATTCAGTTTGTTGATTATAGACATTGATTACAATTTCTTCAAAATCGTTCATTTTTGTTGACAGTATATTTGTGAAGGTGGAAAAGAAAAAAGAAAGAAAAGGGGGAGAAATAAATTAAAAAAAATAAAAGGGGGAAGGAGGAGAAAACAAAGAAAGAACAATATAACATAGTAACTTAACATCACTCTACCTTATATCTTGTCTATGTTTAGGGTGGTATTTATAATAACTGTCTGCTTCATTTAGTATTAGCTGTACTGGGTCGGCTGCACTGGGCGTGGGGGGTCATTCATTGCATGACTCTTGGGTATTGGTCCATCTGGTGCATATCTTTTCATATTTAGATGGGCATCCTCTATGTGTGAACATTGCTTTTTTGTGGGGTAAGGCTTTGTTGATGGCGGCCTTCCACATTCCCAAATCTGGTGGGTCGGCCTGCATCCTGGTCAGTGCAAGTTGTTTTTTGGTGATAAAAATTTTTCAGTTAAAAATATCTTAAGATATTGATCAGTAGCGATGTGTTTCATGATGCCTAACAGGCATGTCTTGGAGCCGGGTGAGGCCATATGATCGTGAAGGAGATGTAGGACCTGGCTCCAGTAACCCTGCACCCATGGGCAGGACCATAGTAGGTGGCAGAACGTGCCTGTAGTTATGAGGCATTTGGGGCAATTGGGGTTTTGGTTTGGTTTGTACTTTGAAATTTGTATTGGGGTTAAGTATGCTCTGTTTATAATATAAATCTGGGTGAGCCTATCTGAGGCTTTAAGGGGAGCTTGTCTTGCAGGATTCTAGGGCGTCTTCCCATTCTTCCTTGTCTAGATGTGCCACATCGATTTCCCATGTTTGTTTTTTGGCTTCTGTATTAAGTCGGGCAACGTGTTGTGGGAGGGCACTATAGAATCTGGATATTAGTTTTGTTGAAGTGGTGCTCCTTAAAGGATAAGTGCACTGTAAAAATACCGTTGCCATATTTTTTTTTTTTTACCCATGTCCCTCCAGAGCCTAGCTTGGTGCCTTGAAAGTTGCTGACATCTTGTTACTGGTTTGCTGAATGTTAAAAGAGCCAACCCTGTTTCAGATTTCTCTGCTTTCTCCTGCTTGAGCCTCAAACAGTAATGCCTGTGAGGTCTGTGCACTCTCCTGCTTGAGCCTCAAACATAACCTGTGAGTCTGTGCACTCTCCTGCTGAGCCTCAAACAGTAATGCCTGTGAGTTCCGTGCACTCTCGCTTGAGCCTAAACAGTAATGCCTGTGAGTTCTGTGCACTCTCCTGCTTAAAGCCTTAAACAGCAACGCCTGTGAGTTCTGTGCACTCTCCTGCTTGTGCCTCAAACAGTAATGCCTGTGAGTTCTGTGCACTCTCCTGCTTAAGCCTTAGTCAGTAATGCCTGTCACGAGCAGTTCTAACTGAGTGGTTCTGAATTGTGTTTCATAGTCATGTCTGATCTGAAGATACCTGAAATACATGTAGTTTGGCAGGTTGTGTTCTTGCTTAAGCTGATCAAATGTTTTTATGGAAGAGTTGTCAAATAGGTGTGATAGGTTCTGTATTCTTATTCTGTAATTGAACCAGACCTCAGCCTGCGGTATTGTTAGAAATTCAGGGAGGGTTTTGCTGTTCCATAGGGGGGGTTGATTGTTTATGTGTGGATTATGTGTGGGTTGAGATATTAAGAAATAAGCGTCTGGTGTTAATTGAAGTGTTTTTCCCAGGTATGAAGTCGGTTTGGTTGTGATGTGCAAGGCTGGTTATTATCTGGTTGAGACTGAGGGACAATATTTTGGTTACTATTTTAATGTCAACTTGTAGGAGTGAGATGGGCCTGTAAGCTGGTGCTTGTGTGGGATCCCTTCCTGGTTTGGGGATAAGAGTAATTATGGCTTCGGACATGGATGTGGGTAGGGTGTGTGTGGAGAACATTTTGTTGTTAGGCTTCAGTAGATGTGGGGCACGTATATTAGAGTAGCGTTGATAGAATTCCATTGGAAGTCCATCGGTGTGGAGGGCATTGTTTCGGGTGAGGAGCGGGATAGTTGTAGTACATTTTTCCCCTTGGTCACAAAATGCATGGGATTGAAATTTGAGTTTTTTTGTTGGCTCGTGCGATCAGAATCTGATCCACTAGTTTGTAGTTTGAGTGCCTGCGCTTTTTCTGGGGTGAGGTCTGCTTGGAAGTCTGCTGATAGTCTATCTAGGTCTCGTAGGGCCTAGTGTTCCGTACTTGCTGATTGGCGTTTAATCTTTTTTATTGTGGTCTTTAGCTTCATGCATGTTTAAAAGCCTCCCAGATCTGAATGTGGTTTATGTTCATTGTGTGTTCCTTGTGTTCATTGTCCTGAAAGAAGTTATCCCATTCCCCCTCTATTTCATTATCTTCTGGGAATAAAGAAAACCAGAAGTGGTTTAGTTTCCAATGTGAGTCTGGGGGGCGTTTTGTCCAGTTAAGAGATATCCAGCAGGGTGAATGGTCTGAAAGGAGTCAGTATGCTGATTCCACTAGGGTAGGTAGGATAGAGTTACTAATAATAATCATGTCTATTCTTGACATGGTATTGTGTGTTCTTGAGAAGCATGAATAGATTTGGGAATTTGGGTTAAGGTGGCACCATACATCTGTCAGGCCCAGAGAGGTGATAAGCTGCAACAGAGGCAACAGAGGTGTTCTGCATACGCAGGTTGCCCTTTTCTCTGAATAACTGGAGCACCTTGTCCCGGTCTCTATAATTCAAGAATTTGGCTATGAATGTTCTGGGAGGTGCTCCAGGGGGTGGGGGTTGTGGGGTAGTAAGGTGGGCCCTTTCCACAGCAAAGAGGGCAGAGAATCCTGCCAAAGGAGAATATGAGAAGCTCCTCTAGAAAGTGTGCCAGATCTGGGCCCTCTGCTCTCTCAGGGAGGCCCACAAACCTCATGTTGTTGCGTCTCTGGCGATTTTCCATATCATCCTGTCTGTTTAGGATGGTTTGAATTGCTGTCGCATGGTTTTCTGTGACAAGACCCCGCAGGTTTTGCACATCCTGGCGGAGCAGTGATATGTCCATTTTAACATTGTCGATCTTTGCCGTGAGTGTGGATTGGCAATTAGCAATTGCCTTGAGGAGTCTGTCTGTGGCTGTCTGAGGAGAGGCTGATTCCTCGCATAGTGCTGTCTCGGCCGCTTGTGTCTAATTGGTGCCATTTTTATCCTGGTGCCGGAATCTTTCTAATTTGGCCGCTGCATCTTTTTTGGGGGGAGACATGAGGAGTTGTACAAAGCTGGCTCCCACAGATGTAAAGGTAGGAACCAGGTGTTTTGCCGGGGTAATTGGAGTTTTTAAGGAGGTTTTTAGGATATAGACAGGTGAAGCCTCTATCGCGCACAGCCTACCTTACTCCATGCCAGGCCACGCCCCACAGCCATGTTTTACAATTGTTTGGTGTTGGGGGTATTAGGTTTCATAGCTCTAAACAACATCAAATACACACCACATAGATGATAAGTAATACATTGTTTTGTGTTAGCTTTTTATAAAATAGTAACCCCACTACTTTTCTCTAAGAAAACATTCATAAAACCATCTTGGAGGTACATCTATTGTTTTTATTATTATAAATAAGATTTTTTTTTTAATTTTAAATGCTTCTTTGATGGGTTTCATCTAACAGGTTTGTCAGATTGTGGACATTCAACTAGTCAGTTATAAAATATAGTGACTCAAGCATACATTTAATATGCATCCAGGGGAACCAAATAGGATAATCCTGCAGGATTATCTGAGAAAAGACCCAGGCAAAACTAAACAGTTTCATGGGTGGCCTAAGACCCTAAACAGATTCCAGATAAACATGCTATGTTCATACGTATTAGCATTCACCACAGCATGTTCCACATTTATAGCTGCTTATGTTATGACTTGGGAGCCCAGGGTACTGATTAGCTTTATAGATTAAAGTGGGGTTAAAGGTGGTAAATGCTCCCCACAGAGTATGAAATGAAATAGAGTTTTCTTATAACAGAAGGTATCTCAGGGCCTCATGTTATTATAACAGCATTGCCCTAATATTCTAACATATGAACACATATTTATCACTGACCTTTCACAAGTATGAAAACTACAACTCTATTAGCAGTAATTTTCCTCTTTATGTTCATTTACTAATAGCCTAATAATATAGCATGGGTGTTAAATTTTTCACATGTTTAAAAACCACAACTCCCAGCACTCTCTGGCAGAGCACTCTCTACACAAAACGCTGGAAATTTTTGTTTGCATACAACCTAGAATAAAGCAAATTTTCATGCTTTAGCATTTCCTACCCAAGGGCTCGAATATCTAAGTGATCTTTCTGCCCTTCCCTTACATACATATCTATTACACCATTGGCCTAGGATGATTTAGGTCAGTTCAGGCAGTAAGAGTCAGGAACCTTACCAAACTTGCCCTCCCTTTCCTATTGCATGTACCTGCCAGCTGGAATCCAAGGGGTCTAAGTGTAATAAACCTGCAGGTCTGAGAATAGACCCAGAAAAAAATGTGCCAAAATGTGCAGTGCAAACTAAACAGCAACATTGGATGGCCTATGACTCTAAACAGGATCCAGATTACCATACTAGGTTCATACTTATTAGTAATTACAACATCAAGTTCCAGATTTACAGTTGCAATGGGGTTAGGACTTGGAAATACAGGATACTAATTAGCTTCATAGCTTAGGGTGAGGTGGGGTTAAAGGAGGTAAAACCTCCCAACAGAGTATAAACTTAAATAGAGCCTTCTTTTAACAGAAGGTACCTCACAGCCTTGTATTATTATAATAGCATTGACCTAATAATCTAACATATAAACAAATATGTCTAATTCCCAGGTTACCTAGAGAAATGGGTAGGGACATGCAAAGTATTGTAAACATCACATCCTGTGTGGCATATGGAAACTTTTTTTGGATTGGCTATGACTGTCACATGTTTTACAAACAGCACATCATTGGAGGTTATACTGACATTACCACTTCCTTTCAGTATCCACATGGAGACCCATTAGCAGTCACATTTTGACTATCCCATAATAAAATAGGAATCTCAGCTCTGTAAGTAAGTTTATATATTTTGTATAGGTTGTATATTTTGTCTTGTACCTAATTTAATCAGTGCTATACTTTATATGCATTTATTGATGGTCCTTTCAATGGTAATAGTGTGATAGTACACACATACATATACACCTCTCCTATATGTAATATTATATTATAGTTCCATACAAACCATACAATTAGTGTAATTAAATTATTATCCACAATATAATGTTTTACCTAGGGCTATATAAGAAAATAATTTGAAAACGAAGTTGATCTGTGATATTTACCATAATTTTGTCAACCCACTAGTGGAACAAATCCCAGCAGGTTTGGCCATCACTAGCTCTCAACAAATTAAATAACTCGCAATACATGGCAACCAAAATATTGATACTTTATCAGATATTTTTGAACTGACCCTAATTTATTTTATTAAGTATAACAAATGCTTGGACTTTCTATACAAAATCCCATATACAAAAGAGATATCTTGGAAACTGAAGGAGTTCAGAGAAGTGCAACTAAAATAATAAGGGTGATAGAGGGGCTTGACTATGCAGGCAGATTAGACAAGTTTGGGCTGTTTACATTGGAGAAGCGACATTTGCATGGGGATATGATCACTTTATACAAATATTTTAATGGGCCATACAATGAACTCTCTGGTGCATTGTTTACTAATAGGTCATATCAGAGGATATGGACATCCTTTGAGATTGAAAGAAAAGAAGTTTCATCTTCAGGTTAGGAAAGGTTTCTTTACTGAGAGAATGGTGAATCTGTATAACATTTGTGCTGTCTTCCAGAAGATGTGGCAATGGCTAGTTCATTGTATTGCTTGCAAAGTGGGCTGGATACGTTTCTAAAATGAAATAATATAGAGAATTACTGGTATTAATACATATACTGTAGTTCTAAAGCAATCTTTTAGTGGTCCTGCACACACCTGTAGTAGAACAATGGGTATATATGCTGAGTGCAATGGAAGACCGTGGTTGACGGACAGATATCAGTGATAAGTAGAGATGTCCGAACTTCGAAAAATCCGGTCCGCGCGAGGATCCGCGGATTTTCGAAAAAATCCGAAAATTCGAAAATCCGCGAGCGGACCCGTTTAAAACGTATTAAAATGAAAGTTCGGCAAAATCCGCATTAAAAGTGGTCTAAATAGCCTTGGTAACATACACTTAACCACTCAGGGACCTGGGTAATGGCCTTAGAAGCACGTTATAATGCCAACAATACCTAAAAAGTACAGTCCGCTAACGTGACTTTAAAAAAACGGGATTTTTTGAAAATACGAGGATTCCCGTAAAACGAAGATTACCGTAATAAACAAGGCTTTCTGTAACTATGATAGCTGCCATTGGCTAATTTGGATCATGTGGCTTGCTCCGTCTTGAAAATTTACACGAATTACTCGTTTTTACGAGTATTCTCGTAATTACGTGAATCCTCGTAATTACGAGGATCTTCGGTTTTTTGTATCCCGCAAGTATCGTAGATCTCGTAATTAGGAGATACTCGTATTTTCGAAAATTTTGTTCTAAAAAAAAAATCCGCAGTTCGGAAGTTCGGAAGTCCGGAAAGTCCGGAATAATCCGCCGTTGCGGACAGGAGAAATCCGCGGCGGATCCGGGTTCGGGTCCGGGAACCGGCCATCTCTAGTGATAAGAAGAAACACCACGCACATCAGACTTGAATGCCTATGTATTTAAATGCTTCATACATAGGATACACAACAGTGTAACATTTCGGTACACAACCTGTACCTTCATCGGACAACAGATTGTCTGCAATCTGCAATTGTCAGCAATATGTTGTCTGATGAAGGTACAGGTTGTGTACCGAAACGTTACACTGTTGTGTATCCTATGTATGAAGCATTTAAATACATAGGCATTCAAGTCTGATATGCGTGGTGTTACTTCTTATCACTGATATACTGTAGTTCTGGTTGGTATACTATATAATATTGAGAATTACTGGTATTAATACATATACTGTAGTTCTGGTTGGTGCCCGGGATACATATTAATATTGAGAATTACAGGATTAATACATGTACTGTAGTTCTGGTTGATCAGGGATACTATATAATATTGAGAATTACTGGTATAATACATATACTGTAGTTCTGGTTATACAGGGATACTATATAATATTGAGAATTATTGGTATTAATACATATACTGTAGTTCTGGTTGGTACGGGGATACTATATAACATTGAGAATTACTGGTGTTAATACATATACTGTACTTCTGGTTGATCCAGGGATGCTTTCCGATTGCCATTTGGAGTCAGGAAGGATTTTGGTCCCACCTTTTTAGCTGTTTTTTTATTTTTTCTTTCCTATGGATGAACCTTTGGGTAGGGTTAAAAAGGAAGTTGTAAAGGTTGGACTAGATGAACGTATGTATGTCTTTATTCATCCTCAATTACTGCAGTATCTTACTATGTTACTATGAAAAAGACAAGTATAGTTTAATACAGAATAAAAACATACGTTTAAAAAGTATATTTAATACTGTATATTGAACACACTGGTCATTAATAAAAATATGCGTGAAATTTAGTTTTAACTAAACTCCATCTAATTCAGAATTCTAGACCATATGCTTTTGATGAAACAATTTACCTCTTGATGAATAAGGCATTATGTCCTGTTTGCTAGCTGACTGTAAATCTGTTTTACATCTCCTTTTTTCATTAAAGTAACTGATTAACCAGGTACTTTAGTAATAAATACTAAAACAATTCGCAGTGTGCTTGTGAAATATTGAACCATGATGCATTTGCAACAAGGTTTGGAAATAAATTTACACTGTATTTGAATTACCTTCAAATGTATATGAAAGAGAACTCTCATAGCAAATGGGATTTCCTTTAAAATTGGGATACAAATGTATCAGTCTAGGATGGACCAAACTTCTTAATGCAACCGCTCCTGCCAGAAATTTCCCTTTACTACAACTAGAACATCTTTGAGTGACTCTTTCATAGTTTCCCACCATTTTGGCTAAAATTTGTAATTAACAATTTTAAACAGGGTCGGACTGGTCCACCAGGAAAGCAGAGAAGTCCCCTGTGGGCCATTGCAAGAGACAGTAAGAAATATTAATAACTGTAAGAAGTCAGAGTGACAGATAATTAAACAGGTGGAAAAACAGAGGTAGAATGTCAGGAAGTCCACTTAATACTTTCCGGTGGGTCCCTGGTGTAATATTGCCTGATGGGCCCCAACACACACTACTTTTATAATTAGATGAAATGTTTGAATTCAGACCATCTGTCTGATTTTTATATTTTCTTTCATTCTAGGATGACAGTCCAAAGGGTCAACAGCCTTATAAGTTTGAAGGTCCATGTATCAAAATTGAAAATATTTCTCTTTTGCTTGAAACGCAAAAAGGTACAATATCAACTTATTTCTGTCAAGTGTATTGAGGATGCCTATGGCAGACAATATTTTGATGGTGCTCACAATACAGACTAAAAGTAGATTTAGGAGAAAATAGGTATCTTTCCATCAACTGCTATTTGCTATGAATAGTGCCTGTAATTCTGACCACAACAAATTGGAACTTTGTGCTTTAGATCAATGGTATGTGTATATTTGATTCAATAATTACATTTTTTAAAAAAGGAGTGCTCCATCACCTTCTTGCTCTATATTTCTGACTTTGGAGGCACACAGGTAGTCATACTGATGAGAGTGCCACTCATACATTTGATCACGCAGCATTCCACTGGTGGACTTTTAACAGACTTTATTTGTACATCTTCATGTTGCAACCAACTCATGGCCATCGTCAGGAGGATCCATGAGTTGGTTGAAACACGCAGATGTTATGGAGCACTCCCAGTGTTTTTTCAAATTCAATTTAAAATCAAATAAACACATACAATCCAAGTAACGCATCAATGGTATATGTATATTTGATTCAATAAAGAATTTTTAAAAACATCCCAGGAGTTCTCCATCACCTTCTCACACCCGGGTAGTCGTACTCCACCGGTGGACTTTTACCAGACTTTATTAGAACATCTACACGAGTTGGTTGAAACCCGTAGATGTTCCAATAAAGTCTGGTAAAAGTCTGGAGTGCTTTGTGATTTATCCATTATCTATTGCTGTTAAATGCACCTGGGCCATTAGTATCCACAGTGATGAGTCAGAGTGCAGCTATCCTTGTTTGTATATTATTCATACAAATGGGATCCTGTTGTTTGAGATTATTGGTCATGAAGTCTTCTCCCAGCTGCTTTAGTTGACAATATTCCTACGCTCATCTATTTGTGTACACAGCATTTTATTATACACTAGGTGACCATTTTCTATCGTTCACTGTAGTTATGGGCCATAGAAGTCACAATCCTACACTGTATAATCATCAGTAACAAACACTTTTACTAATGGGATGATGTGAGACTGATTACAGGCACAGCATGAATGACAAAGTGACACTGTATGCAAAATACATAACAAGGATAATCATTAGCAATGAAGACATTAAACCATGGACACATTTTAATTATCTTCTTTGGGAGATGTAAAACCATAGCTAATTAATCAAACACACTAGAAACCAAAATTAAAAAAATATGACAGGAAATTTCGGGTCTGAACATACTGAAACCTAATCTACAGCAACAAGAGACG
The DNA here is from genome assembly GCA_019447015.1 of Hymenochirus boettgeri. Lineage (NCBI taxonomy): Eukaryota > Metazoa > Chordata > Amphibia > Anura > Pipidae > Hymenochirus > Hymenochirus boettgeri. The sequence goes on from CM033472.1 coordinate 273,047,294, forward strand.
GTAACGAGGCTTTTACAAATCTTTGATTAGGCCATTATGTTAAGTTTTAAAGGTGTCTGGTTGTTTCTTTTGGAGATTTGCTGTGGTTTGAGACAGTATAGTTGTAATATTTAGAATGCTGGCATGAAATAAGATTTACTGTAAAGATTTAAGGGCATGCCCCTTTAAATATTTATGGAAACCATAAGAACCCCCAAGATACTTATCTGTTTCCTAGTCATTAGAGATGGGATCCCGGTCCGTCTCAGACCCGGAACTGACACGAACCCCTTGGTTCCGAAATCTGAATGTTCTGCCCGTAACAGGATGGATCATTCAGATTTCAGGACTTCGGAGCACATTTTCTATAATTATCGAACATTCGAGGATTAATGAAAATAACCTCCTGTGTTTTTCTTCCCAGTCCTTCTAGGTCGCAGTCATCAGTCATTACCTTTTTTAAATGGCTTCTTTCAATACTTACAAAGCTTTTCTGTACTGGGACCAGCAAAGAATATAGTGATGAGTCTGTATGCAAAACAAAACTTGTTTAAATTTGAACTACTGTGAATCCAACAAATTTTCTAAAATATTTGTAATTCGATACTTATGGGGGAAATGAAATCAAATATTAGAGAATTGAAATTCTGAAATGTAAATATTTTGTTAGGAAATCAAAAATTCTGATTTAAATTTTTTTTTTTAAATTCTGATTCAATTAGGGTTTAATTAGTTTTATGGAATTGCTTTCAGAATGAGTCACTAGTTTGGTTCATCTCTAGTAGAATGTCTCCATCCAGGGATGATCTACAAATAGATCATTAATGCGGTTTTGGAGGTTTGGAGGGTTTTTCTGGTGTCTTTGAATTTGAGTGACTTGAATAGAATCCAGAGATAGACAATGCCAAGGCAGCCACTGTGAAGGAAATATTTAATAATATTCCAGTTGTTAAGGAATTTCTTGCTATAACGTTCCTTTTTATATTACAGATTTACATATAAACTGTACATTCAGTGTAATTAAATAAGTGATGGCTGAGGGGCCACCTGCTTGTAAATTAGGTAATGGTATACACCAATTATGGTGGGTGCTAAGCAGAGAAAGCAATGATATAGTACGAAAAGAAACTTTTTGTACATTCAGTATATTTTGACCAAAATTATAATTTTACAAAATAGAATATTAGTAGACACGCAATTCAAACTTGCCAATGATCTATAGTTTCATTGAATTGGCATATAAATGCAAAATTGAAAGTAGTTGGCTTATAGAACTGTCAATTAATATAAGCCCAGCCACTATGCCCTTGTTGATTCCATTAGCCAGGTCCTAACTTTCCATTAATGAATTAAAGGTCTCCGCTTCTCTATTTGTAGTAGTAGTAGTAGTGTATTTCTTTGTTCTAGGACCCTCCTTTACCCTACCTTTAAGCTGGGTACACACAGTAATGATAAAGCCCCAATACCATCTGATCCGGTGGTATCGGGGCTTTATCGCTACTGTGTGTACCCAGGCCGCTGAATGATCGGGTCAGCTGAACGCTCATTCTGGAAAGATCGAAAATTTCCATCGGCGCACTAGACTCCCTATAAAGGAGTCTAGCACGGCCGAAGGAAACACACAGTCCTGAGCGTTCTCCCTATTATGTTCATAGGGAGAACGCTCGGGACTGTGTGTATGCAGATCTTTGAAAGAGGACAGACAGGATCTTGCAGATCCTGTCTGTCATCTTTCAATGATCTGTACTGTGTGTACCCAGCTTTAGTCCTTGAAAGATTCTGTCTTCCTCATTCTGTCATCTCCCATTTTCAGCTCCTCCCCCATGAGATTGGCGTCATTGCGCACACACTCGCGCCAACATCACCGCAACAGTGCGTGTGCACAATATCACATCGCATGTACTGTACTTTCCACAAACAAGCCCATTGCAACACTTTAGAAGAAGTACACATTATTGGGAAGACTGCTTAAAACTGCAATATGACAAACAATATACAGTGGGGGAGATACAATATGGCCCTTTTCCGTCTAAAACCCACATTCAAATGTTAAAAATGTATAAAATGTTTTTATAAATAGCGCTGTGCTAACCATCCAAAACCCCTGCCTTTAAGTTTTGCGCTACCTCATAGCGCGAAACTTAACGGTAAAGGTTGGGAAGCGTTAAGGTTGCGCTCCTTACCTTAGCCCAGTCCTGCAATGCAATTACTGGCGTAATCTCGTTTACGTCAGTTATTGTATCGCGGGATCGGGCTAAGGTAAGTAACGCGGCGTGGAGTATTGGATCTCCCCGAGTATTTATAAACTAGGGCTTTGTACATAAACCTATTATACATATACAGAATAACATCTCATTTGCAACATTTTTAACAGAATTTTTTTTGTGTTCCATTTTAGATATTCAAAATTCAATATTGAAATGAACTTGACACAACATCAGTGTTTACTAAATTTACAAAAGTTAATTAATTATTATGTCAATTATCTTTGTTAACGGAGGTGGAAAATGTTTGATTGACATTGCTAAGTGTAAGAATTGTGAACTGGATAAAAAAATATACTTTCCCCCTAAACAACAAATTAACCAAATATTGGCACAGACAAATCTAGTCTGAAATCTTCATAAGCTATAATGACAGGAAATTATTTTGGACAAAGTGCCATTAGAAAATTCCATTTTGACATTTTATAAATGGACATTTCTTTTTGACGAAGGAGATTTCTGTCAGTGTCAAATTCTGTTGACGTGCCATCAAAATTCCAAGCTATAAATAACCGGAATAGTAGAAAATCATGATTATGGTCAAATGTTTTAACCAATTTCCATTTCAAAGGCTCTTTAGCCCACTTTATATAATTATTTAAATATCGCCTGTATGTCAATTGTAAAGTATGAAGTTTGTTCTGATTTGTTTATCGAAGAAAGACAAAATAGAAAAATGAAAAGTCTTCACTTGTTCGGAGTTTCTGAACTACATTTGCTGATGATTAATAACTGCGGAATGTTGATCTATTCATCTTTAGTAAATATCTACAATGTATCACAAAATGCTGTAAATCAATAACGTGACATATGCAAAGCATTACACATACTTAATCAATTCCTCTCAAAAAAGCAACCAATTTAAAAAACTTTAAAAATTATTATATTACCAGTATCACCCATCCATTTGCCAATCAGCAATTTCTCAAGCTGATAAGAGCGTTTTATTTCATTTGAAACATCCTGTTGACATTGTTGAAGGAAAAGTTCAGTGGAAAATATCAATATTTTTAATATACTTACAGGGTTATTCAATAAAAGTTCTTATCGTTAAAAATGGTGCTAATTTTTCCCCAACCAATCAGATGTTAGCTTTCAAATGTTAAATAAGATCTGATTGGTTGGGGCAAAATTAGCACCATTTTAAACAATAAGAACTTTTATTGAATCTCCCTGTTAGTTTATATTATGCATTCCTAGTTATTCTAAATATTATCTTCCATTTTGAAAAATTAGTTGAATTTATACCCCTTGCTATTCCCTGCTGTTGACATTAGCCCTGACAAAGCCCGCAGTCTAGCGGTGCGAAACGCGCGTCGGCCATCTTTTGAGGGAGCCGGAGGCTGGAGTTTCTTGGTGCCGATATGGACCTTTGGCTGATACACCTAGTACCTGACTGCTGAGGTAACTTGTGAACCACCCGGGTGAAGGTAAGGTGCAGCTGCACTAGGTCGTAAGTCCCGGTGCAGTCACACTGCGATCGTGCCTCAGCTTTAAATTATCGGGGATGGAGGGAACTGTGTACACAGAACTTTACTGAGGTCGGACATTTACGCCAGCATACCATTTGGATAACGGTCGGAACTTTTTTACTGGCACCATTTTATGGATGTCTCCTGGTTATTACATTGACTTATTGGTGCTGGAGTCACATATACTCTGGCTTTATGTATATCATCACTATTCCTTTTACTCTAGCCTGCATATTACTCCCTCAATTTGTGTATATGTTTTTAATGGCTGTATATATATATATATATATATATATATATATATATATAATATATATATATATATGCGCCAAACTCCTCTTGCACTCCCTCCGTTTAGTCGATAGCCCAGGTGCCATGCCGGAAACACCTTATCCAATAACATCAGAACCCAGGGCACTCACGGACTTGTACCATTACTCACAAAGGAATGTCGGAACTGCGATCAACGCTTTCAGTCAGCCATTACATCGGCTGTCCTCAGGATCGTGTGGACAGCCGATGTAATGGCTGAAATGCGTTGATCGCAGTTCCACATTCCTTTGTGAGTAATGGTACAAGTCCCGTGAGTGCCCTGGGTTCTGATGTTTTATATATATAATGTATAGTTGGGCACTCACAAAACATGTAATACTTGCCCTGGTGCTACTGATGAGAGCTTCTTAGTATAGTTGGTTGTATCCAGTGCACACATGAGAACTTTGCTTTTATATTCAACAAATAACTTTTTTACACATATTAAGTGCAGACAGCTGTCTGCACTTAATATGTGTAAATAAAAGTTATTTGTTTGAATATAAAGCAAAGTCCTCATGTGTGCACTGGATACAACCACCTATATATATTATATATATATATATATATAATATATGTATGCACTTTATAGTAATGCACTTTATATGCGATGTGTAAGATTCTGTCAAAAAAGATATGTGATTTCACACGGTTCTAGCATTGATTTATAGATTGGTTTATGATGGTGATTGGTGCTTTAAGGGTCTCCTTTTGTCTCTTCTTATATTATTCTGTTGACATTAGTGAGCTTACATTTTCGCTCTGTAACGGTCCTTCTTCTTCCCAGAATGCACACTTTCTTGGAATGTTCCTAACAGTAATTTCTACTGATTGGCTGTTGGATGGGTCAAACATGCTCAGATCTCTACTGAGCAACTGATTCAAGGCCAAACGGTCTCTATTAGGGGTCCTGCAAACAGGAAGTCAGTATTTCGGTTGTATTTATTTATACACAGACACAATGCTGAATGGGCAGGTTAAGGTCATTAGGATGGAAAAATACTGCTCTTTTTTTTCTTTAAAGTATATGTATTTGCACTAAACTTTCCCTTTAAGTTGTTGATGTTCCTTAAATAAGGAGGCATTTTATTGGGGTAGCAATATATTGCTGGTACCTGTACTGTGTCAGTACTTTAATACCGTGTTCTCTCACTGACTCTTATGACAACAATTACAGATAATGTGCAAGCTATTATGACTAAAGCAAAATTTTCTAATCCCGTGTAGTTAAATACTGGCTGTGGAGATTGAGGATCGATATTGGTGTTTTTGGACACATTGCTTTATTACAATTTTCTAAACCTTAAACTATTTCAAGATCTACTTGTAAATCACCAATTAAGGATCACTGTGTTGATTATTGAATCGTTGCCATTTCTTATTGGGTAAGGATATCCACGGTAATTACTATACCCAAATGCACAGCAGTTTATTAGCTTAATGATTTATTTATATAGTATAGTATTTGAGATTGAATAAAGACATACGTCCATCCAGTCCAACCTACTCAGCAATACCCACATTTCCTGCATAACTTTTGATCCAGAGGAAGGCAAAAAAAAAAAAAAAAACCCACCAGAATTATGAAGAGGATAAAAATTCCTTCCTGACTCCAAGTGGCAATCGGAAATATCCCTGGATCAACTCCACTTTATGTATCAATACCAGTAACCTGCAACATTCCTTGTTTTTAGAAACTTACTATCCCATGAACCTGCCATCACCATGACCAATGGACAGTTCCATAATTTTACCATTCTCACAGGGAAAAACTCCTTCTGAACTTATCCAATCTGTCTTCATATTCAAGCTCCCCCAATCCCTTTATTAGTTTAGTTGCCCTTCTCTGAACCCTTTCCATTTCCAAGATGTCCTTTTTGTATACAGGATTCAAAAAATTCACTGCACATTCCAAATAAGCCTTACCAATAGGGATGTACTTTGGGTTCTAATAGAACCCAGTTTCGAATCGAATCCGGCGGTTTCGAAGTCCTTTCGGAACTCCCAGATTTTTCGAAACTCGAATTTTCAGAGTTTTCGATTTTTATCGAAAATTCGATAATTATCGAAATCGAAAGTAGATGATTATCGAAATCGAAAGTAGATGATTATCGAAATCGAAAGTAGATGATTTCGGTAACCCTCAAATGTATGTGCCGATTTCGCCAACCCTCGAATGTACAAGCTGATTTCGGTAACCCTCGAATTTGTGATATCGGTAACCCTCGAAAGTAATGTTCGATTTCGGTAACCCTCGAAAATAGCCCGTGTAAGCTCGAAAACAGCCCGATTGTGAGGAAAGATAGATTTTAAATGAATTTTACTTATATTTAGGGGTTCCCCAGACCATTTCCCAGGTCCCTGTGTTATTTACAGTAACCTACTATTTCACCCTTTAAATTGATAGAAACTTTCAAATTTTTTTCTCCCATAGACTTCTATGGGTCCGTTTTCGAATCTTTGAATTTTCGAATTTAACTGTAAATTCGAAAATTCGAAAACGGGATGAAACTCATCAGTTTCGAACATCTCTACTTACCAATAGATATGGACTAGAACATGAACTTGAACCCAAGTTCGAGCCGAAATACTCGAGTTTGAATGGACTCAGACTTCTCGAACTATCCTGGACCCAGATTTTTGATATTTTCTGGACTTTCGATAATTATCGAATGTTCGAGGCAAGTGAATATGCGAGTAAAATGTCCATTATACCTATACGTGAGCATCGAATCTGTGAGTGAAATGTCTATTATACCTATTCACTAGAGATGGGCAAACTTTCGAAAGTTCGGTCCGTTTTCGAACTTTCGAACTATATAGAAAGTTCGAAAGTTCGAAAACGGACCCATTGAAGTCAATGGGAGTCAAATAGTTTGAAAAGTTCTAATAAAATACAATTAAAATATTAATGGTATCTTAATGTAAATGGCTGTGGGACCTTGGAAATGGTCTGGGGAACATGTTCCAATATCCAGGACATTCGACAAATCTATTTTACTTTCACTTGCGCTATTTTCAAGTTCGTTCGCGTCTAGGTACCATGTACATTTTACTCGTGGATTCGATGCTCGCGTATAGGTTTTAATGGAGACTTTACTCGCGTATTCGATGTTCGCGCCTAGATACCATGGACATTTTACTCGCGGATTCGATGCTCGCGTATAGGTTTTAATGGACACTTTATTCGCAGATTCGATACTCGAATGGTCGAACATTCAATATTTAGCCAAAGTCCGAAAATATCGAAAAGCCGCATCCGGGATAGTTCAAGAAGTCCGAATTCGTTTGAATTTGAATGGTTTGGCTCGAACTCGGGTTCGAGTTCTAGTCCATCTCTACTATTCACGAGTAAATATTGAATCCGCAAGTCTATGTCTATTATACCTATATGTGAGCATCGAATCCACGAGTAAAATGTCTATTATACCTATATGCGAGCATCGAATCCACGAGTGAAATGTCTATTATACCTATTCGCGAGTAAATATCGAATCCACAAGTAAAATGTCCATTATACCTATACGTGAGCAACGAATCCGCGAGTAAAATATCCATTATACCTATACGCGAGCATTGAATCCTTGAGTAAAATGTCTATTATACCTATAAGCGAGTATCGAATCCGTGAGTAAAATGTCTATTATACCTATAAGCGAGTATCGAATCCGTGAGTAAAATGTCTATTATACTTATATGCAAGTAAATATTGCATTATGGAATCCGTGAGTCGTTCATGGGATAATTATCGAATGTTTGAACACCAGAGCTCTAAAGTAGCGCGCGTGAGAATAAAATAAATTTTTCTAAAGTCCTGGATATTAGAACATGTTCCCCAGACCATTTCCCAGGTCCCACAGCCATTTACATTAAGTTACCATTGATATTTTAATTGTATTTCATTTGAACTTTTCAAACTATTTGACTCCTATTGACTTTCATGGGTCCGTTCCATATAGTTTGAAAGTTCAAAAACGGATCGAACTTTTAAAAGTTTGGCATCTCTACTTACCAATAACATTCTTCTCCCTTGAATCCATACCTCTCTTTATACAAGACAATACCATGCTGGTTCTAGCTGTTGCCTCCTGGCACTGCTTGCTACCTTTAAGTTTGTTATCCACCAAAACTCCAAGATCCCTTTCCAACAGGGATTCATTTAACACAGAGACATTTATAGTATAAGTAGCACAAGGATTTTTTTAGTCCAAAATACATCATTTCCCAACATTGAATCTCATCTGCCGCTTAGCAGAAAATTTTTTAGATCTATGAAACTGGGGAAAACCCCGAAGATCCGAAAACGGAACTTACATCCGAGGGTTTACGAAGATTACTGAACGTTTGGGGTTATTTTTGGTAACCGTCAAAAATGACCTCAAATGTTAGATAAACCTCGAAAATATGATCTACTTTTGAGTTTCGAATTGTATTTTCAAGGGTTACCGGAAATAACCTTAAACATTTGGTAATCCTCGAAAAATACAGTCTGAAGTCCTGAAATCCGAATGATCCGCCCGGTTTCCGACCTAATTAACCAAGGGGTTCTGTGTCGGATCCGGGTCTAATCATCTGTAACTTTTAATGGTAGACAAAGTTTTGTGCTGTCTGCAAACCTGCACTGTTCTTTGCCTACGGCCCTAAGATCATTAGTTTATTGTCTAGATCAATGTTTAAAAAACTTGGTCTTGATGGGTAGGGTGAAAACTTTAGGGATGTATAATTTTATGAAAAAAATAACTTTTATGCACAAATCTTTAATTATGGAACAAATGTGTATTTGTTTTTTATTTTGTTCAACGAAACCTTTTAAAAACAAAAAAGTAAATTACATGTAATTAGTAGTCACATTCTTAAAATGATGAAAACAAAGGTTGTAGACCTGCAGAGAAGCACTTGAGTACACAACAGTCAGGGTGACCGTACTTGAAAACCTTTCCAACCTCCACTAACTTACACACAGCAAAACTTTAAATTGTTATAAATAGCCACCATCAGCATCAAAAGCAGGTTACAGGCATTTATTTTGCCTCAATATCTTCAGATAGGAAAAAAAAACAAAAAAACACTTGACAAACAAACTGTGTTTTAGCGTATGAAAAAAAAATCTTCATAAATGTTTTAGGCAAAGTTTCAATTTAATTTCCTGATTTATTATTTAACTTCTCATTTCCATCAGAGATGCAAAGATCTTTTAACAAAAGTAAAAAGTGCATTTCTGTTCCAGCTGTATAATGATACTGTAGTTCTTCCATCTTGCAGGGAAAATGCAAATCTGGAATTAACATTACAATTAGTAACAGCCAGCACATCAAATATAATTAACATATTCTTCCTTCTATGATTTATGTTTTATGATTAAAAGCTCAGTTACTTGTTTAATTATCTGTTTATGGTCATTCTCTCCATAACAGGGACAATATTATCAGTAATGATAAAGTGCCAAGACTGTCTTATCAGACGATATCTGTACTTTATCGCCCGCAGTTGTTGGAAACATGTAGTCCCAAACGTTCTCCCTCTATGCATAGAGAGAACGCTCGGGACAGTGTATATCCCGATCTTTGAGAAATGGCAGAAAGGATCTTGAAGATCCTGCCTGTCATCTTCAAACATTTATGATGCGTGTACCCAGTTGAGATGGGATCCGGGTCTGACTTGGACCAGTATCCAACTGACAGGTGGTCACCGGGGGTCCCAAATATAATTAATGATAATGCATGATAATGCCCTAATGAAATATATAAGAATCATTTTAGTTACCAAGGGGTTAAAATGTAGGTTGATATTAAGAGAAGTTTCCAAGCCAGTGACTTGGAAACTTATACACAAATGCAATGTCGAAGGTAAACATTTGGAGGCCATATATCCATTCCTACGCAATCACGTTTCTTTCTTATGTATATCCATACATGGTGTTCCAATATTCTTTCTCGAATATTCTTGTTGTTCTCATGTATGTCCACTATGTGTTACGCAACTTTCCATACTGTGATGTAATTTTGCCTATATAACCCACAAGCAAACCCCTGTAAGGGTAGACTTGTTACACACTAATTGCTATGTTTTGCTCGTCTCCGCACGTGTTTTTTCTTATAAAGGAGTTTTAGATTTTTATCGAACGTTCGAGTTATTTTAGAAAATTCTCAAAAATAGCCTTGAACGTTCAATGATACTCAAAAATACAATCAGAAACGCTAAAATAGTTTCTGATCGTATTTTCGAGTATTATCGAATGTTCAAGGCTATTTTCGAGAATTTTTCGAAAATAACGCGAACGTTCAATAAAAATCGAAAACTGGCTCCAAAGTCCGAATTTTAAGTTCCAAAACCCATAAACGAAACGAAACAGTCAGTTTCGGCCATCTCTAGTGAGTATGAGAGGATTACACCTATTATACTACTTCGATAGAATTCATGATGTAGGTGTAGGGTAATGTGAAAGTGAGGTGGGACGGGTGAAGATTACGTGTTTGTGCATAGCACGGAGCGCCATGAGAGATTGTATGGGAGCAGTATAAGACCTGATACCAGCTTAAGCACCTAACAGGAGTGTCTGGGACAGGCGAAGTTTGTCATATACCTAGTGCTAAAGGTGACATGTCTGTCGTATTTGTCAGAAGGCTGCAGAGACTCTCGTGATAGTGTAAGTCCCGATACCCTTCCGTATCTGATACCCGCACCATTTGGAACATTATCATTGGCAGTCTCAGTATTTGTATTAGACATTCAATCTTGGTTTGACTATTGGCGAACTGCATTGGACGCTATGATACACGTGGTTGCGAGTGAGGAGCCTACTGATTCCATTGTCCTTAGTGCCCTTCCGCCCAGCTTTGTGTGTTTGTCTATATGATGTATCGTATTGTAAAAGGTGGTTCCCTAGTCCGGGGAAAGGTTTTATATATGTATGACATTTTTTCAGAGCAAATAAAGGAATATTGTATTTATCTTTGAACCTCGTCAGACGTTTATTATGATAATAGTGATAGTGCCTACATTACAGGGCCTGTGTTTAGTCTTCTGGACATCCCTCCGGGTCTTTGGGGGTTTCTGGGAGACAATAAAGATTATAAAACATACAATATTTCCTGGTTTGGGAGGATTACATCAATTAAAATGACAATTTTACCAAAACTAAATTACCTATTTTCCACACTCCCAATAGATATCCCCCCAAAACTGATTAGAAGTTGGCAACAAGATCTATTAAATTTTGAATGGGACAATAAAACCCACAGAATATCATGGAAAGTAGCCGTGGCCAGAAAATCCCAAGGGGGAATGGGGTTCCCAGATTTGCTTAAATATTACTACTCCTCTCAATTACGCCATCTCACACACTGGGCATCTGTAACCCCGGAGGCAAGGTGGGTTGAAATTGAAGGAGCTCAGATCTCTCCTGCACATCTCTTGACATTGGTAACACCTTCCCCAAAGCCCCCCTTCAGAGCTTGTTTCACAGGCCCAATGAGAGTCACAAACACTATTTGGCTTAGACTCAACAAATCTCACAACCTAATAAATAAAGCCTCACACCTACACGCCTTTATACAGACCCCGGATATACCCACCAGTTTAATATCTGCACACTATAGGCCTTGGCTCAATCTACAAATGGCACGCTACTATGATATAGTGGATAAGATCACCAGAAAATTATATATATTCAAAGACTTGGTCTCCAAGAAAACTCCAAGAAACTCTATCATATGTCTACTACCAAATTAAACACAAAGCCGATACCATGACCCGGAATGGGATATTCTCGCAACTTACACAATTTGAAGTCCTTATATTACAAGGGCCACGTAAGAAGGATATTATATCCTCCATATACCACATTCTTAATACTATCCCTCCAGACCCCCATTCCAACACAAATACATGGAGAAATGGGAGAAGGCCCTGGGCGCCCCAATTCCCCTAGATACGTGGGAAAAGATATGGGAAAACACAGCCAAAACTTCATTCCATACGGTATATAAAGAGAATGGATACAAAATTCTCCTTCACTGGTATTACACGCCAGAGAAACTACATGTCATTAACCCTAAATTGCCCGATACATGCTGTAGATGCAACTCTGCAACTTTGTTACATATATACTGGTCCTGTTCTCTCAAACTACTGGTCAGAGGTCTGCACACTGGTGGACACTCTGATGGAATGGCCAATACATCTTTCCCCTTAACATGTTTTGCTTAATGCCCCACATACTGACTTATCGAAAACAGAATCAGTAATACTTAAACACATCCTTACAGCGGCCAAATGCCTGATACCCAAACACTGGAAGCAAACTCTCACTCCCTCCATGCCAGAAATTATGGGTAGAATTAACGATGTTCATGTCATGGAGCACATGACAGCACAGCTTCAGAACAAACTAGACAAATTTGAAACCATATGGTACCCATGGTCGAGATACATGGGATCTCGACCATGGGTACCCCTAGAGAAAAACAACAATATCACCCTAGAGAAAAACAACAATATCAATAACAAACGACAATGGAGCTTGATAGCTCGGAAGTCAAGGGGGATCGTAATCCCCAGAGGGGCCTTGGGGGCCCGGTACCGGGTCCTGGGAGCGGCGGGAGGCGGCCAGCCAATATATATGGTCAGCATTTAAAGGTCAGTATCTAAGATAAATATCTTAATTTATTTTTAATTTCTTTTGATTATTTTTCCCTGGTTATATTTGTGTGTTATTTACATATATATTTTGTATAACTAAAAATGTTTCGGAACAAATCCAATTGGGTTCTTAATTAATAACTAATTAGTATACAGATTTATACTTTATAAGATTTTACTTTTGCTGCTCATCTCTTCTGATCTTAGTATCAAAATCTGAAACTGCTAAGGCTGTGAATCTATATCTATCTCCTCCTTTTCCAGCCATTGTAGCTCCTATAAAATAAGGTTTAAACTGTTTCCTTAAAAAAAAGTTTGGCATATAATTCTATTTCCATCTTTCTCAATGACTTCTGGGAAAGGATAACTAAATAGATCGGAAGATTTTACCACCTTAGCAGAAGTCATCTTGATTCATTCATATAAATGATCAGTCTAAATTATGTCAGCACTCCGGATTTCAAGCAGGATCCCACATTGTGCCTCCACATCCAATCAAACTCCCCTCAGCTTAGCCTGGGGTAAATACAGGTATGAGTATAGATAAAGCCGGTTTCTTTCTTTTAGGCTAAAATTGCAATTGAAATGCATCATTTCAAATAAGTTAAAAGCATGGATCGATACATAACACGGATTTACCCCAGGGGTCACCTGCCTCAATCATTCATATATAGAAATTAACAAACTAAGCTGAATCTAATCTGGGGCCTGAAATTATTGGAGTCCAAAAACTAGTGCTAAAAGTTAATATTTATAGGGATTTTTATAAATGAGTTTTATTTGATTTGTGAAAGGAATAATTAAAGGGATTATAGGAGTATAAAATCAGGCTGGATGGCCGTGTTTATAGCAATTGGTTTTAACCTTTTTTTTTTTTACTGTATATGAATTGGAATATATTTTATGGTTGGTGCATCAAAAAATCTTATAATCTCTGAATAAGATTGGATTTTTAGTTCCAAGGGAATCGGTTCTGTTTCATTCTCAACTTAGCTAATGAAAACCAAAGTAGAGTGGAGAGTTCAGCATTTTCATAGCAAGGCAAGAATGCACTAGGTTGAATTGTTTATGCACAAAGTGCAAGCAAGTCCCGAGTGTTGGACAAATGCTTAAATATCTGTCAAAGCCAAGGACATAGCATGTGTAACTCTTTGTTCCCCTGGGAAATCCATGTTGGGGGTATAGTCCTATAAGCCATTGACCTTAAGAAAATAGATTAACTATAAACCACAGTGGGATAATAATCATGCCATAACATCCTATGAACTCTTGCCGTAGCAAGACTTTTAATGATATAGAAAGAAACGTAGAACAAAAAATCAGGGCAGTTTCTCTTAGATACATATGGTGTTTTTTTACTTGCATCATTGGAATATGTAAACATTTTCCTTTATTAAATGAAAGTGGGTTACATTATGTCAGATCTGGCAGATTTATTTTATGCCGGTGAAAGAGCAATAAAGGAAGAGTACCCAATTCCCCTTCTATTGACTATGTAATTGGAAGATGTCACACAGCTGTTGTGATATACTGGCATATTTGGGTCCGTGAATTCAAGTTTCTGTCACTAAACGGCTTCCAAGACATCATTTACAACACTGTGCATTCTTTTTGTATAAACTATTCCTTGTATACTGTTTGCTTCATGGAACAATAACTTCATTTCTCTTAGCTAGACAAGTCAACGGATCTGCAAGGATAAAATCTTTTGGTTATCATGAGAGAGGAGATCACAACTAATGCTGTTTGAAGACAAGGTCATCGCTTGTTATTGGTAAATATTGGATGTAATTTCCTTATGAAATCTCCTGTTCAGTTGAATGACCTTGTGGAATTTGTTGCATAATATACAGATGAAAATAAGACTGGCAATCCAATTCTCAGACAGATAGTCTCAGACAATCTTAATCCATGACTTTGCCTGCCAGTAGAGTAAGTAAGTGGGCCTTATAATGACGTGGGTTTTCAAAATAACAAACAAAAACTTTTTTAATAATGAAAAAAAAAAGCGATATGAAGTTTATTGTTGAAAAATATACATAATGTGGTTTTGGACAACATTATTACAGATGTTGTTATCTATCTGATGAAATAGTAACAAAGAAATTTGTCAATGTATGTTTCTAAGATGTTGTAATAACCCCCCCCCCCTTTTTTTAGACCAGATAACATTTTTCCAGTTAAAAAGTTAGAGGGTTAGGATGTAAGGGTAGATTAATCATATATAGATATATAGATATCATATACTGTGCTGGTTACCAGATAGGTAGGATGTAAGGGTAGATTTATCATATATAGATATATAGATACCATATACTGTGCTGGTTACCGGATAGGTAGGATGTAAGGGTAGATTTATCATATATAGATATATAGATACCATATACTGTGCCGGTTACCAGGTAGGTAGGATGTAAGGGTAGATTTATCATATATAGATATATAGATACCATATACTGTGCTGGTTACCAGATAGGTAGGATGTAAGGGTAGATTTATCATATATAGAATCTCAATATACTGTGCTGGTTACCGGATAGGTGAGGATGTAGGTAGATTTATCATATATAGATATATAGATATCATATACTGTGCTGGTTACCAGATAGGTAGGATGTAAGGTAGATTATCATATATAGATATATAGATATCATATACTGTGCTGGTTACCAATAGGTAGGATGTAAGGGTAGATTTATCATATATAATATTAGATACCATATACTGTGCTGGTTACCAGATAGGTAGGATGTAAGGGTAGATTTATCATATATAGATATATAGATACTCATATATGTGCTGGTTACCGGATAGGTAGGATGTAAGGTAGATTTATCATATATAGATAGTCTATACTGTGCTGGTTACCGGATAGGTAGGATGTAAGGGTAGATTTATCATATATAGATATATAGATATCATATACTGTGCTGGTTACCGGATAGGTAGGATGTTTTTGTGCACTCAGCTTTATATTCTGTTAAAGATTACTATTTTGCCATTTTTTTCTCCTTAAAGGGCATATCCACCCCCAAATCTAAAATTTAACCCCATACTGTCCCCACTATTTAGTTTAAAAAAAATCCTACTTTACATTTCTGCACCTTATGGTTCTACTGCATTGTCTTGCTGGGAGGGATGGGGACATGAGCAGAGGAGCACTCCCCCCCTCCCTCCCACCATCCGGATCCATCCTCTGCAGCCATTGCATATAGCATGTAATCCTTTGGTCATATGATAGATCTCCCCTGCCCACCCTTAACCACTGAGTTATTTTCTTTAAAAAAAACACCCCAACACCACAACACAGACCTTTATTCCCGTGGCATCTCCATTGATAGCAGCCTTGTCTGTAAATATCTCAGCGAATGTGGGTGGGCAGGGGGATCTATCATATTCAATTTTAGGGTGGACAAGCCCTTTAAAAGTAATAAAAGAACTCATTGTGAAAATGTATGGGTGTATAAGATTTGCTGCTCACATGCACATATTTTAAGGTTAGTTTTACAGCGATCACAAAAATAACATTTGAATGACAATGCTTGCTCGGAGTTCCCAGCATAATCCAGTTTTGTGTTCTTTTTAGATAAGAAGCTACATGGAAGAAAGAAAACAGCCGCGCTGCTATTGAATCCACTCAAGAAAACAAAAATCATGATGCCGGTAGGATCAAATACAATTGATTGACCATATCAAACACTCTGCCCATTTATCACATAAAGGGAACACTTTAAAAAAACAACATTAGTAAACTAGGGAAAATGTAACAACAGGACAAAAGATGAAAAATTGGACTTTTTGTCTCCTGATAGTAGATTGAGACACTGCACACTGAGTAATGGATTTTGTCTTATTATATCTCCAAAGGATGTTATTAGGAGACCTTTCTCAGCTGCATGAAACAAGATATTAATTTCACAAAGCAACAAACAAAGCAATGATGTCTCAGCCATGTCAAAAATAGCCACTAGAATAAATAAAATACATTCCCAGCTAAGGATACATGAATTTTGTACGTTTGTGGGTTTGTACGAATATCCCAGGAATTTATGAAAAACCAAAATGATGAGGATTGATGACAATTTTGGGTTCAAGAGAGTCAAAATCAAGAGTAATTCTGCACCAACTTTTGGCCGGTAGTTTCGACCAATGACCAAGTTCGATGGCTAACAGGTGATTCCTAATTACAGCAACAGACTCCTCATAAACAAAAAGCTTTTACACCCAACAAATGCAAGAGGCTGAGCAATTTCTCTTAAAAGAAAAATAAATCAAGGAAAAGAAAAGACATTACATACCTTATGATCATAAAAATGTAACTAAAACCCCTTTTCTTTATAATTTATGCAAGTGCTCAGATCATATGATATTGTATAGGGCTTTGGAATGTGTTCCCAATGGTATATTTTGCTGCCTACCTTCCATCCAGTACTTGTTGTACTCTAGCTTAGTATCTCCCCTCCCAGTCCTAACCAACACCTCTTTTCATTTGACCTGACTATCTGTGTAATCAAGCATGCTCAGTAATCACTATCAGGCAGCAGTGGGAGTGGTAAATTCCCATTATGTAATTTACATATATCCCAGTTATAGCAAAAGTTGATACAGCACTTGATTGACAGCTAAAATTTAAAATGTTTCACAGCAGATATCTAAAGCAAAAAAAAAAAGCTTCATGGTGGTTTCCAATAATGGGTAATAAAATACAAATCAGTATAGATGCCCTTTAAACGACCTCTGTTATGGATAAAATATTATGCAGCGAATATTTAACAATTCAACATTTCATATGATGCCATTATGTTGTTATGTAACTGCTGAATCTATCGTGGGGGATCGAAGGTGCACATGCATGGGGGGATTGCATGCAAGGGGTGGGCACAGAGGTGTGTGTACCACAGAGTTTTCTTTTTACCTTTGCCCTTATACATACATTTTTCTTATTACTGTTATTGATTTAGCTTTTATTTGCGAATATATTTACATTTTGATATTTTACAAGCAATAATTCACACTACATACAAGTTAAAACCTTCTTTCTATAAAAATAACTAAACAGATATGTAAAAACCGTAATGAAAATGTTGGATTTTAGGCTTATTTATCTAATGAAGCTTTCGGAATGAAATGAAAATTATAATTTTCTATAATTTTATTTTCGTTAACTTGCTAGGCTTAAAAAGGCTTTTAGCCTCTGTACCATAAAAGCAAAATAAAGAGAAAGACTTGGTAACACACAGAAGAAAAAAATAAATGGCAGTTTGCATATATTATTTCCAGAAAAGCATATAAAAGGGCAATGAAATTAATGCTTCGCTGTGCTGAATACAAAGTAACAACAAACACATCCTACGTATATAATGCTACTTTGTTTACATCACTATACGGTAACCTAGCAACACAAATAAATTGCGTTTAGAAAAATGCTTGGTTTTTATGAAAAGACCAATAGATAAGCCATGGAACGCATTCCACAATTGGGTCCATGCATTAAAACATTTTACCAATCTACCTTTTATGCTTTGTTTTGTTGTCCCTTTATTATAATTTGCTGCAATAATACAAGAAAATAGGACTGAAAAATAGGGGTAGGGGTAATACTCAGCAACATTTATTTCATACAGGGCATGATTATTTACGTTATCTTTGGTTTCTTACCAGACTTTTTTGGGGGATATATATAAAGGATAAATATATACTTTTTAGATTTATTAAGGTTAGTCCTAGGAGCTAACAGGGCTCTCCCCCATTGAAGTACCCACTAGTTCTTTCATTAGTTTTAAAGCTAAGTTGCCTTCCTGGTCCAGTTCATACCACCTCCTGGCTGTGGCCAGGGTCATGCCTATGGGCAGCATCTTTGCATTGGCTGAGCCTGGACAGAGCAGACTGGACCTTGCAAGCACATTTAGGAAATTAAAGCTTTATAACTAAAGCAAATACTGTGTTGAGATTCTAGTGGTTCAATTGTTGTAGTATCTCTTTTCTCCTGGCTCCCTTGTGTATAATTCCTGCTACTTACCTCTCTACCTGTTCCAGTATCCAGCCACTACCTGCATCCATTATCAGTTACTTACCACTCAGCCTGTTCCAGTATCCAGCCACCTGCATCCAATATCCAGTTACTTACCTGTCATTCTGTTCCACTATCTGCCATTTACCTGCTTTATATATCTTGTTACTTATCTTTCAGCCTGTTCCAGTACCAAGCCAATTACCTGGATCGTTACTTACTTTTCAGCTTGTTCCAGTATTCAGACTCTTACCTGAAACGTGTATATTGTTACTCAGCAACAACCAGTATCCGGTTACTCACCTGCCACCTGTATATTGTTACTCAGCAACAACCAGTATCCAGTTACTCACCTGTAACCTGTATCTAGTTATTCACCTACATCCGGAAGTAGTTCCAGCTTTACATCACCTCCCTTTGACTTTTCCTGCCCCAATCCTGACCTGGACTCTTACCTCCTCCTAAAGCATCTAAACATACAAGAGAGACAGAGCCCATAGAAACCGCTCACTCAAACAGGTTATAATGTATCAAACAATTCTAGTCTTTATTTACTCCAAAACACACGTAGGTAATAGAATACACTTGCAAAAAAGTTAAAAACATTTAAAAATACAATTCACCTTGCCCTCCGTGGGGGTAAGACCCCTGATACTCATTCCCAAAAAGCCTAATACAGATAAAGGATATAAAATGCACAATAGTGTGTGATCCTATACTTAGCTGTCCTCTGAGAAAGACCGCACACAATCACAGTCAGGTGTCTCAACAGTCAGGCAGAGGCAGATATTGTGGTTCAGCATAAACCAAGAAAGTGATACTTTGGGGATCGAGGAGACTGGTCCATGGTAAGACCACCCGGGGAGCAGGCAGACGGGGCATGTTTCACTACACAAGCTTCTACTGCGACCTATTTTTTGTAAAGCTACGGGTCCTTTTTAACCTTAAGATATGTCTGGGTAGTTCGGCCTAACATCATTACGTTATCACGTAAACCCACCTATGGACCCGCTCCAATCAGTGCAATAACTTAATGTCAAAAAAGTGCATTCAAGCTACCTCATAACACTGCGTCTCAGTCCCAGTGATAGTGGTCGCTATGGTAACTGTTAAAGTCATGGATTAACCCCACACTCAGAGCCCATTAGAAACCCAAACAGAGAATATTATACAACATAAATGATAATAATACAAAAGTATTTACAGAGATATGTTAACATGTAAGAAAGAACAAGTAAGGGTTCCAGGTCACTGCTGAGCAGAAACTTTGTCAGCCACTGACGAGGAACATAGTATAACTTATAATGATAATAATAATAATGATACTAGACACTAAAGTATCATTTTGATCAGATAGGCAGTAAAAACAATGTAACAGTATTGAGAACTTCCTTAATCTATAGAAGCACAGGATGGGTAAAGGCAGTAATAAAGGGAAAGAGTCCCTAGAGATGTACCCCTCCCTCGTTCCTATTGCTGCTTTTTTAATAATGTTATAACAGCAGTTCAAAAGACTGTAGGTTAAATAAATCCACTGTAATCTATCTCCTGCTTTAAACCGAGTGGAGTCAGGCTCTGAGGCCCAAAAATCCAGGCAGAAGTTTTATCCTCATATCTCCACCTCTGATAGTCTGCCGCAAATGTTCCACGCCTATGCAGGTAAGTATCCACAATATGGAATTGAAGGAAATGCTCCGAAACTCAGGTAAGTATCTTCCCTTTTGTCAAGTGCTTAGGGGCCATCCTTATGTTGGAGAGATGTTCCGAGAGTCTTTCTTTCAGGCGTCTCGAGGTTTGTCCCACATATAGTAGAGGGCAGCTACACCTTAAAACATAAATGACATTAGTTGTCTTACAATTCTCATAGTCTCATAGTTTTGACCCATCCATAATAGAGGTAGTACTGGGTAAATAACGGCAGAAGGAACAGTCCCCACAAGAAAATGATCCCTTCAGTTAAATGCCTCTGCCTAAACAGTGAGTTGCCCTAACGTAGTGGCTATTGGTCAAAGAGCATACCTGGGTCTCTAATCCTTACAGTATAGAAGTTCTTAGATCATATTATTTTGTATAGGGTTAGGACTGTACATTTTCTTTGTTTATATATTCTCACAGATCTCATTATATGAGACATTGTACAACATTAATAGTACTTTCTACCAATACATAATCTGCTGCAGTCCAAAGTTTCATTCATTCAAAATGTTTTATTTTTTTTCTTTCCCGGCTCCCAAATTATTAGAGGCTTCCCATATATCATCTCCAACTTCAATTCCTGAATTGCCTAAGATAGAAAATAATTAAATGGCCGGGAGAAAGTCAGTGAAGCCACCTAGGTCATTAATATTCTTAATGCCCCTGACACTATAAAGATCATAAACATGGCTTCTCCCTTTTAAATCTCAGGTTTCCAATCATAAATAAACAGCTGTTTTCACTTAGTCTGTATTTACAGCATCTCTCTAACTATGTTGACCCCGCTAGATGTTATAATGAAGAAATGGCTGCCAATGATGTTGATAAAGTATAGCAATTTCTGCTTTGTGTCCTTATTGCTACTTTCTGTCCTCGCTTTTCCATTATTTAAATTGCTGTTCATTACAGCCGTGCCATTAACTGGAAGTGCAAAGGATGACACACAGGAATAAAAGCAAGCAGGGTTATTTTTCATGTAACGGACTCCGAGGCAGTGAACTCAGTCATCAGTAACATAGACACATAAGACTGGACATGAAAATCACTTAATTAACTGTTACACCTTTTAATTTGTGTATAAATTGCTCCTCCATCATCCTGTTACCTTAACCCATTTTGGAGCCATATGTGGTAGGTTACGTATTATGCTACATTGTGAGTGTAGGTCGAATGTACATTTATTGTTTGACACCCCCCCCCAAGAGTTTCCTGTACTTATTTCACAGACTTTAAAAAAAATTGGATTTATACCTTATAAATAAAGAAAGAGCAGATAAAGGATTGAATCTGTTCATATGGTTCCTTTTTCCTCCATAAGCTCATAGAGCCAAAAATCAACTTATTTTTAAGGGGGGTTTGTCTACATATTGGAAGCAAAACCAAAAGGCAAAGCAGGAGTGGCATTTGGTTACAAAAGAAACAAGTAGTGATGCTTCTAGACCTTTTGGCACCTTAGTCAAACTTTTCAAAACTGCCCACTATATCTTCCTTATTTTAAAACTATCTTTCCTCAGGATCGGGCTGTTTTCGCGCTTCCACATTCTATTTTCGAGAGTTACCAAAATCGATCGCTACTTTCGAGGATTCGATTTTTGATAATCATCTACTTTCGATAAAACTCGAAAATTCAAAAACCCGGGTTCCAAGAAATCCAGGAGTTTCGAAAATTTCGTCGGGACCCTCAGATTCAATTCAAAACTGGGTTCTATTTGAACCCACATTACATCTCTAGTGGTGAGCTGACTAACTGGAGGACTGACTTGACACTGACTGGTAAACTGGAGGGCTAACCTAACAATTGCTTCTGAACGCTCTTGCCCTCCAGTTCATCAGACACTGTTAGGTCAGCCCTCCAGTTCAGGGGACACTGTTAGGTCAGCCCTCCAATTCCCCAGCCACTTTTAGGGCAGCCCACTAGTTCACCAGCCAGTGTTGACTTAAAAGTGGCTGGTAAACTGGAGAGCTCATTTTACCATTGCTGGTAAACTCAAGGGCTGACCTAGCAGTGGCTGGTGAACTGGAAGTCTGACCTAACTGTTTCTGTTGAACTGGATGGCTGACATATACAGTATATGCCACAAGAACGGTGGTAATAAATGTGCAAGAGTGACCTCAAACAGATACTGGTAAATAATAGTTACCCACAATGACTATAAATGAAAGTTGCCCACACATACTGGTACGTATAAGCTGCCCACAGTGACTGGTACATATACGTTGCCCACAGTTACTGGTATATATAAGTTGCCCACAGTGACTGGTAAATGCAAGTTTCCCACAATGACTAGTATATGGATGGTGCTCAATGTGACTGGTAATATAAGTTTTATCTAACTGTTGCAGGAGATACTGGCAGAGGCGAGGCAGGATAAGATCACAGCAGCTACTGTAGGCTGTCTCACTCTGCCTCATGGTAGTGACAGCTCTGAAATACATAAACAGATGATAAACTGTAGCAGAACAGAAACATTAACCCTTTCAACACTTCCTCCTTGTTCCTATGTTTCACACTATCTATACCCTACCAATACTTTCCCCTTATCTATGTCCCTTGCTTATTGCTCATTAATTAACTGAGATAATAGATAAAGAAAAAACTGACATAATCAAATGAGACTCTTTGCAACTTGTTTATTTTATGGACTAGCTTTGAATTTGTTGGACTTTGTTTCACAAACTATTTTATTCAAGTTTTTTGTCTTTAACATAAATCAAGAAACAATGAGTCCTATAAACCAACTTCTCATAGGATGACATCACTGGGGCATAATTTTTCTTGGCTAAAGAAATAACACTGAACACCTCTGCCAATGATATCACCCAACCAAAATACTTTATAGCAGCTGATGTCTCAAAGAATAGGATCTTTTTCTGTAAATAATTCAAGGTGACTATATTTTTTAAGTCATAACATAAAAATAAATTGAAAGTTGAAGACAAGTGGATTTAGAATATGATGTGAGAAAATAGTAATAAATTTTAATTTGTGCACATGCAAAAACTGACACACAGTATATTTATGTAGAGCGTTTTGCTTTTGTTTCAGATCAGTGTCTGAAATGTTTAGTGGAAAGAATTAATTGAGTTAACGTTAACTTTTAAGGTTGGTTTAGAAATAGAAGGGACTGGATCAATCATGAATATACAGTAGCAGGTAGTAGTAGGAAAATAATAGTATCATATAGTTTAGGAATTTAGGGGTCATGTCATGAATATATATATATATATATATATACAAATATTATATATATATATATATATATATATATATATATATATATATATATATACACAAACACGAGGATTGTGGAAGCACTCCAATTAGGCAATTTATAAGTGCTACTGATCTTGTCAAACATTTATATAGAAAAGATAATCAATGCACATTCCTACCCCATACAATATCTACTATTGCCACTGGCATACTTTATAAAAAGGGGTTTTAGTATACGTTACTGTGATCACATGAATGAAACCTTCCAACCACATCAACGTAACCCTAAATGCTTACACTTTTTGCTTCAATTCCCTCATTTTAAGAAGCCAAATGGCTGGGGGGAAGTGAGAAAGCCTACTATATTGATCCATTGTGCAAACATGAGAAAGGCAAAAGTTTGCTAATGGTAATTGAAGTAAAAGGTTAGATGTTAGGACCTACCAGACTGGGGTTACCTTGACGTGGTTGGAAGGCTTTTCATTCATGTGATCATAGTAATGTATACTAAAACCCCTTTGTTTATAAAGTATGCCAGTGTGCAGATAGTATGATATTGTATGGGGCCTAGGAATGTGCATTGATTATCTTTTCTATGTTATAATGTATGCCAGTGTGCAGATAATATGATATTGTTTGGGGCCTGGGAATGAGCATTGATTATCTTTTCTCTTATATATATATAAAGTTCAGTGGCTGGGCTGCGTCTATCGATATCTGGACCCGGGTGCTGTCCGGAATTCTGGATACTATTATTAAGTAAAAGTGGTGCACTCCTTGGGATTTGCTCAGTTAAAACGTAACTTTTATTTATGTATAAGCCAATGCATTTTGGCTACTCCTAGCCATCATCAGGACTTGATGACGGCTAGGAGTAGCTGAAATGCATTGGCTTGTACTAAATAAAAGTTACGTTTTAACTGAGCAAATCCCAAGGTGCCGCCTTTTACTTCATATATATATATATATATAAATATATATGTATTAGGACAAGAAGTAAAATAAATTCTACTCAACACTTTGAGTATATTTCATTAAATCCCTCAAGTTGAATAAGTCTACACTCACGAACAATTTCCAGTCTTTGTTGAGCGTTCTTACTTTAATATTTATCCCAGTGACTTGACAGATGTCTGTCAGACTTCAGGGTCAAGTACCAGAGAGAAATCCGATTAAATCTGTTGGAGCTTTCGGGTTTTGACTTGACTCTTGGATCTGACAGGCAGCTGACAAAATCAGATTTTAAAGAGAGTGTGTCACGCTGAAATATTATTAAATATGTTTTGATTTTCTTCTAGGACATGGAACTGTCAGAGGCAGATGTCAAGTGAAAACAGAAATTTGGTTAAATACGTTTTCTGACTCAGCATTTTTCTAAAGAAAGGAGCTTAAAAGATGATCAGCTATAAATTTTGGCCATAGTAACTGATATTCGTATAAAGGTTCCTTTGTCCCTAAATATTATGTTTTTTGCCTCTCATTTTGTGTTTGGGCTTGTATACCTGCTTTACATTTTAGCATTCCAGTTATCCATTTAGACATCAATTTAATTTTTATTCACAGGCTGCAGAAGAGCGTTGATGATGTTTTTCACAGATGACAGGTTTTGAGCATAAGAAGAGCTTGTTTATGTGAAATATATTGCTTAGATTGTAAGCTCTTTGGGGCAGGACCTGTATCAATGTACTTGTAATGCGCTACAGAACATGTTTGTGATATATAAATCAATAATCAATGGCACTAAGACTAACCTAATCCAATTTTTCAAAGGTTCACATGTAAGTAAATCATATGTATTAGTGTGGTATTTCACAATACATTGGTGTTCCTGGATTCCTTCAGATTATCAGGGTATAGAACTAATGTGTTTTGTGCTGGCAGAAATCATAGTATGGGGAAAAAGACACCCATATTACTAAACACAATTATATTTAGAACTAGCATTAAATTAATAATGTCTTTTTACTATGTAGCA
The DNA here is from genome assembly GCA_019447015.1 of Hymenochirus boettgeri. NCBI lineage: Eukaryota > Metazoa > Chordata > Amphibia > Anura > Pipidae > Hymenochirus > Hymenochirus boettgeri. Next base: position 273,072,855 of record CM033472.1, read on the forward strand.
AGTTTCCTTTGAGTTTATGTATCTTATTGTAGGGTGTGTGGTGCCATATGTTGACAGGGCCACATCTACCATTAGGCAGAATAAGACATTTGTCTCAGGCAGTACCTTAGCACCGAAGAAGAAAGGCGGAAAACTGGCAGTGGTGAAAAAAATTCCCTTAACTGACAAACATGCACGTGAAGTGTGAGCGATGCCCACATGACTCCAATACACGGTACCTTGAAGTTGCTTCAACTCCACTTCAACATTTTATATGGTTAGGTTAGCTTTAGTTTGTTAGGCTAGGTAAGTCTAGTTATGCTAGTTAGCTAGTTAGGGATTGACGTGGTGGAAGGCTTGCAAATCTTTTATCTAAAATCTTTTAAACTACAGAAAGTATGTCATTGCAAATGTATTGTAACAGTTGTATCAACATATATAGCACAGGCTATTAAAGAAGTATTTTTTATCAACAAAAACCTGAAAGGAGCAATATGGTAGTGGCAACACAAGCTGTTTGAGAAAGGGATGTAATATCTGTTTATAGTAATTTACATTATAGCTAATTGACTGTCTGAGGAACTGTTTAAATACCTGTGTTATAGAAAGTTCAAAATCGTAAATTTTACCCACGCCCACCAGCGAAGCCATGGCCATTGGAAAAACCACGCCCATGGGCAAAGCCACACCCACTTTAATGCATTCTAAAGTTTGGCTCAGGCAGCAAAACCCCTAGAAGTGTCCCTGTAAATTGAAAGCGACCATCTCTCCTCCATTATCGCTGCAGTTGCTACTTGAAACTCTTATCAAGGTGAGCCTTATCACTGTGTTTATACACACACTTATTAATTTCTATGGCCTGGGTGTGTGTAAATACCCCGGACCCTCCTCTGCAGTGCCAAATGGCCGTCCATGGGATTAAATCACTAGGAAAAATCACAATACATATCCCGTTACTCAAAAATTCTTAAGGGGTATCCTTAAGAATTTTTGAGTAACGGATATGGATTGTTATTTTTCCTAGTGATTTAAGCACAATATGGCTGAAACGCGTTGATCTTCACAGTAATAAACCAAAATCCCACGTGTGCTCCTACTTTACTGATTATATATATATATATATATATTATATATATTATTATATATATAAAAAAGGAATAGTCCTGAGCACAACTCACTAATCAAGTTGAAAATTTATTAACGTTGGAACTGCCTCGAGTCCCTTCATCAGAATTGATTCTGATGAAGGGACTCGAGGCAGTCCGAAACGTTAATAAATTTTCAACTTGATTAAGTGAGGTGTGCTCAGGACTATTCCTTTTTATGGTTTATCTACAGATGGAGGCACCTGTATCCTTGAAGCACCCAATTATTTCTTGAACTTGGACTGAGTGCGAGTGTGATTCTATTGTTTATATATATATATATATATATATATATATATTTCCCCCTCTCTCCATTAGCACTCCCATGCTCAAACATCGATGCCAGGTGCTGAATCCTGTAAAGCCAGATCCAAAATATATACAATGCCAGGAGCACTCACAGGATTTGAATAAGAAAACACTTGTATGAACTTACTGATCAATGCATTTCAGCCAATGAACAAGCCATCCTCAGGATGCATATATAAATATAATGTTTCATTTTCTTGGAGAACATGCCCTTTAAAATAAATTAGTTTAATTCTACCAAACTTTAATGATTGCTGATTGATTAGAAATCTTCTGTATAATATATTTGTATGTAGGCCTTGTTCTTAATGTTTAAAGATGGAGATTTTAGCAACTTACCAAAAAAAAGCCCCATCAGCAGTTTGATGTGATATCGCTAGGTAAATTCGTTCAAAAGTCAAAAATATCCTCATTTAGATTGCTTGTGAAGGTTCTCATTCATCCAGGTCATGGTATATCTGTTGTATTCAATTAGATCAACTGGACTTGAAATGTAGTTCTTGAAGACGTTTCGCTAGTCATCCGACTGGCTTTCTCAATTCAATTGAATTGAGAAAGCCAGTCGGATGACTAGCGAAACGTCTTCAAGAACTACATTTCAAGTCCAGTTGATCTAATTGAATACAACAGATACCTCATTTAGATTATTTTTCAAAATGAAGGAAATGTAACGAGATTTCATCAAAAGGGAATTTCTTTTTGCTAAACATGCCAAATCCATTCTATTCCATTAAGACAAAAAGACCTAAATAAGAACGAAAGAAAGAAATACTCCAGATGTAAAAGATAAGAAAGAATTGTTTAGATGATTAATTCAAAGCAATAGATGCTGAAACAAAGAAGATTCATAGCAAACTAATTATCGGACTGGCTTCTTTACCGAATCAGCATACTTACATTGCTTAATTTAATATGAGTTTTTAGTCTGAAGAGACATTTCACTGCAAATAGGTAATTGAACTTCCCAGACATCCTGTAAATGTAAAATATTGATTTTTTTTTCCTAAAATATGTTGAAGACTGGAGGGTCAATTTAGGAGAAAGCAAATTTAATTTTCTATTAGTTCTTACAATGTTTCCAAGGCACTTTGGAGCTTCATCTAAAAGGTGATGCAGGTTTTTTTCTTGTTGTCTTTTTTTTTTCTCTAAAACAAACAACACAACAGACTCAACGTAATAAAACTATTCATGTTAATTAAGGAGACAAAAAAGATTCACTTAACACAAACTATTATGGGAACTATTCTGCATAGACATTAAAATTAGACAAATATACCTATAAAGCAAATACACTGTAATTGAAATGATTAGATAATCACAGGGAAATGCAATCATTTTTTTCTGTGCTACTTACTTTCACAATGTTCTAACGCTTTAGAAATTATTATTGCATCATTGGAGCGAAGGAAAATAAGTAAAGTTGGGATAAAGTTGGGATGTGCGTTTTTCTTTTTAATACCCAAATGAAATAAGTGTTTAAAGTGTTTAAAAATAAGTTTTTATTATTTTTAAACTTATGGCATCGGGGGCACTACATTAGTTAAAAAAAAATACTGAAAATGGTGCTGGCCCCATACAATTAGTGTTAAACCCACGCTAACTAGTACATTAGGCAGCATGAGATTTGCGCTTATTTTTCCTTGCATGGATATTGCATCTCTCCCTTAATGTTTTACAAAGTGGGGAAGGATTGGCCATAGGATAGATTGTCGATTTTGCTATCCAATGTCTATATATTTAATGTGGGAAAAATACTCTAAATCCAAATATTGAAGAAAGAAGCAAAAAACTCAAAATAATAAAAAAAAAACCAAAACTTTAATTATGCTAAAATTAAAAATGCATTTTAAAACTGATGTGGGGGGGGGAATGAAAACTTAGAAGTTAGGAGAAAGATATGAGTGGCAAGGGGATGTGCGATCTCTAACTCTTCACTTAATCAATTCTAAGTAACATTGTTGGAATGTATTATTTTTCAAGTTAAGTAAAAGAAGAATGTTAGTTAACTGGTAGGTACAGTATGTAGGGGAACAGAAATAATACGAATTTAATTTGGCTTAAAAATTAAAGGGCATGACCACCCCCCACCAGGTTATATTTACAAGAATGTACCCCAAAAAATGCTAAAACCATAATAATAACCTGGTGTCTGGTGACATCATGGCCAATGACTGCTGCTTCCAGAGCGATCTCCTCTGCAGTGATCAGGATTTGAGGGTCCTTAATGTATGTATAACTTTGGGTGTAGGGGGAGTGTTCTATATCTTCTCTTCTTCCACTTTAATTTTTCTTATTGTCCGGACACTAGAAAGAATGAGACTGTTTTGCCCATTGACGTTGTGTCTCAATGTCAAAAGCACAGACAAAAACACAAAAAACGCACACACAAAATTAGCACATGTATGCCAGTCTTAAGTGTAAATAAACTCATTTATTTCCCCTATTAATGTCCAGTTTTATTTCATTCATTGATAAACTGTCCCCACTTGGCCTCCATTATGTCCATTTTTTTATGACGTGCTCCCTGAAATGACACTGTATATTAAATATCACATTGCTTACATTGGGAGCACTTTAAGAAATGTACTTGCAAAATAAGAGATGCCAAAAGAAATGGCACCGTTAATCTTTTCCTGACACAGCGATGATCTCACATACATGAACCCACACGAGTAATAAATCACACTGGCGATTAAAGGTTGGAAATATTGCATGTGGCCGGGCAATGTGCTGAAACAGGAGTTCTGTTAACAAGGAAATATATCAAATACTGATTTTGATGCGTCCGTAAAGGAAATGTCAGAGAATTCATCAAAATAGGATGCCAATAAATTGCTATTGATTAAAGGACCAATACCCCCTCACACATAACGAAAAAGAGAGAGAAAATTGTATAAAATAAATAAAATAAAGGAATAAATATTGTAAAATATATTACCCTTCTTCCTTGAGGCAATGATATGTCTGTGCCTGTAAAATCTAAAGATCTAAAGGCACAAATAATTCTTTATATGTTAATATATGTGTTGTAGGCATTTTGTGATGTGTGTAAATGTCCTAGAGCAAAAGGGTAACAGATTTTATTCTACAATTTGACTCCCTGAATAGAAATTTGTCATTTCTTTACTTTACTCTCCATCTATTTTGATGATGTTGCAATGTCCATAGGACATATTTAAATGTGAGGTACAATGATTATTTGTCTTGTGTAATCCAGCCCAAGACATTTAATGGGGAAGTTCAGTGCAAATATATAAACTTTTAAGACAAAAGAGCAGTATTTTTCCATCCTAATGACCTTATCCTGCCCATTCAGCATTTTGTCTGTATAAATAAATGCTTCTGAAACATTGACTTCCACTTTACAGGACTCCTAGTAGAGACCGTTATGGTCTTGCCCTTGACCCAGTGCCTGGGTTGATTCAGTTGCTCAGTAGAGATCTGAGCATGCTTGACCCATCCAACAGCCAATCAGTAACAACAACTGTTAGGAACATATCCAATGTAGTGGGGCATTCTGGGAAGAAGGACAATTACAGAACCTGAAATGTCAGCTCACTAATGTCAACAGCAGGGAATAGCAAGGGGTATAAATTCAACTGATGGAAGAGAAAAAAAAATGGAAGAGAATGTGTAGAATAACTAGATATGCATAATATTAACTAAGAATTTTAAAAACAATGATATGTTCCACTGAACATCCCCTTTAACATTACAATTCAAATGCTACTTAACATAAATGCCCAAAGTAACAGGACAATTAGCAATGTATTCATGGCATGGCATATAGGGCAACAGAGCCCTGTTTTTGTAAGTAAGTAAGGAGAGGAAAGAACCTGCCTGTAGTGTAAACACAGTCAGTTGATTCAATAAAAGTTTTTGTTGTTTTTCAAAATAATTTTGCCCCAACCAATCAGATGTTAGCTTTCAAATGTTTTTGAAATGTGATTGGTTGGGGTAAAATTAGCACCATTTTCAACAATAAGAATTTTTATTGAATCTCCCTGAGTCTGCCTCAAGCAAGAAGGGGAGCAATACACATGTATAGAGATGTAATTCTTACTTTCTGTGTTCTTCTTCCTTCCATGCTCTCGCCATGCAGTACTTACGCCATGCAGTAGTTACGCCATGCAGTACTTACGCCATGCAGTACTTACGCCATGCAGTACTTACGCCATGCAGTACTTATGCCATGCAGTATTTACGCCATGCAGTAAGTTAATGCATCACAGGAATGAGGAAGGTAAGGAGCATGGAAGGTAATGCCAAAACTATGTCAACATTTGGTAATTCTGCATCAACATTTTGTCAATAATTTTAATCAATTAAAATCTGATCAAAGAATTAGTCGTTTTGGCCCAAAACCAGGTTTACAGTATGTACATCCAGTTCATAGGGCCGCAGTTTACAAAATACCTCAATGGTATTGTTTGGGTGATCGTAGAATTATGATAGTGATCGTAATTGTAGGACTGCTATCGTAGATTTGCGATTGTTAAAGGCGTGGTATCACAAAATAGCTATAACTATGTCTCATAGAGAATAAGGAAGGATTTACCAGGCTAGACACTATTTGAATGAACAGATCATAAAATAAGCTTGGTCGCTCCATCCTACCAGCATTGAACCTCAATTACCTTGAATCCACGGTCTCCATCTGCTGACACTGTGTTACCTGGCGGTTCCGTGCACAGACTTTTTGTTTTGACGAATAGGGATACATATGAACGATAAGTATACCCACTGTTTAATTCCAATGTATAACCCACCAGAATTATGAAGGGGAAAAATTCCTTCCTGACTCGGAAATATCCCTGGATCAACTCTACTTTATGTATTAATACCAGAAACCTGCAAAATTCCTTGTTTTCAGAAACTCATTCAGCTTTTTTTTTTAAATTGACCAATGAACCTGCCATAACAACGTCCACTGGAAGACAGTTCCATAGTTTTACCGTTCTCACAGTGAAAAACCCTTTCCCAACTTGAAGCCTAAACCTTTTTTCTTCAAGTCTTAAGGAATGTCCTCATGTCCTCTGACATGTTCTATTGGTGAACAATGCTCCAGATAGTTTATTGTATGGCCGTTAATGTATTTATACACAGTAATCATATCCCCACACAAGCGCCTTTTCTCCAGTGTACATAATTGTAACTTTTCCAGTCTCTCTTCATATTCAAGCTCCCCCAATCCCCCTAATATTTAGTAATGATACAAAGTGTAACCAACTGCACACAACATTATAAATAATGTAGCCACCAATGCAAATCAATCTGTCTATCTATTTATCCTAACAGCAAAAAAATTGCTCCACAGCCATTGATTATTAGCCAGATTCCTGTGTGATCACCTTTATATAGGGTCTATTATATCCCCTACTGTAAATTACAAGGATTTTAGACATCTCCTTGAAGTTCTGTGACCTTGATGAAAACAATTGCCTTTATATGGTAAAGTAACTCCAAGGTGACATCTAATATTTATATAATTTATAGTAGAGGAATATTATGCAGTATAAACTACAAGTTTGTAATTGTTGTCAGCCTCTTCTGTCCAGCTTCTTCTGTCCCTTTGCCTAGTCCTGACTCCTGATCAGGAGTTACAGAGACTGACATAGAGAACCTGTCCATCCAATCCCCTGCTTTAAATTTTCCCTTCTAGGCATAACTAGCATCACACTGTTACACATGTAAAGAGAACAGTCACAATTCATGAACCTTGTACCAGAGGGTAGGCAGATAATATTCACTACTGAATATAGATGTGAAGCCACATAGACTTGCAAGTTTGTTAATAATTGACCTGTTACTATGTAGTAGTGTGCCGGTGAAATAAGATTATTATTTACAGTTAAGCCCCATATACGATGCAATCTTCCCCATCCAACGCTTTCCGTTTAAATTTATTCTCATAAGCGTACATGTTACAAACGTAAATACAGTATAGCCAAATCCTGAATTCAAGTACAAAACCACAGAACGGAGTTTAAACCTAATTACCCATCTTATATTTGTTTTTTTTTTAATAAGCCTTCAAACCATTTTATTAAAGTTTCCATACCTAATGTCCCACTGGGTACATATAAAGTGTCTTAATTATTTTTTTAACAACATTTCTCGGAGACTTAAAGAACTAGAAGTTGTGTATAGATTTGCATGGTAGAGCAATTTTTTTTTAGAAAGAACGAAAGAAAAACTGATTAGTTAGATCCACTTGACCTTATTTCTAAAATCATACCGTGTCAACACAGTCAGGGGTTTATCTGATTATGCAAAGTGCCTGTCACTGAAACAGCAGTTACGTTTTATATCATCAATGGTGCATGCAAATCAATGAATATGTGCCAAGTTTAATTGAGAGAGGGACTCGGAAAATTCCAAGATGTACTGGCAGCGAGCACAATTAACTAGGAAATTCAGGGACGTGATATAAGACATCTACTTGGTGGAGAAGGTGCAGCAAGTAAAGACTTCTTTGCAGATGTACTCAAGATGCACTTGATCAGACGGACACATCTAGAATAGGTTTCCTGGGTGTTCACGGTAAATCTAGTCTTTAAATAATTCCCAAATTATATTTTGCACAGCTCATTATCCTGTATAATTGCAGGATCTGTAAGCGCCTCTATGGGATTTGTGCTCTCTGTTGATTACCTTGACTTTTAGGTCACCAGCATCTCAAGGAAAGTCGTGTGGCATTTTATATTTAATTGATAAAGTTTAATACGGGTTAAATGAGAGAATTAAGACCGGAACATGGACCGTTCCGCTGCAATACAGACACTCTCTCTCTCTCCGGTGAATTATAAAATAAGAGGAAGTAGTAATTATTTTGTTTTCCAGAGTGCGTGTGTTTTCTGTCTGGATTAAGTCATTTAGTGATGTCATTTTATCGCTTGTTTACAGTCAACTTTCAGTGAATCACCATGTGTAAAGCTCAAGGGGAAATATAAAAAATAAAAATTTATACATTTCTGGATAATGATCATTAACCCCTTCCTGTCCTTGAGTCTAAAGTGAAACAGAAATGAAGCTGGGTGTTGAAGGCTGTATTGCAGGTACAGAATGAATTTAAAATACAGTCTCGGTAAACCACCGAAACCACCCCCATTAGCTTATAGCTAACAGATTAGTTAGTGGTGGTGGGGCTTAATTACTTAATTCTGAGCTCTCAGGACTCTTGGGGAGCCTGCTACATTGGGGGTTTTCTTAATTGCTGTTTGCTCCTTAAATGGTGATAAAAACATTGATGTACAGTCACGCCAGGGTTCCAATTGCCGACTGGTTCATGGAACAAACTGCAGTTTGGAATTTTGCTGGCCAATGTCAACGCTTGTTGTTTCGACTGACTAAATTTCTATTGTTGGATCCGTGGTTTCTACCTGAAACAAGGTTTTGGGTTGAAATAGTTTGTACTCCCAGCACTAGCTGGGCCCAAATGTCTGGCCACATCTACTAAATACGATAATCATCCAAAAGATGACCCTGCGCACACACAATCTTTGATAGTGCAAAATGCAAATAGTAGTTATTCCATCGAAGGAATGGTGTTAGGAATTCCCAGAATAAAAAAGGACTTACGGGAATTGTGGACAATGGACTCTAAGCAGTGTAGAGAATCATCTGGAAATAAAACACTTTCATGTTTAAGAAGAACAAAGTCAATGGAGGAATGCATAATTCTGCCGCTATATAGAGCCCTTGGAAGGCCTCATGCAGTGCAGTTTCAGGTCCACACAAAGGATATCAATAATTTCCCAAAGGGTACAGAGACATGCAATTAAACTAACAAGCAACTCAACCAAGAAGTAAGGTTATAGAATGATCTGCCTGGAAACGTTGTGTTGGTTGAATCTCTAAAAAAATGGAGGTTTGGATGTTTTCTTGTACAGGCAGAATTTCCAGGGAACACCTGGTGGCTGTATCCATGTGTGTTCAGTTTGATACACTGTCCAACAAAAAGCAAGGGATGTTCCAATGGCTACTTTTTCAACCGTTAACATCCGCTGTTCTTGTTGGACTTAATGTGGCCATATACATGCGATTTCCACAGCATGTGTGCCGACAGAGCACATTGTTATCTTTCGGCACACATGCTGTGAGGGCCGCACACACAGACCCTACTGATCCCCATACATGGTATAGGGATCGGTCAGCCGTGCGGCCATTCCCAGCACAATCGTATCGGCTCCCTATACTTAAAGGGAGCCGATACCAGCTTCTGTAAATTTTCCTTCATTCCCGCTAGACTGGACTGCTGACTATGGTGATTCATCGGCACTTCAGTCAGTCAGGAACATCCCCTACACACTGACAATAATGGGTAAACGGGATTGACCTATTATCATTTGTGTCTATGGCCACCTTTACATACAGTGATTAATTTGGCTGGTAATGAGTATAGCCAGCATTAGTGAAACTGTCGAGTTTCATTCTGCCAGCGGTTCTTCCAAACTAATTTTAGATATGTTCCTACTTTTTTTTAAACCGTCAGTTCTGCAATGAAACCAGGTTTGTTTTGAAACCAGACTCATCTCTAGCCAGCGTTTGGAAAAATCCTTGTGATTGAAGATTGTTTTGGGGTGGTCAATACTTTCAAAACATTCTGTTTAGTGTAGTAAATTGCGTGTTTGGGATGGTAGAGGAAGACGTGTTTGGTTAGAGGTGATGAGGCTTTTTTCATGGATGGGTTGAACTTGATGAACTTTTGTCTTTTTTTTCCAACCCTAAATAATTACTGTATGTATCAAGTTCGGCAGGTTCTGTAAGACCAGGACAGTGCGAGTTTTCAGTGATGTCACATCTAGGCTCACTAATTATCATAATTCTTAGAAAAGTATTCAGAACCATACACAAAATAAGTTAGAACTAATGTAATGTACATGGTGCAGTTAACACAAAATAAATTAGCAATACACAATGGAGAAACATACAGATTAAGAGTTTTAAAAATACAATCCTAAATTAGCCATATTTTCCTACTTATGTTATGTAAGTTTATCTTTTGATAAAGATATTACGCCAGATTTTCTTTTATAGGAATGCCCTAAAAATCCAGTTAGAGGTATGATCTAATCACTGGCTTCGTGCTGAGGTGAAAATGATAAAATATGAGTAACATTCTAGGGCTAATTCCCAAGCTACAGTATATCTGTTTAAACACCTTCATGTGACAAGATCCATTCCCTCGGTACCTAACTTCTATCACCCCTGGCTTCTTTACAAACCAGAATCAGAACACAGTGCTCCATGCATATATATGTCTCCCTAGGGAATGGCATGCTGGAATAAAAGACCCACAATCTACATTATTAATTTTTAAAGGAGAACATAAGTAAATATAGACAGGTGAAACAGGATTTATATAATACAAGAGAGAGTATAAAGTATTAATAGTTATTCCTAGTGCTTTTGTATTAGCCCAGTCTTGCTGCCCCCTGGCATACCACATTTACAATGGCTAATTTAAAAGAATAATTTTATTGGTGTTTTAACACCCTATTATTCCTAAAAAAATAAAGTGATCTGCCTAGGAATTTATTTCTTCATGAAATACAATCAAATATTTCTGTGCCCCATACAAAGTAAATTTTTTACCTCACAGGTAATTTACTTACCTTGTATTTTAGAAGAACTTGTAGACTGGTTGGCTGAAGCATTTGCAGGGTGGTGGACTAGCTAACGGTTGAATTCACAGGTACAAGGTGCATTGGCTGGCTATTGGGCTAGCTGGCACATTTGTTGGCTGTTAGTAGAGCTGGTTGTTGGATAAGGATGCACAAAGCAGTCTATTGGCAGACTTGGAATTTCTGCATCAAATCTTCTATGGTCAAATTTTTTTTATACCTACATCGTCAATTTGACAGTGGTTTCAACCATCAAAATTTCCACAGTTGGAACTAGATGGCCCAAAACCAGGTCTGGGTCTAAACCCAAGTACATCCCTGTTGTTGGACAAGCTATTGAGGTAGATGGCTGTTTGATTGACTAGTTCCTCAACTGGTTGCTAGATTCCGGTAGACTGTCTGGCTGCTTGATTGGCTGGTGGACTGTCTGGATGATTGATTGGCCGGTGGACTGACTGGTTTATGTACTGTATGTATGATATCCTTATTATAATCACTCTACTGTGATAGAAAAACTTTTAAAAAATTGTCTTAAAGGGGAGGTTCAGTGCAAACACATATACTTTTCAGAAAAAAGAGCATTATTTTTTCATCCCAATGGCCTTAATCTGCCAATTTGGCATTTTGTCTGTATATAAAAAACTGCAATGGAAATATTGACTTCCTGTTTGCAGGACCCCTAGTAGAGACCGTTATGGTCTTGCCCTTGATCTGAGCATCTTTGACCCATCCAACAGCCAATCAGTAGAAATAACTGTTAGGAACATTCCAAGGTTGTGGTGCATCCTGGGAAGAAGAAGGACAGTTACAGAACCTGAAATGTCAGCTCACTAATGTCAACAGCAGGGAACAGCAAAGGGTATGATATCAATTGATTTTACAAAATGGGAGAGAATATGTAGAATAACTAAGAAGCCATTATGCAAACTAACAATTTAACAAATATTGATAATTTCCACTGAACTGTCCCTTTAAGATAATTATATTAACAAAGACAAATAAAATAATTAAACCAAATACAGCAAAATAAGGAAAATACTGCTAACTCTCTGATTTTCTTCATTACAAAAAAACTAGAAAACCAAGTCGTAATGGATCTCCCTGTTGGCTTCTATTATCCCTGTTTGCGGTTAATGTGACCAATTGATTTACTCTTACAGTACCTTACTGCAGCCTCTTCCATGTAAAAGAGATTTCCATATCCTTTAGAGTCACTCTAACTTTCTAATGGAAATCAGTCATGAAGGATGGAATTAGCCTACCTCAGCTTGGATAAAGCAGGTTAAGATGTCCTTATAAAATATGCACCAAAATTCTTGATAGAAAAAAAAACAATCACCGCTGAGTTATCTGTACCAGCTTCCTTGCCCAGCTTTCATATACTGTGTAGCAGTTAATATTATTATTGATTTGGGGGCATTCAACACATTCTGTAGATTTCTCTCTAGGTGTTCTTAAATCTCAAGAAAACAAAAACAACACAATGATGTTTGTTGACATCCCAGAAAAAATAAATCTTTTGTCTAGTGTTTACTGCCCCCTTTTATGTTCTTCTGTAATCTTCCTTGCAGCAGTCAATCATTTCCATGATGGCTGCCTCTTCTGTGCAGGTGTGAGCTAGAGCAGCTTTAAGAGGAAGAAAAAGCATGTTAACACTGGACAGAATATTGCCTTTCAGGACCGTTTCACAAGTGAGATTTGAATTGCATTCTTAGGATTTTTGGGGGATAGGGAAGGTAAGTAGATATATTTTTGCATGGGTGTGAACATGCCCCTTTAAGAATACTAAATACATTTTTTTTTTAAAAAGGGGGAGAAATTATATAGAATTATTTTACAGTATTTTTCCAAAAAGGCACTTTCTTTCCTAATCAAACTTACAGGTTATGTTTTGATTTAGAAACATAGTAAAAAAAAGAGGTGGCGAAATATATCTATTGTTACATTTTTTACAAAGAATCCCACCCTTCTTCTAAAAGGGCATGTCCAGCCTAAAAAAACCTGAGTTCCCTGAAGTGAATAACCTAACCCAGTCCCTTGCCACCCGTGTACTGCCCCCTTCTCCACTGAGCTGACAGCCACTTCCTGGTCGTGGCTATAAAGGTTATTGGGAGTGAAGTCATGTCTTGAATGACAGCTGTGATCAGGAAAAAGCACCGGCAGAACAGTGCAGAGTGTCCAAGGATTTGGGTTAGATAAATCACTTCAAGAGCATCTTTGGCATTTTAGTGTAATGTGAAGCTAAGGTTTGGTGGGTGGTGTGCTTTTATATGAAATGTTTTTTTTTTTCTTCTGGAAAGGGTTTTTCACTGTGAAAACGGTAAAACTATGGAACTGTCTTCCAGTGGACATTGTTATGACAGGTTCATTGGTCAGTTTAATAAAAAGCTGGATGAGTTTCTACAAACAAGGAATGTTACAAGTTACTGGTATTGATACATAAAGTAGAGTTGGGAAAGGGTTTGTCACTGTGAGAACGGTAAAGCTATGGAACTGTCTTCCAGTGGACGTTGTTATGGCAGGTTCATTGGTCAGTTTAATAAAAAGCTGGATGAGTTTCTACAAACAAGGAATGTTACAAGTTACTGGTATTGATACATAAAGTAGAGTTGGGAAAGGGTTTGTCACTGTGAGAACGGTAAAGCTATGGAACTGTCTTCCAGTGGACGTTGTTATGGCAGGTTCATTGGTCAGTTTAATAGAATGGTTGTTTTTAATAAAAAGCTGGAATAGTTTCTGACAAACAAGGAATGTTAACAGTTACTCGTATTACAGTACATAAAGTAGAGTTGGGAAAGGGTTTTCACTGTGAAACGGTAAAGCTATGACTGTCTTCCAGTGGACGTGTTATGGCAGTTCATTGGTCAGTTTAATAAAAAGCTGGTGAGTTTCTGCAAACAAGGAATGTTACAAGTTACTGGTATTGATACATAAAGTAGAGTTGGAAAGGGTTTTGTCACTGTGAGAACGGTAAACTATGGAACTGTCTTCCAGTGGACGTTGTTATGGCAGGTTCATTGGTCAGTTAATAAAAAGCCGGATGAGTTTCTACAAACAAGAATGTTACAAGTTACTGTATTGATACATAAAGTAGAGTTGGGAAAGGTTTGTCACTGTGAGAACGGTAAAGCTATGGAACTGTCTTCCATGGACGTTGTTTTGCAGGTTCATTGGTCAGTTTAATAAAAAGCTGGATGAGTTTCACAAACAAGGAATGTTACAAGTTACTGGTATTGATACATAAAGTAGAGTTGGGAAAGGGTTTTCACTGTGAGAACGGTAAAGCTATGGAACTGTCTTCCGTGGACGTTGTTATGGCAGGTTCATTGGTCAGTTTTAATAAAAAGCTGGATAGTTTCTGCACAAGGAATGTTACAAGTTACTGGTATTGATACATAAGTAGAGTTGGGAAAGGGTTTTTCACTGTGAGACGCTAAAGCATGGAACTGTCTTCCAGTGGACGTTGTTAGGCAGGTTCATTGGTCAGTTTAATAAAAAGCCGGATGAGTTTCTACAAACAAAGGAATGTTACAAGTTACTGTATTGATACATAAAGTAGAGTTGGGAAAGGTTTGTCACTGTGAGAACTAAGCTGTGGAACTGTCTTCCAGTGACGTTGTTATGGCAGGTTCATTGGTCAGTTTAATAAAAAGCTGGATGAGTTTCTGCAAACAAGGAATGTTACAAGTTACTGGTATTGATACATAAGAAGAGTTGGAAAGGGTTTGTCACTGTGAGAACGGTAAAGCTATGGAACTGTCTTCCATGTGACGTTGTTATGGCAGGATCATTGGTCAGTTTAATAAAACTGGATGAGTTTCTACAAACAAGGAATGTTACAAGTTACTGGTATTGATACATAAATAGAGTTGGAAGGGTTTGTCACTGTGAGAACGGTAAAGCTATGGAACGGTCTTCCAGTGACGTTGTTATGGCAGGTTCATTGGTCAGTTTAAATAAAAGCTGGATGAGTTTCTACAAACAAGGAATGTTACAAGTTACTGGTATTGATACTAAAGAAGAGTTGGGAAAGGGTTTGTCACTGTGAGAACGGTAAAGCATGGAACTGTCTTCCAGTGGACGTTGTTATGGCAGAATCATTGGTCAGTTTAATAAAAGCTGGATGAGTTTCTACAAACAAGGAATGGTACAAGTTACTGGTATTGATACATAAAGTAGAGTTGGGAAAGGGTTTGTCACTGTGAGAACGGTAAAGCTATGGAACGGTCTTCAGTGGACTTTTTATGCAGGTTCATTGGTCAGTTTAATAAAAAGCTGGATGAGTTTCTGCAAACAAGGAATGTTACAAGTTTCTGGTATTATACATAAAGAAGAGTTGGGAAAGGGTTTTGTCACTGTGAGAACGGTAAAGCTATGGAACTGTCTTCCAGTGGACGTTGTTATGGCAGGTTCATTGGTCAGTTTAATAAAAAGCTGGATGAGTTTTCTACAAACAAGGAATGTTACAAGTTACTGGTATTGATACATAAAGTAGAGTTGGGAAAGGGTTTGTCACTGTGAGAACGGTAAAGCTATGGAACTGTCTTCCAGTGGACGTTGTTATGGCAGGTTCATTGGTCAGTTTAATAAAAAGCTGGGATGAGTTTCTACAACAAGGAATGTACAAGTTACTGGTATTGATACATAAAGTAGAGTTGGGAAAGGGTTTGTCACTGTGAGAAGGTAAAGCTATGGAACTGTCTTCCAGTGGACGTTGTTATGGCAGGTTCATTGGTCAGTTTATAAAAAGCTGGATGAGTTTCTACAACAAGGAATGTTACAAGTTACTGGTATTGATACATAAAGTAGAGTTGGAAAGGGTTTGTCACTGTGAGAACGGTAAAGCTATGGAACTGTCTTCCAGTGGACGTTGTTATGGCAGGTTCATTGGTCAGTTTAATAAAAAGCTGATGAGTTTCCACAAACAAGAATGTTCAAGTACTGGTATTGATCATAAAGTAGAGTTGATACAGGAAATTTTCCAATTGCCACTTGGAGTCAGGAAGGAATTTTTTTCCCCTTCCCCTTTATTTGCTTTTCTCTGGATCAACAGTTACACAGGAAATGAGGGTATTGCTGAGCAGCACTGGCATAGGTACAGGATTGTGACTGAGCGTGCCTTGGGGGGGCCTGCAACATAGTGTTCCATGTAAGTTTTGAGAGAGGATTTGTGTCTGTTACTGTGCTACATGTGTATATTAGGGAGGGGGGAGTATCTGTGCCTGTTACTGTGCTACATGTGTATATTGATGGGGAGGAGAATCTTGTGCCTGTCTGTATGTGTGCAGTGCCAACCATTATTAGTATTCGGTGCCATGCTAATTTGTGTTTGTGATGGTCAGAGAGCCTATTACCAAATTCTGCACCAGTGCCCATGGTCAGTAGCTATGCCACTGCTGAGTAGATTGGATTGGATGGACGTATGTCTTTATTCAACCTCAAATACTGTACTATACTGTACCGTACCGTACTGTACTATACTACTATACTATACTAGACTGCACATACTGTACGTACTATACTGTACTATACATACTATATATACTATAATGTAATGTACTGTCATACTGTACTATACTCTATGTCTGTACTATACTACTCTAACTACATTACTATCTATACTATACTGTACTGTACTGTACTATACTATAATTGTACTATACTATACTGTAACTATCTAATAATACTATACTGTACTATACTATACTATACTGCACTACTATACTGTACTGTACTGTACTATACTATATTGTACTTATACTATACTGTACTATACTATACTATACTAGACTATACTGACTATACTATACTATCTGCCCTATACTGTACTGTACTATACTGTACTAATCTATACTATATAATACTATACTAATAATGTAATGTACTGTACTATACTGTACTATACTATACTGTACGTACTATACTACTCTATACTACACTGTACTATACTATACTATACTGTACTGTTCTATACTATACTATACTATGTACTATACTATACTGTACTATACTATACTATACTATACTGTACTATACTATACTATACTATACTGTGCTATACTATACTATACTGTACTGTACTATACTATACTTTACTATACTGTACTATGCTATACTATACTGTACTATACTATACTGTACTGTACTATACTGTACTGTACTATACTATACTGTACTATACTATACTGTACTGTACTGTACTATACTGTACTGTACTATACCGTACTATACCGTAATGTACTGTACTATACTGTACTATACTATACTGTACTGTACTATACTACACTATACTGTACTGTACTTACTGTAATACTATACTATACTGTACTGTACTATACTATGGTGTACTGTACTGTACTATACTATATTGTACTGTACTATACTATACTATACTATACTATACTGTACTGTACTATACTATACTATACTATACTGTACTATACTATACTGTACTGTACTGTACTATACTATACTATACTAAACAATAAAAATTGAATATCAGTGAGAAATAATTATCAATTTAAGTCTTATCAGTTTTGTGAGGCTATTATTCCGCTTTAACAGGTGTGAGAATATAGTGAATAATTAAAAGCAATCCATTGCAGAAAAAAAAATCATATTTTGTGCAAAGCTCAAAGCACAATCTCAATTTCTAACCTTTACACATTAAATGGAATTGAATACATTGAAAGTAGTGTACTAACAATCAAGTCTGAGTGGATTTATTGGACTGACAGCTATTAATTGGCACCCAATGTATATAAACCCAAACAACCCAAATTAGATATGTATTGCTTTGTTAAAGAGTCAGCTAACACGGTCAATAAGACTTTATAACACAGTATTTGAGGTTGAATAAAGATATACTTCCATCCAGTCCAACCCATCTAGCAATATCCTCATTTTCTGCCTAACTGTTCATCCAGAGGATGAAGGGGAAAAAATCTTTCCTGACTCCAAGTGGCAATCGGAAATTTTCCTGGATCAACTCTACTTTATGTATCACAATACCAGTAACTTGTAAAATTCCGTTTGCAGAAACTCATCCAGCTTTTTATTAAACTGACCAATGAACCTGCCAAACAACGTCCACTGAAGACATTTCCATAGCTTTACCGTTCCACAGTGAAAAACCCTTTCCCAACTCTTATGTATGTATCAATCCCAGTAACTTGTAACATTCCTTGTTTGCAGAAACTCATCAGCCTTTTTTAAACTGACCAATGAACCTGCCATAACAACGTCCACTGGAAGACAGTTCCATAGCTTTACCGTTCTCACAGTGACAAACCCTTTCCCAACTACTTTATGTATCAATACCAGTAACTTGTAACATTCCTTGTTTGTAGAAATCATCCAGCTTTTTATTAAACTGACCAATGAACCTGTCATAACAATGTCCACTGGAAGACAGTTCCATAGTTTTACCGTTTTCCAGTGAAAAACCCTTTCCAGAAGAAAAAAAAAAAAACATTTCATATAAAAGCACACCACCCACCAAACCTGTAGCTTCAACATTACACTAAAATGCCAAAGATGCTCTTGAAGTGATTTATCTAACCCAAATCACTTGGACACTCTGCACTGTAGTTCTCTGAATTCACCGAAGGATAATTTTTGTGCTTTTTCCTGATGGTACTTAACTAAGTCTTTGTCATGTCGATTGGTCAGTTTAATAAAAAGCTGGATGAGTTTCTGCAAACAAGGAATTTTACAAGTTACTGGTATTGATACATAAAGTAGAGTTGATCCAGGAAAATTTCCGATTGCCACTTGGAGTCAGGAAAGAATTTTTTCCCCTTCATCCTCTGGATGAACAGTTAGGCAGAAAATGAGGATATTGCTAGATGGGTTGGACTGGATGGAAGTATATCTTTATTCAACCTCAAATACTGTGTTATAAAGTCTTATTGACCGTGTTAGCTGACTCTTTAACAAAGCAATACATATCTAATTTGGGTTGTTTGGGTTACTATACATTTGGGTGCCAATTAATAGCTGTCAGTCCAATAAATCCACTCAGACTTGATTGTTAGTACACTACTTTCAATGTATTCAATTCCATTTAATGTGTAACTAGGTTAGAAATTGAGATTGTGCTTTGAGCTTTGCACAAAATATTGATTTTTTTTCTGCAATGGATTGCTTTTAATTATTCACTATATTTCACACCTGTTAAAGCAGGAATAATAGCCTCACAAAACTGATAAGACTTAAATTGATAATTATTTCTCACTGATATTCAATTTTTATTGTTTAGTATAGTATAGTATAGTACAGTACAGTACAGTATAGTATAGTACAGTATAGTATAGTATAGTATAGTACAGTACAGTATAGTATAGTATAGTATAGTATAGTACAGTACAATATAGTATAGTACAGTACAGTACACCATAGTATAGTACAGTACAGTATAGTATAGTATATTACAGTATAGTACAGTACAGTATAGTGTAGTATAGTACAGTACAGTATAGTATAGTACAGTATAGTACAGTACATTACGGTATAGTACGGTATAGTACAGTACAGTATAGTACAGTACAGTACAGTATAGTATAGTACAGTATCGTATTATAGACATAGTTACAGTACATAGTAAAGTATAGTAGTCGACAGTACAGTATAGTCATAGTATAGTACAGTATAGTATAGTATAGTATAGTACAGTATCAGTATAGTATAGTATAGTACAGTATAGTATAGTACCATATAGTATAGTATCGTATAGATACAGTACAGTATAGTATAGTATAGTACAGTGTAGTATCGAGTAGTATAGTACGTACAGATAGTATAGTACAGTATATAGTACAGTAACATTACATTATTAGTATAGTATTAAGTATAGTATAATATAGTACAGTATAGTACAGTACAGTATAGGCAGGTATAGTATAGTATAGTCAGTATAGTATAGTATAGTATAGTATAGTACAGTATAGATATATAGTACAATATAGTATAGTACAGTACAGTACAGTATAGTATAGTGCAGTATAGTATAGTATAGTACAGTATAGTATAGTATAGTATAGTACAGTATAGTATAGTACAATATAGTATAGTACAGTACAGTACAGTATAGTATAGTATAGTACAGTGTAGTATAGAGTAGTATAGTACAGTACAGTATAGTATAGTACAGTATAGTACAGTACATTACATTATAGTATAGTATAGTATAGTATAGTACAGTATAGTACAGTACAGTATAGTGCAGTATAGTATAGTATAGTACAGTATAGTACAGTACGGTACGGTACAGTATAGTACAGTATTTGAGGTTGAATAAAGACATACGTCCATCCAATCCAATCTACTCAGCAGTGGCATAGCTACTGACCATTGGGCACTGGTGCAGAATTTGGTAATAGGCTCTCTGACCTCATCACAAACACAAATTAGCATGGCACCGAATACTAATAAATGGTTGGCACTGCACACATACAGACAGGCACAGATTCTCCTCCTCATGAATATACACATGTAGCACAGTAACAGGCACAGATACTCCCCCCTCCCCATCAATACACATGAAGCACAGTAACAGAAACAAATCCTCTCTCAAAAACTTACATGGAACACTATGTTGCAGGCCCCCCCAAGGCACGCTCAGTCACAATCCTGGTACCTATGCCAGTGCTGCTCAGCAATACCCTCATTTCCTGTGTAACTGTTGATCCAGAGAAAAGCAAATAAAGGGGAAGGGGAAAAAAATTCCTTCCTGACTCCAAGTGGCAATTGGAAAATTTCCTGTATCAACTCTACTTTATGTATCAATACCAGTAACTTGTAACATTCCTTGTTTGTTTGTGTTGTGGAAACTCATCCAGCTTTTTATTAAACTGACCAATGAACCTGCCATAACAACGTCCACTGGAAGACAGTTCCATAGCTTTACCGTTCTCACACAGTGACAAACCCTTTCCCAACTCTACTTTATGTATCAAATACCAGTAACTTGTAACATTCCTTGTTTGTAGAAACTCATCCAGCTTTTTATTAAACTGACCAATGAACTGCCATAACAACGTCCACTGGAAGACAGTTCCATAGCTTTACCTTTCACAGTGACAAACCCTTTCCCACTCTACTTTATGTATCAATCCAGTACTTGTACATTCCTTGTTTTGTAGAAACTCATCCAGCTTTTTATTAACTGACCAATGAACCTGCCATAAACAACGTCCACTGGAAGACAGTTCCATAGCTTTACCGTTCTCACAGTGACAAACCCTTTCCCAAC
The DNA here is from genome assembly GCA_019447015.1 of Hymenochirus boettgeri. NCBI lineage: Eukaryota > Metazoa > Chordata > Amphibia > Anura > Pipidae > Hymenochirus > Hymenochirus boettgeri. Next base: position 273,094,166 of record CM033472.1, read on the forward strand.
TCTACTTTATGTATCAATACCAGTAACTTGTAACATTCCTTGTTTGTAGAAACTCATCCATCATCTTTTTATTAAACTGACCAATGATCCTGCCATAACAACGTCCACTGGAAGACAGTTCCATAGCTTTACCGTTCTCACAGTGACAACCCTTTCCCAACTCTTCTTTATGTATCAATACCAGTAACTTGTAACATTCCTTGTTTGCAGAAACTCATCCAGCTTTTATTAAACTGACCAATGAACCTGCCAACAACGTCCACTGGAAGCCGTTCCATAGCTTTACCGTTCTCACAGTGACAAACCCTTTCCCAACTCTACTTTATGTATCAATACCAGTAACTTGTACACATTCCTTGTTTGTAGAAACTCATCCACTTTTATTAAACTGACCAATGATTCTGCCATAACAACGTCCACTGGAAGACAGTTCCATAGCTTTACCGTTCTCACAGTGACAAACCCTTTCCCAACTCTTCTTTATGTATAATACCAGTAACTTGTAACATTCCTTTGTTTGTAGAAACTCATCCAGCTTTTTATTAAACTGACCAATGAACCTGCCATAACAACGTCCACTGGAAGACCGTTCCATAGCTTTAACCGTTCTCACAGTGACAAACCCTTTCCCAACTCTACTTTATGTATCATACCAGTAACTTGTAACATTCCTTGTTGTAGAAAACTCATCCAGCTTTTTATTAAACTGACCAATGATCCTGCCTAACAACGTCCACTGGAAGACAGTTCCATAGCTTTACCGTTCTCACAGTGACAAACCCTTTCCCAACTCTTCTTATGTATCAATACCAGTAACTGTTACATTCCTTGTTTGCAGAAACTCATCCAGCTTTTTATTAAACTGACCAATGAACCTGCCTCAACACGTCCACTGGAAGACAGTTCCACAGCTTTACCGTTCTCACAGTGACAAACCCTTTCCCAACCTACTTTATGTATCAATACTAGTAACTTGTAACATCCTTGTTTGTAGAAACTCATCCGCTTTTTATTAAACTGACCAATGACCTGCCCTAACAACGTCCACTGGAAGACAGTTCCATAGCTTTACCGTTCTCACAGTGAAAACCCTTTCCAACTCTACTTTATTTATCAATACCAGTAACTTGTAACATTCCTTGTTTGCAGAAACTCATCCAGCTTTTTATTAAACTGACCAATGAACCTGCCATAACAACGTCCACGTGGAAGACAGTTCCATAGCTTTACCGTTCTCACAGTGAAACCCTTTCCCAACTCTACTTTGTATCAATACCAGTAACTTGTAACATTCCTTGTTTGTAAACCTCATCCGCTTTTATTAAACTGACCAATGAACCTGCCATAACAACGTCCACTGGAAGACAGTTCCTAGCTTTACCGTCTCACAGTGACAAACCTTTCCCAACTCTACTTTATGTATCAATACAGTAACTTGTAACATTCCTTGTTTGTGAAACTCATCCGCTTTTTATTAAACTGACCCAATGAACCTGCCATAACAACGTCCACTGGAAGACAGTTCCATAGCTTTACCGTTCTCACAGTGACAAACCCTTTCCCAACTCTACTTTATGTATCAATACCAGTAACTTGTAAACTTCCTTGTTTGCAGAAACTCATCCAGCTTTTTATTAAACTGGACCAATAACCTGCCAAACAACGTCCACTGGAAGACAGTTCCATAGCTTTACCGTTCACAGTGAAAAACCATTTCCCAACTCTACTTTATGTATCAATACAGTAACTTGTAACATTCCTTGTTTTCAGAAAACTCATCCAGCGTTTATTAAACTGAACCAATGAACCTGCCATAACAATGTCCACTGAAGACAGTTCCATGCTTTAACCGTTCTCACAGTGAAAAACCCTTTCCCAACTCTACTTTATGTTATCAATACCAGTAACTTGTAACATTCCTTGTTTGCAGAAACTCATCCGCTTTTTATTAAACTGACCAATGAACCTGCCATAACAACCGTCCACTGGAAGACAGTTCCCTAGCTTTACCGTTCTCACAGTGACAAACCCTTTCCCAACTCTACTTTATGTATCAATACCAGTAACTTGTAACATTCCTTGTTTGTAGAAACTCATCCACTTTTATTAAACTGACCATGAACCTGCCATTACACGTCCACTGGAAGACATTCCATAGCTTTACCCGTTCTCCTCCAACAGTGAATAAACCCGCTTTCCCACACTCTACTTTATGTATCAATCCAAAACTTGTAACATTCCTTGGTTTTGTGAAACTCATCCAGCTTTTTATTAAACTGACCAATGAAACCTTCCATAACAACGTCCACTGGAAAACGTTCCATAGCTTACCGTTCTCCGATCTACGTGACAACCACTTTCCAACTTTACTTATGTATCATACCAGTAACTTGTAAACATTCCTTTTTGTGGAAAACTATCCAGGCTTTTATTAAACGACCATATGAAAACCTGCCATAACAAAGCCTCCTACTGTGAACGACCCAGTTCCATGGCTTTACGTTCTACAGTTGAAAACACTCCTTTCCCCACTCACTTTATGTATCAAATCCCAGTAACTTGCAACAAACATTCCTTGTTTTTAGAAGGAACACTCATACCAGCTTTTTATTAAACGTGACCAATGAACCCATGAAACAACGTCCACTGGAAGAACAGTTCCATAGCTTTTCCCGTTCTCACATTGAAAAACCCTTTCCCAACTCTACTTTATGTATCAATACCAGTAACTTGTAAACATTCTTTTGTAGAAACTCATCAGCTTTATTAAACTACCAATGAATCCTGCCATAACAATGTCCCACTGGAAGAAGTTCCGCTAGCTTTACCATTTCACAGCAGTGAAAACTCTTTCCCGAACTTAAAGCCCAAATGTTCTTTATATTGCCATATGTAAAGGTGGTCTGGGTTGGTGCGGGGGGCACTTCTTATCCCGTATTGTAAAAATCAAAGAAAACTCCCAGGCGAGATTCAGAATTCAACTGGGTTTAAGGTCATTTGTGAGTAGAGATGGAGAAGGGAGGACTAGGTCCCCAGTTTAGGGGTGGGAGGGAAAGATTAATTCACATTTTGAAATATATTTGAGTTTAAAGGGGCGGCGTGCGCCATACGGAAGGTATAGAGAGGGAGGACATTTAGATATGATTTGGGATTGAACTCAGGGGTTAGCGGAGGGTGTAAATTTGGTATCTCTCAGCATATAAGTGATATTAAAACTGAAAGAACATTATTATTTTTCCCAGAGAATAGTATAGCAAAAAGAGAGAAAGACTCTGTTAGTAGAGGATAAAGAAGACACCATGCCCGCAGTCTTGAATTTTCGGATGCCACAGAAATATAGAAATCTGCATAAGAAGAGCACGTGGCACACAGTCAAGGCAAGAAGGTCAAGGCTGTAGGATGCAGGATGAATTCTTTTGATGCCGAAAACGTCCTTGTGCTTTGGGTGGCAGCGTGCTATGTAGTATTTGAGACTTTGCGACAATGGATTTCTCAGTTGAATGACCTGGTCAGAAATCCCTGATTGCAACAGTCCAATAAGGTTTATTAGCATGAGGTAGTTAGTAATGGTGTTTGTAGTAGTTCTTGATGCAAACGGTAAGGGAGACAGGGCTGCAGGCGTACAGTTTGCAGACAGGTATGGTCCAGAGAGGGTTTTTTTAAGATAAGTTTTGACCACGCATGTTTAAGCCCGAAAAGAAAAAAACCCTCCCCCATTCTTCTCCTCACCGACGATGTCAAGGAGGAATTAAAAATGTGAGTCAAGACGCGGAAGGAAGGATTAACTGCAGTCAGTATCTGAGTAGGAAAGGAGGGCATGGGATCAAGGGTCACCTTGAAACGGCGAGGGACAACGATGGGTTTGTAAGATAGCAGAAGGGGGGGAGATGGGAATGTGATCAGGGGATGAAAAGATTTCAGAACTGCAGGCAGTGGGGCCAGGCAAAAAAAGGCGGGAGAGTTGTCCTGTGGTGAGTGAATTGTATGAGTAGGCATTCGCATAGTCTTTATTAAATTCTTGTAGTCAGAAATATAAAGCAATCTGGTGGCAATTTGTACCCACTGGAAAAATCCCAATAAGCATATTCACAGCCAAGTGTTAAGGCATGATTGGTTATTGGGCTAAGAGAGAGTATAGGAACTCCCAGAGTAAGGTGGACATGGCAGTCAGTTGAAGATTGTAATGTTATGCATATTGCAAAGGAACTTGTGCGCTGGTTCAAGCGGGGTTAAGGAGGGCATTTATGTGAAAGATAAGGAAACCAAGCCCTAAATAGAGGTGTGGGGGGGTCGACCACCAACTGTCTGCCTGTACAATGCTGTTTGGCATTCCTATAAACAAACCTCTGTAGGCCACTATCCAATCACCACCCTTAACACTTGGCTGTGTGTTGTGATATGCTAATTAGATTTTCAGTGGGTAACATAATTGCCACAGATTCTTGTTAACACGTCATCTGGAATATTGATAAGCCAGTCGGAACTGGACTAGCGAAACGTCTTCAAGATCTAACTTCAAGCTCAAGTCGTTGATCTAATGAATAACAACAGAGTATAGATATAGGTAATTCAACTCCCAAACCCCAAAAAAAAAACTGCAATAGTTAAAAGCTGAGTGTGAAAAGATAATTAAAAAACCTTTCTCAACAGTGAAAAACCCTTTCCCCAACTCTACTTTTATGTATCAATACCAGTAACTTGTAACATTCCTTGTTTGTAGAAACTCATCCAGCTTTTTATTAAACTGACCAATGAACCTGCCATAACAATGTCCACTGGAAGACAGTTCCATAGCTTTACCATTCTCACAGTGAAAAACTCTTTCCGAACTTAAAGCCAAATGTTCTTTATTTCCAATGTAAAGGGATGTCTGTGCCCTTCTTATCCCGTATTTGTAAAATCAAAGATAACTCCCAGGCAGCATTCAGATTCAACTGGGTTAATGGTCATATTGTGAATAGAGATGGAGAAGGGAGGACTAGGTCCCAGTTTAGGGGGGGGGGAAATGATTAATTCCATTTTGAATATATTGAGTTTAAGGCGGCGGTGCGCCATCCAGGAAGGGATAGAGAGGAGACATTTAGAGATTTGGGATTGAACTTCAGGGGTTAGCGTGAGGGTGTGAATTTGGTATCATCAGCATATAAGTGATAATTAAAACTGAAAGAACTTATTATTTTTCCCAGAGAGATAGTGTAGCAAAAGAGACAGAGAAAGATCTGTTAGAGAGATAAGAAGACCACCATGCCGCAGCTTGATTTCGGATGCCCACAGAATATAGAATCTGCATAAGAAGAGAGTGGTCCACAGTATCAAAGTCAGCTGATAGGTCAAGGAGAATGAGGACCGAGAACTGTCCTTTTGCTTTGGCAGCTTGTAGGTTATTTGAGACTTTGCAGATGGATGTTTCAGTTGAATGACCTGGTCAGAATCCTGATTGCAACATGTCCAATAAGTTATTAGCATGAAGGTATTTAGTAATGCGTGTAGAGTTTTGATGCAAACGGTAAGGGAGACAGGGCGCAGGGCGGTAGTTTGACAGACAGGTATGGTCCAGAGAGGGTTTTTTAAGAAGAGTTTTGACACACGCATGTTTAAAGGCAGCAGGAAAAATCCCAGAGGTCAAGGAGGAATTAAAAATGTGAGCAAGACCGGGGGAAAGGATTTTAGCGCAGTATCTGAGTAGGAAGGAGGGCATGGGATCAAGGGTACACATTGAAAGCGGCGAGGACAACAGGAGGTTGAAGATATCAGAATGGGTGGCAGGGGTGAAAGATTCCAGAACTGCAGGCAGTGGGGCAGGCAAAAGAAGGCGAGAGTTGTCCTGGGGTGAGGGAATTGTATGGAGTATGGATATCATATTCTTTATTTCTGTAGTCAGAAATAAAAGAATCTGTGGCAATTATGTACCCTGGAAAATCCCAATAAGCATATCACAGCCAAGTGTTAAGGGCATGATTGGATATTGGCTAAGAAGAGTTATAGGAACTCCCAGAGTAAGGTGGACATGGCAGTCAGTTGAAGATTGTAATGTTAACATATTGGCAAAGGAATGTGACTGGTTCAAGAGAGGTGTTAAGGAGGCAATTTATGTGAAAATAAGGAAACCAAGCCTAAATAGAGGTGGGGGGTTCGACACCAACTGTCTGCCATGTACAATGCTGTTTTGGCATTCCTATAACACCTCTTAGCCACTATCCAATCACACCCTTAACACTTGGCTGTGATATGCTAATTAGAATTTTCCAGGGTACATAATTGCCACAGATTCTTTTCTTTACAGTCATTCTGAATTGAGAAAGCCAGTCGGATGACTAGCGAAACGTCTTCAAGATCTAACTTCAAGTCCAGTTGATCTATTGAATACAACAGATTAGATATAGGTAATCAACTCCCAAACCCCAAAACTGCAATAGTTAAAAGCTGAGTGGTAAAAGCGAATGAAGGTCTGTTTACTTTCTGCTTCCTGGTTCTTCCAGCTGTCAGTCAACCGATGACATTGCAGCAATGACTGAATTGCAATTTCCCCAGCTGCCCCCTAGAGAAATGTAAGCTTGGAAAAAAGCTTGGATCCTTTTGAGAGGCAGAATAAATAGACTATTTAAATTCTTAATATAGGACATTTTTGTTTTTCAGTAGAGTTTTAACATTTTTTAATAGAATTTTGGATTTTTGCATTTTCAATGAAAAGTTCTGAGTTTTCGAATTTGTAAAACCTTTGGCATCCTGGATTTTGAATCAAAATTCAGTTAATTTTAAAGCATCACTATAACGAGTCCCATTGTCCCATTGCTTTTATTTTCGCCTAAAAATTAGGCCAGTACTGTATGGCTGATATTTATTCACGATCAATCAAAATATCTGCCTGGACAGTCAACTGGGACGGACAAATTGAACCATGGTTTACCAGTCCTTCTCCAAGCACTAGACAGTTATCTGTCTTTTAGGTTACTGTATGAAATACCGTTAAAGAAGAACTACTAAGTGCATCTAAAACTTTTTTTCAAAAAAAAAGTACCTGGCGGCAGTAACCATAGTAACATAGTACGCATAGTAATTAGGTTGATAAAGACATTCTCCATCAAGTCCAACCTATTCACTTTTTTTTTATTTTTTTTTTATTTATTTTATATTTTTTTTAACCCTACCTAACAGTTGATCCAGAGAGGCAAAAAACCCCAGCTAAAAAAGGGGGGAAAAAATTCCTTCCGACTCCACACGGCAATCGGAAAGTATCCCTGATCAACCAGATCATTATGCATTAATACCAGTCATCTCAATATTTTTATTTTTAGACTTATCCAGGCCTTTTTTTAAAGTTATTCATGAACTTGCCATTACCGACCACCACTCTCTTGGAGACAGTTCCACATTTTTCCCGTTCTCACCTGTAGAAGACCTCTCTCCTAACTTGAAGATGAAACTCTTTTCTCTACCACTTAAAGGATGTCCACAGTCCTCTGATCAAATTGGATAGTGGCTAAGAGGTGTTATAGGAATGCCAAAACAGCATTGTACATGGCAGACAGTTGGTGTCGAACCCCCCACCTCTTAGCCACTATCCAATCACACCCTTAACACCTGGCTGTGATATGCTAATTGGGATTTTCCAGGGTACATAATTGCCACAGATTCTTGTACAAGTCATTCTGAATTGAGAAAGCCAGTCGGATGACTAGCGAAACGTCTTCAAGATCTAACTTCAAGTCCAGTTGATCTAATTGAATACAACAGATATAGATATAGGTAAATCAACTCCCAAACCCCAAAACTGCAATAGTTAAAAAGCTGAGTGTGAAAAGCTGAATGAAGGTCTGTTTACTCTTTCTGCTTCCTGGTTCTTCCAGCTGTCAGTCAACCGATGACATTGCAGCCAATGACTGAATGCAATTTCCCCAGCTGCCTCCTCTGAGCATGTAAAAGCTTGGAAAAAAGCTTGGATCCTTTTGAGAGGCAGAATTAAATAGACTATTTAAATTCTTATATAGACATTTTTGGTTTTTCAGTAGAAGTTTTACATTTTTTAATAGAATTTTGGATTTTTGCATTTTCAATGAAAAGTTCTGAGTTTCGAAAATTTTGTAAAAACCTGTGGCATCCGTGGATTTTTGAATCAAAATCAGGTTAATTTTAAAAGCATCACTATAGAACGAGCCCATTGTCCATGATGGCTTTTAGTTTCTGCCTAAAAATTAGCCAGACTGTATGGCTGATATTTATTCACGATCAATCAAAATATCTGCCTGGACAGTCAACTGGGATGACATATTGAACCATGTTTACCAGTCCTTCCAAGCACTAGACAGTTATTGTCTTTAGGTTACTGTTTGTTACCAGATTAAAGAAGAACTATAGTGCATCTAAAACTTTTTTTCAAAAAAAAAGTACCTGGCGGCAGTAACCATAGTAACATAGTACACATAGTAATTAGGTTGATAAAGACATTCTCCATCAAGTCCAACCTATTCACTTTTTTTTTATTTTTTTTTTATTTATTTTATATTTTTTTTAACCCTACCTAACAGTTGATCCAGAGAGGCAAAAAACCCCAGCTAAAAAAGGGGGGAAAAAATTCCTTCCGACTCCACACGGCAATCGGAAAGTATCCCTGATCAACCAGATCATTATGCATTAATACCAGTCATTCTCAATATTTTTTATTTGTAGAACTTATCCAGGCCTTTTTTTAAAGTTATTCATGAACTTGCCATTACCACCACCCTCTCTTGGAAGACAGTTCCACATTTTCCCGTTCTCACTGTAAAGACCCCTCTCCTAACTTGAAGATGAAACTCTTTTTCTTCCACTTAAAGGATGTCCCAGTCCTCTGATCAATCTGAGGAGCGGCAGCACAAAGAAAACTGCTTCTGCCAGGCTTCCTGGGTGCTTCAGCCCTATCTTTAATACAGGAAGGCCTAGGTCCATAACCTGGCAGATGAAAATTGTATGTGCTGTAGCTCCTCAACAAAACAATATTGGGAGGTGGGAATAATCCATCCGACCTCCCTGTCCCAGATACTTTTAATTTCTAAAAAAGTTAATTTTTACAGTATGGTTGTCCTTTAATTCTAATCTTTGTAAAACATGCATCCTATTCACGATTGAGACTTTCAAACCCTTTGTCCATTATGCATTCAGACTTTCAACTGGAATTTACCTTAACTTGCTGGACGCTTTTTCATTAGCCAAGAGCTTTATCCAATCTTTATACTTCTTGCCATGTTAGATAACGTGAATCATATTGATGAAAGTAACTAATTGAGCGGAGAGTGGATTTATGTTTTGAGTTAAACATTCCTTTAATCACAAAAGTATAATTCGGTGCCTGATTGGTCAAGAGAATAATGACTTAACAAAGTGATCTATGTTGCTAGGCAATGTATTAGAGCCTCAGAAATGTCAAGTGGGAGTGTGTCCCTTTATATTCCTCTTCAATCAACGGTAAAGCTGAAAATGGTAGTGACATAATGGATTTATGTTCGAGGACATCATGCTTTGTATTAGTAATAGTGAAATCACCTTTACATAGACTGCCAACGCTTTTTTACTATAGAATTTAAATTCCTAATGCATGTCCGTGCTGGAACATACTAAGAATTATTTGATGGCTGCACAATTCACAATTACACCAATAACAAAAGGGGAAATTCTAAGCATGTGTTTGGCAGCTTTTTTCCAATGAAATAAGAATTGAAACAGTGGGAATCACTGAAACCGCAGCTGAATGTTGCTTTGCAGGACTGTATTACTGATACAAGACTCCTATATTGTTTCATATTTTTATTCACCTTTACCATATGTATTATACAAGAATTGAAACATGGTAACAATTTCTTTTTTCATTTAACAATCAACCTTATCTCATCCACTCAATCAATGGAGAATATTAACTTTTCGATATTCTTTGTCTGGATACCCACTGGGCCAGATTATATGGGCAATAATTGAATGATTTATGCAATATTATTGTAATTGTGTATTTATTTATCATTACATTATACTTACACCATGAAAACTTAAAGGAGGTAATTTACTGAGAACTATAATGCAATGGGAAAAAATAATAAGGTTTAGTGTCATTGGACTGGATCTGTGTTAGCTCTGTGACATTCAAATCTAATGGTTTGGGGGCCCTTTTGGGGCCCTGGAAGATGACCCTGTTTACCACAGTGGAAAATATCTATTTAAGCTTCCATCTGACAATCTTCAAGCCTTGTACTGTAAAGCTCCGAAATCCAAAAGTATTCCATTACCACCTCATGGGGCACAGTTGCCCCCACTTCATAGGTCCTCATTTACCCAAAGCTGCAAATTGCTCCGGGCAAATGTGGCTTCTGGTATTTAATACTGGATTTGCACCAGGTGGTAAATCCCAAAAGGGATTTTACCCCAGCGCCACTTTAAGACTAGCCATTAGCCATAAATTGTGGAGTTAAAATTGGTGCAAATCCTTTATTAAATAGATTACGCCTGTTGCAGTGGTGTCTTTTGAAACTGGTGCAGCCAGTGCAATTATGGAGTTAAACTTATTCAATATTGGTTAGCACGAGTTTAACCCCTAATTTAAGCACAGCACACGTGGGTAAATCAGGCCCTTACAATCTGTTTCCAGCTAGGGTCAGCTAGGTACACACCTGAAAGATGTTAAAAGATGAGCTAGGTACACACCTGAAAGATGTTAAAAGATGACAGACAGGATCGGTCTACACACAGTCCCGAACGCTCCCCCTATGCTCCCTATAGGGAGTCTACCGCGGCCGAGGGGAATTTTCCCTCTTTTCCGAACGAGCGTTCGGCCGACCCGATCGTTCGGCGGCGGCGCGTTCGTTTGGATAACGAAGGTACACACAGTACCGATAAAGCCCCAATACCATCGGATCCGACAGAATCGGGGCTTTATCATTACTGTGTGTGCCCAGCTTTCGATTAATTCCACCCTGTGAAAGATTTGTTACTGGCGACTAGCAACCTGTGCGGTCACACAAGTCGCCCCTATCAAACCTTACACTCTTAGGGCCTGATTTACCCGCGTGTGCTAAATATTGAATAGGTTATCGCAAGTTTAACTCCATAATTGCACTGGCTTGTCTTAAAGTGGCACTGTCCAGTATGTGCAAATCCAGTATTAAACACCGGAAGCCATATTTGCCCGGAGCAATTTGCACCTCTGGGTAAATGAGGCCCCGCGGGATTTAGGACAGAGGCGCGTCAATTGTCTGAGATGATGGTTCGCACCAAAGATTAGTGCGCAGGAATCAGTGTTGGAAGATTGTGGAAGGAGAAGTGATGAAATCAAAAAGGGAGGCAGGAAGGACCAGAGAGGTGGGCGGGAAATATGTAGGATTCAGTGAAGGATGGGTAGTGGGTGTACAACCAACGGCGTGGGGGGAAGGAGGAGGAAAAAAAAAAAAAGGGGGCGAAAATAGGTGGTAAGACGGGCAGGGTAGTAAGAGTAAGGGGGGGTCTCTGTAGATAATGAGGGCAATGTCCGGACTTGTTTCACACAAATTCCTGTTGGGCGGGCACAGAGGGACACACGGTTAATCGGCCAAAAATGCCACGCCTTTTTCCGCAAAAAGAGGAGGAGCCCAAACACCAGCTATGTAATGAAATAAGCATTTATAAGGAATGGGCAGCAAAAACAAACGGCTAAAGGCAAAAAAGAAGAGGGTGTAATGCCGGGTTGGGGTTGAGCATTGCATCATGTCGATAGGTTTAAAGCAGGCTGAAACTGATTTGCAAAGCATCGGTTAATGGCGGGGATCAGGAAACTACCAGTAAAAAAGGTTGCAAGATATGGGTGCGTAGCATGGATTACAGAGAATGTAGCGTGAAAACGATGAGGGTTGAAAGGGGATGGCGGACGCAGGGTGGGTATCAAGGAAGGCGAGAGTGTGACGAAACCCAACCACCACAAGAGACGAAGGGTAGGGGGGGGGGTCAAGGGCAAAGAACACAAAACATGAAGGGGGGGGGGGGGGGCCACGTGTGAGAAACGGAACGGGGCGGGCCACCTATATTTCTAGCGGGAGTGGTGCGCAAAAAGACGCGGTAGTGGGCCAAAACGCCGGGGGCCCGTGCGGTTCCCCGAAGAACTACATCTAAACCCGAGGCCATGGCCAATCAAGGGAAAACAAGAGAACAGACGAACACGGTGACGCTGCGCGGAAAAACCGCGAGTCGGCAAAGCCCATAGAAGGGCGCGCTCGATATATCCAGGGGGCGGAAATTGGTTTGTGAGGGTTGAGAAAAAAGGTACCGGGGGGGCGGGTCCGAGGGGCGTGTGGTGAGACACGTTATAACAGTGTGTCCGGGTAAATTTTGGAGGCTAATTGGAGGGGATCGCGAAAAATGGTACAAGAAGGTATCTCGAACCCGTACCCTCTTCCGGCCAGTGCAGCTTATAGGCAGAAGATGCCACTTGGGCTGAGATTGGGCTTGTTGGGTTGTGTACTTGGAAAAGGAGGTAATGTGGTCCACGGGGAAGAGGGAGAAGAAGGCGGGGGGGCGATACTCAGGAAAGAGCTGGGAAGTCAAACACGCCGTCGGGGCAAAATGTCCCTTGTAAGGGCCCCTGGCGGCGTCCGGCTTATGTGCCCTGGTGTTGTATGTGGGTTGGGTCCGAGGGGGCCAAAGACTGCGCAAAGGGGGGAGCGCGGAAAAGAAAAGGGGGTACGCCCGGTGGGTAATGGAGGCTCTTAGAAAAAGAGATCGCCTTGGTCATGGCTTCTTTTCTTCACTTCCACAGCCCAGTAGGGTGAGACAGGGGAAAAGGAAAAGGGGAGCAAGGGGGGAATGCTCTCCTGGAGAGCCAAGCCAAGCCCTGGTTAAGGTGGTAGCTCCTGTGGGGAAGGCGGAATAAGTAAAAGTGCAATTGTGTTAGGAACCTCATGCGCGGGCGGGGGTGACGAAAGGGGGGGTCAAAGGGACAAAAAAAGAATAAACCCATGAATAATCAGTTTGTGGCAAGCGGAAGGGGTCAACTAAAAAAAAAGGAAATGCGGATGTAAACAAAAGGTAAAGTGTCGGGTTGCAGCTAACGATTTGATTTGGAGTTATATACGAGAAGTACTAAGGAATCCGAGTGTCGGGGTGATAATTGGGTATGATCCAATTTTCATACAATCTGTATCGAGGATGCGAAAACATATTGGGATCTGAAATATTATGAGTGTAGTACGGGGGTAAAATCGGGGGGCCCATGTTATCTCAGAGGCAATTGTGGGAGAGAGAAAGCGGCGAAAATTGGGGGTTGAGCAGGCTGTAAATCTTTTGGCGGTAATTCCATTGGCCGGATACTTAAAAAAGAGAAGGATATTGGAACAACCCATGGGGGAGCCTACACAATGGTTACTAAACAACCTAAAGGGGAAAATTTTATGCGCAAGGAAGGATAGAGAGACGGAGAAGGGGGGGGAGGGAAAGGGGGGGGATATAAAGGAATCGTGGGACAAAAGTGGGGAAGGGGACCTGTAAAACCTTGTGAAAAGGTGCGGAACAGAAATGTAAGTAGCGCTTGGTCGGGTAAAGGTGTTGCCGGGTGGGAGGTGAAGAACACGTTTGGACAATAAGGGAAAACGGGGGAAGAAATCATGTGGGGGGGGACGGGAGGAACCCGTGTTGTTACAACCTTCGAAAAAGTGAAGGGCGGTAATCAGAAAAAAATGGTCGGGGCAGAATTGATTGTGTCTCGATAGGGACGGCGGAGAAGGAAAGGCTGTATTGCATAGTCATATAGCCCCGCATTGGGTCTGGACCATGTATTTAAGCCACAAAATAGGAAACTGGTAAGAAAGAAGGGATAACTTATTGGAGTGCCTGCTACGAGTCCGACCAGACAGGTAAGTTACTGTGCAGAGCATCGTGGGGGAAATCAAAGGTAAAGGAAAAGTCATATAGATTATTTTAAGGGCGGTGACAATTGGTGATCATATAGCGGGGAGGATAGTAAGGTAGCAAGATGAGCGGGGGGGGGGAGAAAAGGGGGGGGGAAAGAAAAAGGGGGGGGTATCTAAATAAACCACGATAATCAAGCGCTACAGCCGATCATTGATTGTATTAATAACTATTCGGGTGGAAATGGTCAGAAGCTAGGTGGTACTGGTAGTGATGTGATGGGAGTGTGATTCAGAAAATGAGGGTGATAAGGAAACCAGGGATATATAAATGAGGAGTGGTAAAAAACACAGGAGGTTGATATAAAAAATATGGTTGATAAGGCTGACCACATCAGCAAGCAATGATACCGGAAGGTAGCCTGGGAACTATACTATGTAGATGCAAACGCCATAGCTAACCGGGAAGTAGCTTAGGCATTGGGGAAAGATATGTTGTCCCTTTAGGAGGAAACAGAGATGTGTATCTCCAAAGAATTGGGGGGAAGGAAAAGGGGCGTAAAGAAACGCACAGCGAATCATTACATAGATGGAACGCATGAGTATGAAAATGAGAGGTGTGGAGATAAAGCGATAAACGAGGGGGAATCATCTAGTACAAACAACCTTAAAATGAAAGCGCCATTGGATTTAAGACCCTACCGGGGGGTAAAGGCCGGGATGGTGAATGCGCAGGTGTAGTGTAGAAGGGGCGAAGGGAGGACAAGAACACACACAAAGCGAGTGCAGAAGTGGAATAAGTGGAATATCAAATGCGGAACATATGGTCCGGGGATCACCGGATAACTACGGGAGGGTATGCAGGTAAAAGGGGTAATAACCGAGTAATGTCAATCTAGGTCTAATAATAGATAGAAAAATGGGCCTATGTGTTGAGTCACCAGCAACTACGAGATAATATGTAGTATACCAGTCAAGTCCTAAAAACAAGGGTATGTACATAATAGAAAAATCTCCAAAACCTGTACCAACTCAAACTACAATATATGTTGTATAAACTCACGCGGGGGAAGGGAACAGTGAATGGAAGGAAATCTCAATATTAATAGTATCGGGGAAAGACACTGTAACCAACCAGAACTTACAAGAATATGTAATGTAAATGAAGAAACCAGTATAGTCTCAATATTACTAATAGAAGGTAAAAGGCCCTTGACCAACCAATACTACAGAATGGGCTATGTGAAATATGAATGATGGGACCCGCGGGAGTAGATAAAGTTCGGCAGGAATAGTAAATAAAAGTAATCGAAGAAAAAACGTCTGGAGGGGGCAACCAACAATAACCGTCTATAATGTATAAACGGGGGGGGGGGAAATAAACAAAAAAGAAAAGTAATGATCGCAATCTTATGAATATTATGGCCCCTATCTAACCAGAACAACAAAACAGAACTACAGTATAATGTTATTAATATTAGATAATTAATTCCAATATTATATGTATCCCTGAACCAACCAGAACTCGCATATGTAAGTAAACCAGTAATTCTCAATATTATTAGTATCCCTGTACCAACCAGAACTCACAATAATGTATTAATACCATTATTCTCAAATATTAATATTGTCCCCTGTACCAACCCAACTACAGTATATTTTTACCCGCTCATATCTCAATAGTTATTAGTATCCCTGGATCCACCAAACTACAGTATATGTATTACTACCCATAATGCAATTCTCATATTATATAGTATCCCTTAACCAACCAGAAACACAGTAGATGTATTAATACCAGTAATTTATTCAATATTATATAGTGTCCCTGTACCAACCAGTAACTACGGTATATGTTTATTATACCATAATTTTTTTAATATTATATAGTAATCCTGTCCCAACCAGAACTACAGTATAATGTCTTCTATCGGTAATTCTCAATATAATAATAGTATCCCCTACCAACCAGAAACTAAGTATAATTTAATTAATATACCAGTAAGTCTCAATATTATATATATCACCCTGTACCCAAACCAGAACTACGTATATGGTATTAATCCATAGTTCTCATTTATATAGTGTCCCTGGTACCAAACAGAACTACCGTATTGTATTAATACCAGTAATTTTCAATATTATAGTAGTATCCCTGAACCACCCATAACTACATATATGTATTAATACCAGTAATTCTCAATATATTATTAGTATCCCTGACCAACCAGAACTCACAGTATATGTATTCATCCAGTATTCTCATATTATATAGTATCCCGGTACAAACCGAACTACAGTATAGGTATTAATATCAGTAATTCTCAATATTATATATATCCCTGTACGCACCAGAACTACCGTTATGTATTAATATCAGTAATTCTCAATATTATATAGTAGCCCTGTACCAACGAACGACTGTATATGTATTAAATACAAGTATTCTCAATCATATATAGTAGCCCTGTACAGCCAGACCAGAACTTCAGTATATGTATTAATAACCAGTAATTCTCAATGCTTAATAATATCCCTGCACCAACTAGAACTACATTACAATGTATTCATACCAGTAATTCATGATATTTTTTTGTTTTAGAAAACCATCTAGGACACTTATATAAACTACTTCAGTGAACTTTGCCATTACCCACATCTGCGTAAGACAGTTCATCACAGTTTACCATTCTCACTGTTTAGAAACCTTCCTAACCTGAAGAAATTTCAAGCTTGGTGTCCCAAACATCAACCTTACCCAACCTCTTTAAATTAAAGCCTGTCTACTGTAACGTCCTTCCGCTTGTCCATGATTATCATTTCTTTCACCAAATCATTACATAACCTTTACATCCTTTTTGCTTTGTTTATAACTTGGATTTTGATATTGACAATTTGGTAACGGGTTTGGATTGAGTGTATTACACTTACACTTAATGATCAACTCTTATTAATTATTTTATGGTTATTTATCATCAAAGTAAATTCATTTGTTGCCATTACAATACTCCAAAAGGGGGACAACACAACCCGGATGATACCAACAAGAACTTCCGTATTAATAAAAAAAAGTTTTTACCTGAGAAGCACTGATAAGAACGAGTCACCACCTGACATGTTTCGGG
This sequence comes from Hymenochirus boettgeri, assembly GCA_019447015.1. Lineage (NCBI taxonomy): Eukaryota > Metazoa > Chordata > Amphibia > Anura > Pipidae > Hymenochirus > Hymenochirus boettgeri. The sequence goes on from CM033472.1 coordinate 273,111,126, forward strand.
TAGAGATGTTCGAAGACTGTTGATTTCGTTTCGTTTTCGAATAATCGAAAGCCAAAAATAGGCTACCATTTTCGATTTTCCGATTTCAAAACTTGTCTACTTTCGTAATAAATCTAACGTTTGAATTTCAATAATCATAGTCTTTACTTACTTTTTTACTTTTTACTTTTACTTACTTTTCCGATAATTATTTCATTTTCGATAAAAATGTAAAACTCGAAATCCGGGTTTTCGTAAATTTCCGGAGTTTTCCGACTTTTAGGTCGGGACTTTGAAACCCTCATATTCAATTCGAAACTGGTTCTATTAGAACCCACAGTTACACTCTCTGTTTCGTGTACATACCTGTCATTAGAGGGTGTGTACGCAGTTGTGTCACTTTCTTTATATACCAGCCAGTCTGTTACAAGGAAATGATTCCCTGGAAACATTAAATATATATATATAATCTATATATATAATATATATATATATAGCATAACATACATATATAGATAAAATAGGAAAAATTGTATTTAGTTCATTCATATTGTTAATTATCTTTAAAATTTTCTGTCTTCCAGCCATTTGTCTATTATTATCTCAACGGTCGCAAATTGTGGAGCCCAAACAGGTAGATAATGAGGTTGCCTCCCCCTCAGGCCTTGCCACCTCAGGTAAAGGTTCAAACGCAATATAAGTATGGCAGGGAGGCAGCACTTCGGAAAAGTTCAAATCAACCGGTTATTTTTAGGTGCTCGACATCAACCAAATCACACAACTTTCGGAAACCTTTGGTGTGTCATTTGGCTTGTAATGTCGAGCACCTAATAATACAAGTTTGTTGCAACTTATCCGAGTGGTCCTCCCTGCATACTTTTATATATATATATCTCCCTTATATTAGATAAAATATTTATATCCTATAGGAGATTGCTTGAGTTTTAGGATTAGAGCTACCAATGTGGTGGGGGTATAGGTTATTACCATAGACAGTTGTATATGTATGTTTGTAACTAAATCCACTATAACATTTAAATGACCATCAGCAAATGTATACTAAAATTTTAGCTCTGACTTTATATTGTAGCACAAACACACAATACAAAAGACATACTTACTTACACGTGCTGAGATCCCCTCTTTCAAATGGCAGCTTAAACCACACCTTGTGTCTGCTCCATATGAATGGAAGTATAATCCAAAAAACAGTTTCCATCTGCTACACATGAATATGAATTTGTATTGTATGGATATAACGCAAGAGGCTCCTTATATACCACCTCAGCCTCAGGTGTGTAATGAATACTAAAAATGCAAGACATCCCTGCTCTCTATGGTAGGAGGAGAGAACGTGTAACATGAACGTGGATTGTGAATGTGGCTTTGGATTATATTACTGCACACAAGATCCTGTGTATAAGACCCCCCCCTGTGTATAAGATCCTGTAGCCACCTATTAGGAGGACAGATATTGGATGGGGACAATTTCCCTTATTGGATCAAACTCTGAGGCAACAGATAGTGTAACACCACTTACAATGACAACACAATATCCGGCCCTGTCCATACTTCAAGTGGTGCAACCATAGACAGGGACACCCCTGATTATTTGGAACCTGTTTATTGTCACTGTCCGGCTTTGTGCCACCACTGTGTTGCCACGCTACCCCATACCATCATAAAGCATATCTGTACAAATGTGCGTTATACCATTTATGCCCCCTGTTTTCTTTGTAACTTCTTCTCTCTGTATACCGCTATGGATGCTGCACTGAGAGTATTGATTAATCCTCCTGTCCTTGTCCCTCAGAATGAAATATCCCCAATTAGACTCATTAGCCTACCAGGCCCATTGCAAACCTATTTTTAAATCTGAATCCATTTGATGGGGTACGAGGGAGTGTCACTGAGTGGCTAGAACAATTTGAATTGGCAGCCCTAGTAATCGGTTGCGATCAGGTCTCACGGGGCAAGTCCTTGCCCTTTTGGCTTAGTGGTAAGCAGGCCGGTAATACCAAGTTTTACAGTAATTACTGAAATAAAAAGCATTTATCAGTTAATTAAAAACTTGCTCTTACATCACCTTTTTTTTCAATTAGATCCGTATAAAAGAGGTAATCTAAAGGATATTCCATTTCTTTAGGTCACATGGGAATTGGAAATGTTTGTTTATACGGGATTATTAGGGCCCATGCTATATAATCATGACCCCGCCTGTGATTTAACCACCTTCTGTTATAACATATGAGTCACCATCACCCACTTGCCGTGGTGATACTAGTAAAGTATCAACCTAGCATGTTTAGTTTCAAATCAACCACACAGTGTAGCAGATTGCCTGGGTCTACTCTCAGACCTGCAAGATTATCCATTGGTTCCTCCAATGGAAGCTGGTGACTGTCTGATAACAGTTTTAAATATACCTTGTAAAATCTATATCCACTATATCCCACACACACACACACACACATAATTTCCATTGGTTTCACTTTTGCTAATATATATATAGTATAATATATATATATATATAACTGTCTACCTGCACTCAATGTGCTGTGTAACACAGGGAAACACCGTTTTGCAACCCTCACACCTCCCCAAAAGTTGACATCAGGGGTGACCACACATGTTACACAAATTGTTGTAACTTGTTATATTTGGAGAAACCACTCAATGGTCAAATCATGTTATCACACACACAGCACCACTTCTAGTACAGATTAAAAGAGCATCGGTTTACCTGTCTCATATATAAAATCATATCTTATTTATACACTTTAATCCATTTCTTGTACCTTTTTGATATTGCCCTTGATAGATCATTTCCGTTGTAAACAAAATGGCTTTATAGTAATTAGGGTGTGTTTTTTTGTGTTTATAAAGGAAGTGACACACTTTTAGTACAGAATGAACACCATACATCCGGAACAAATTTGCAGGGGAACTCCCTCAGTTTGTTAAATCTTTCTTTTTGTGGACTGCATTGCACAACGTTTTGGGTTTTTCCCCCTTCCTCAGATGCATTGCAAGTCACAATAAAGAAATAGTTTACAACTGAGTGCGTATCCTTGCAAATTTTGTTCCTGATGTAGAGTCCACTACTAGTGGTTAAGCAGAAGATTGGGGTGGTGAGCACACCGATGGTGATCAACATTGAAGGTGTATCGGAAAACATACATGTGTATAAGTCTACCCTTTAGTACACACCTCGAATGACGTGGTACATTACAGGAGTTGTGTCAGGTGGTGCGCGTAATTATCATGTAAATTCTCAATAAAACTTGTTTTTTTGTTATTACTGGGTGTTTATTGTGGTATCATCTCTGTGTGCGTTGTGCATCCCTCTTTTGGTGTATGGTGTTCTAAGCAGCTCATTCTTTGGGCCCAAGCAAAGGGTCATGCTCTTTCCCAAACTGACCACATAGATTGTCTGTTTTTATGATCGGTTTATATCTCTGTACACCTAAGGTAAAACAAGGGGGTTTATTCCCCCACCTCGCCGCTCCCCTCTCTAAAGAGAGTGTTGGGGGGGGGGGTTTATAATTTCTTTATTACATTCAATATACCGTCCAATCTGTGGCGTTTAGGAGAACTTATTAATGGTGCTTAGTTCATTGTTAATTATTCTGACTCTTCTGAAAGCTTCTTTCCCCACAAGGCCTTTCGCACAAATACAGCCATTTAATCAAATGTGGAATGAACATTTGTATCTCTCCTAAACCCTCCAACCTATTGGTCAAGATCGATTTAGATTTAAGTTATAACCTAGAACCAATCAGGAATTTTAAGAAAGTTGTGTTTCGGAGAAATTGTAACAAAACACAGATTTCACTTGCAGCTAATTGTTGGCTCCAGCTTCCCATGTTTTGCTATTGTACGAAGCATCATATCTGCAGCATAGCTAATAGTCTAGGGGGGTGTCCTGGCTAAACCGACCTATGGACAGTCCTCAGGCCCTGGTGGTTGCTTTATTAATTTTTCTTTATAAAGTGCTGTCACCCCACAACAAAATTTACCCCTTACCCAACTGCTGACCCACTGTGTATGTTAAAAGGCCTTACCTTCTCATAAAGCTCCTTATGGTTCTGCTTGCATGCGGGCCATGCTGAAAGTCTGCAGGAAACTGACTTCATTCCGGAGGACTCCCCTCCCTCGCCGCCTCTCCCGCCGCCCCTCTCAGCCTCCTTGACTCTCAGCCAATCACATCCACACGGCTGCCGGTGCAGCCCCTTATTGTTCTTCTCCATCCCCGCAAGTAGCAGTCAGTGGCTGAGGAACATAAGGTGTTAATTGCTATTATTTCTGGGAACTTTTTAATAAAACGCTCGGGCATTTAGGGGGTGTTATATTTGTGGTGGCTATACCTTTAAGTAGTATTTGGTCAAGCGGCCAAAACTAGGTCTGGTGAGGCTTCTAACATAAGCATTGCTTAGGGGTGTATTATTCTAAGAACCACTGACTGTTAGGATAACCCTCATAAGCAGAATTCTCGGACATTTCCCACTCTCGAATTTGAAATGCAGCTACTTCTGTCTAAAAATAATAGTATAAAAAAACGGCTTTTGATTGGAACCCCGAGATTTGATTTTGTTCTCTGGTCAACAAACCCTTGCAATGCTAACTGTATTACATATCTACTAATATTTTAACCCCATGTCGAAAACCCATTAAGCGTGACAGTCCAAAGTTAAAATAGTCAAAATACATTGTGTCATGTAATGGCAATCCTGGAAATAAAAATGTACACATATCACTAGACCAGCGCATTCTCCTTCCACAACCATAGAACCATACTTAAAACTATGTTTTACTCTGAATCTGAGTTGTGTCCTCCCCCTATACCTCCATTTTTTTTATAATTATTGTTTTTTTTTTTTTTTTTTCAATCTGTACAGCGTTGGCTTAGAAACAGATGAATTTTAATCCATATGTTATTTTTTATACATAATTAGGTCAGTGATGGCAGATTTTTTGCCTCATGGCACAGCGGATATCAATCCTCCTTTGAAATTCTCTATATTTATTCCTTATATACCTATTTAAATCAAGACCTCTACTCCACTTCATCACCCAAAGATTGGTTATGCTTCAACGACCTACAATATGCGAAAATTAACAGCATGCCATACCCCATCCCCATCATTCTAGGAGTTGTTAGATTTTGTGTTACTTGACAGCTTAAAGTTTCTAATCATAAACAAAAAGAAGATACATAATATTAAAATAAAAAAAAAAATAAAAATTCAGTTATTTAGAATCTGTCTGCTAACAATATGATCGAATGAAACTCTATTATATGTTAAAGGACAACTTCGCCGCAAACTATAATTGGTAATTATTGCTAGAATGACCCCCTACTACAACCCCTCCAGGCCTATGATACTTACCAACCGCATAACTTCTTGCCTCTTCTTACAAGCCCACCATGTGCATAGGTGGAGACTCATAGAACATTCTTTATACATTGCTGTGATCCGATCGCTTTATTACATTCCCTGCAAAATGTTCCCAGTCGTTCATTGGGTTCAAGGGAGGCATCAAGGGCCACTCTACTGGATGTAGGTAGTGGAAGGGCAGTTTGTGTAATATAGAACCTCATCCTCTACACTAATACAGTGCAACTCCCCAGTCTAACTACGAAAACTACGGGGGAGACTGATCTGGATAGAGGGAGGAAGGGTGAGGGTGGGTAAAGGGCTCCCTCTGTGCATGCCACATTCCTTTCAAGGTGGGACAAGGGAAGACAGCAGGAGCTGGAAAAAAAATGACACAGCGCGAGATCTGTGGATACACCTGGGTTAACATCCCCAGAAGGAAGTACAACTTTCAAGAACACATTAAGGCGGTCTACCTAGAACATCAAATTCATGCAAATTTACAAGGGAAGATACAAAAGAACAAACTGGCTTTCCCTTGGCTGCTTGGTAGAAGTCGGAGAATGGTAAACTGGAATATAGAGGTTAGCAGTAAAACGGCAACACACACACACACAGTATCAGTATTTGATGTTTGACTCGCTCCCACCACCCTTTAGATTCACACAAGCTGGGTGTCATCAGAACACTGTGCATAACAGAGCGGAAACAATGCCCCACTAGGCACAGAGCGTTAAGGCTAAAGAAATGAAAACATCTCATGAAGAGGAGCCCCCCTTACAACTTGTGTATATCCAAGACTGGGCCTTTGTCAAAAAGTAGTAAAAAGGAAATAAAAGACACGAATACGGCAACAGTGAAGGAGTGAAAATCACGACAGAAGAAGAACATGGTGCATCCATATGGTATCAGGGTTTTCCGAGAATTAAGAAGAATTTTCAAAAAACAACCCTATCCCTGTCTGCTGATAAAACAAATAACATAACTGGAGAGACATCCGAAGAAACTTCCATACCGAAACACCACAAGAAAAGTCGCCAACATCATATACGCATGCATGCCGTGAGAGAAATGCCTGATTTTATTTGGGGGAGACGTCAACATCAACTTGTCAGACCATACTGGTATATTGCTCCAGCACAGAAGAGCCAATTCCTCGGGTCAGGACTCACCGTGTACCTGCATCTTGGATAAATATGACTACGTTGAAGATTTGTAATTGTTTAACCTATTGGCAAAGTAACGTGAATGGTTCAATGTAGAGGTGTTAATGATGCCATTTAGTAAAATAAAGAAACCACGCCGAAATTAGGTAGGTGGGGGGTTCGACAAAACCAACTGTCTTCCCTGTACAATGCGGTGTTGACACTGTACTCTGGGCTTTGCCTATAACGCTCTTAGCCACTTCTAATTCACGCACGCCCTTAACACTTGGCGTGTGATATGGCTAATTGGGATTTCCAGGGTACCTAATTGCCACAGCTTCTTGTCCAAGTCATTCTGAATTGAGAAAGCCAGTCGGGTGACTTAGCGAAACGTCTACACCTTCAGTCGGGCGTTGATCTAATTGAATACACAGATATACCATTAACATGATATAGAGAACGCTTTCACATAGCATCACAACTGTATCTTTGAGTTGGGAAATGTTTTCTCGTTTGGGCTGCCTGTTTAGAGAAGGTCTTGACCCACTTAGAAAAAGACCATGCTGTTAAAACACAACTTGAGGAGGCTTCTATTTATAAATGTGGGATGTGTTGTCTGCAGCTTGGAATTCGGATAATGGATTCCAAATAGCTAGTCACTCAGTGATTTTAAAAAACCACACAAATACGGAAGGGAAATTCTTTCCTACTATACCTTAATCAATCGACTCTCAACACTTGGCACCGTAATAAGCTTAAGCAGATCAATTTATTAGCACAGTTAAATCCCGCACACAGCAATACACTCAATACGCAGCCCTACATATTGCACAAAACAAGCGCGGCATCCCCAGTATGATAAAAAGCGACTAGATCTTAGGTTCCGCAAATTATTCGGCCCTAAGATGATAAACTCTAGTGTCTAAAGGTTCTAGTGGCATGCGAAAAGGAATAGTATTTTGCTTGGGAAAGCAATCGCAAAAATATTGAATAAAGGAGAGATGTTATCATGTAACTTATTTATGTCTAGTAGTGCAATTATAGTCTTAGTATTATATTACCCCTGGTCGCTTGGCTTCCGCATTTCAGAGGAAATCCACAGCACATAAAATGTACTTTAATAATTTGGAGATCATTTCTTTTTTGAGAAATGCTCCATCTTGAACCCTACCTCCTTAGCCTCTATTGTGGACGCATAGTTACTTTTTATTTTTTTTGGGGGGACAACCTTATTTTTTTATTTTTTCGCTTGAATGCTACTTAAACCCATTAACTTTCTTCCTTGACTTTTAGTCGCCTCTTTTCCATTCTTATTTACTGACATCATCGTTCACAAAAATTGGCTAATGACTTTGCTCTCCCATTGAAATATAATAACAGCCCTATTATCACTGTGGCTGAATAATTGACTTTTTAGAGCCTTCTCCTCCTCTTGTTTTATTCTAGCTCCTTCTGTGTAACCTTTTCTGTTGTAGAACTAAAGAGAATTTTAATTAGGTTCTACTTCGATTCTCTAAAGAAACTACGCAACCTATAAATTCTTTCTTAATCATTCAGGAAGGGGGAAAAACAGGGTGTCAAACAGAAGCTTTCCTCATAAATAAGACTTTTTTTAAGATGTAGAAAATATAACCGAAGAACGTGTAAACGCTAAAAGGAAGAATATTTAGGAATTAGTACAATGAATCTTTCTCAATATGACTAATATGAAAATCAACAGGGTGTAGATTCCTTCATAATGAATATTGTGTATGAATCATGGTTCTGACTTTTTATGGGACCAGTAGAGTCATTCCTGATTTGATTATCTAGTTAAGGCAAACCTAACCAAAGTGAAAAGTTCGGCATGATACTAAATGAATTTGGTTTCAACGGATTAGTACAAGACAAAACTGAAGGTTAACTGAATGAAAAGCAGTGTCCTTGCCTGAGAATCATCTGTAGCTCTGTGAAGGCAACCTGTTGCATTCATTTGCTAATCTTTATGAATGTTTCAGGAAATCAATACAAATACGTCTCGGACCGACGGGATACCACAGACGTCAGCACAGTTCTCACGTAAACGCACTAGCTATCCTCATCTAGGCAGTTACAAATATGTTTCTTTGATTTATTTGACAGGAAACTGCACTATATTGATCATTTAATAGGCAAATTTGGATGAATGCAGGACTAAGACAATTTGTTTTCATGTTGTAGGCGATTTGGGAGATTGTTTCTTCTAATGTCCTCAGTAGAAATGCCATAGTAATAGCCGATCAATATTTATATTTATAATTTATTTAGCCTTAGCGGGAAGTCATAGGCTAGAAAAGCAATAAAAATATCCATAACTCAAGAGGCAATATATGTATCTAGTTAAACAGTACAGCATCAAACATTTTTAGGTCCGATACAGCTAATATAGAATGAAATGACCTTCTATAATTAAATAAAATAAGGTCTGTGCATTAGAGTATGTTTGAAATCGGTGAGTTCTGTTTATGGATTTTTTAAAAATTCAATAAAGCTGGATGAGTTCTAAAAACCATAAGATGTTGGTTATTGAGTAAGGGATGGACTGAACTAACTTGAACTCGGGTTGAACCTGAGCCGAACTTTATGAATGTCCTGCGAATGTACGAGGATTTTCGAAACCATTCGTCATGGCCTCGAACGGGGCGCTTCTCTCCCAAACGGCTGGAGGATTCCTCAAAAGATGGACGCTCACGATAGTGTGGCCGAACTGCCCGACAATTCCCACGGTCCGACTTGAGGGGTGCCGCCTCGAAACTGTGACGTCCCCTCCTGGGTCCCTTACAAGGACCATTGGCGGCTCCTGACTAAGGCTCCTTTGGGTCTTAAAGGGGTCGCCGGTAGCGAGTACAGCTCGAACTTATACAACACAAAACACTGCTCTCCTAGCCTTATACGGCCCCCTTTCTCCCGTCATGTTCTTGCCGCACATCACCCCTCGGCTGCCCTTACACTTTCTACTGTTCGGGTGGTGCCCATCCGTGCAGCCCTGCACGGGGCCCGCTTGTTTGCCATGTGCGCGGTGTGCAGCTTCTGAGACATTCCGGGGAGCGCCCCTGTACCAGGCTCGAAGGGTGGGGGTTGTAACCTGTAACACGTTCTTTCTCCTCGTGTCTCTACATCCTGCGGTTTGCTCGTTCCGGCTGGGTGCCCGTTCGAGCTGCGGGGACCCCAGAGGGGCAGAGTACTTATATAAGTCCGGGAGGGGGGTCCTTTTCAAGCTGCAGACCCTTAAGCCCGCAAAGGGCCCTTATCAGGGCGACAAGGTCTCTCCGTAAGGACGGCTTGAGGGGTCTCCGGTTTTCGAGGCTGGCGGATCGCGTGCCATCCCGTGAACCGCTGATTTCAAGGATTATCGAACGTTTGTAGGCTATTTTTGATCCTCCTCAACGTTTCGTAATATCTAGCAATAGGTCTCGCGATAGTCCCGAAATTCCGGATTCGGTAGCGGATCATTTGATTTCGGAACCGAGGGGTTCCGTGTCGAGAGCTGGGTCCTTGTCCGAGTCAGATCCAATCTCTAATAAAGACATACTATCCTTCCAGTTGCAACGGCTACTCAGCACTAGCCCACATATCCTGGCCTAACTGTTGATCAGGAGGGAAGGCAAAACAACAACCAACACCATAATTATGAGGGGAATAAAATTCCTTCGCCTGACTTCGCCATGGTCAATCGGAAATACCACTGGGAGGACTCTTGTGGGTTTGATGGGGGAGCAAGAACCACGACCGGCAACAGGAAGGGTGGGGCAGAAACTCAGCCATCTTTCTTTTGACCCTATCCCAATGAAACCTTGGCCATAACAACCTCCATGGAAGACAGTTCGAATAAGTTTTAAATAACAAGATAAACCGTTGTCCACAGGGAAAAAACCGGTTCCGGACAGCTGCTTTGCTCTGCAAGGCTTAAGGGATGGTCCCTCATTAAATGGTCCGAACTGCCGCAGAAAGCAGCGTCCCTCGAGATCTCGCGAATTTTCGAAAAAATTCGAAAATTCGAAAATCCGCGGAGCGGTACCCATTTCAAATGAAAAAATACCCTCGACATTACGGAGATTTTTCATATTTTAGATATGTTTGACGTTAACGGTTTTTCGGGAATTTTCGAAAATTTTTTTGGAAATATACGAGAAACTAGTATTTTCGAAATATGTATTTTCTGAAAATACGGCGTAATGCCTCGTACATTTCGAATGTGTCCTCTGACTGTTCTATTGGTGACCAATGCCCCATATAGTGTTTTTTATGGCCTGCGTTCATGTATTCATCACACATATATCCCTCACGGCAGCACTTTCTCCAGCGTAACATAATTGTAACTTAGCCAATCTGTCTTCATTTCAGTAGTCTCCCCAATTCCCTTATTAATTTAGTGCCCTCTCTGAACCCTTTCCATTTCAAGTATGTCCTTTTTGTGCACAGTATCCCAAAATTGCACTGGCATATTCCAAAAAGGAGGCTTACCTATGCTTTGTAAAATGGAGAATTACATTTTCTCGTCCTTAGAGAATCCAGACCTCTCTATACAAGACAATACCACTGCTGGCCTGCTGGGCTGTGGGCCAATAAAGCCTGCGCTGGCTTGCTACCTTTAAGTTTGTTTATCGCGACCAAAAACTCCAAGATCGCCTTCCAACAGTGATTCACTTATACACAGAGTCCATTTACATATAAGGCATCACAGGATTTTTAAGGTCAAAAATGCATCACCTTCCATTTATCAACATTGAATTTCATCTGCCACTTAGCAGTCCCTAAGCCCAATGTACAATCTAATCTAGATCCACCTGCAATATGCTTGTGAAGGGTGTCATATGCTAATTGGTATTTCCCAGTGGTACTATAATTGCCATCAGATTCTGTAACAAGTCATTCTGCATTGAGAGATCGGCAGTCGGATGACTAGCGAAATGTCTTCAAGAACTAAAACTTCAGTCCATTGATCTTAATTAGAATACTAATCAAGATCCCCTGCAACTATTGCAACATCTCTGAAGTTTTATGTGTCGAGCAAGTTGTGTCAATCACAAACACAGAAAGCTTGTCTGACAATATACCCACTTCCACATCATTTAATAATAGCTAATAATAGAAGTGGCTCCCAACACAAGAACCCTGTGGCCCACTTTGAACGAAAGGCTTTATATGACTATCCTTATTCTATACTATAATCCTGTACTATAATAGCTTATACTATTTATACTATTCTATATACTCAATATGATACTATAAGACAAGGTTTGTTTGTACTGCTTCATGTTCTTATTGTATAAGATCAATAAAAAGTGATTTAAGTAACTGTTGGGCCTGTCAGACTGACTGGATCTCACTTTGGAGCTGGGATGTAACGGTGCGGGCCCACCTACAACTAATTTGTGGAGAGCTCTGATTGGAGGTGGAGACGGGCCTGCAGGTTTGCTAAGGCACTCCCTCTCTGATGTGAGTACGAAGTGCGTACAGGGAGACGCCGAAACGGTAGGGAGAACAGTGACCGGTAAAGTACTGAGTTCTGATCTGTGACTCGTTCATATGTGGGAGAGGGGGTGGGGGTCTAGAGCTCTCGCTCGGCCATTTGTTTCATATATAAACTATACTGCTAGCTTTACTATACGGTTCTAGTGGCGTAGACTAGGAATCACTTGTCACCCAACAACAAACCATGATGCTTCATCCTACAGTGTTTTCATGTGGGACTAATATCTGTTATAGAGAAAATAAGCAGATGGGCCCCCCCCTCTGGGCTCCCGCGCCCCCCTGCAGGTACTCCCCCTCCCCCTAGTAGTTACTGCCCTGCTACTATAGTCGGTGATAGGCTGAGGGGGTGGGGGGTATATTGTGTTATACTAATACACGCACATGCAAAATAAAATGGTTATAAGTATATGAGTATCTACAACTTTGTCTTTATAGTAGTGCTATCTTGTCTTTACTAGTTATTTAAAAAGAGACAAATGTTCTCTACCGCTTCTATTAGTCTGTCTCTTATAGACATAATAATATCCGCCGGCTAATTTTTTCCTCAAATCCAACATTAATTCATGTCAGATTTGTCTGAATGCCAGTGAATTACTTCGCTTCTGATCTTCTCGTCTCTATATGTGAGTCTGTAATATATGTATTTATAGAAATTCACACTTTTGCCCTACACTTTGAAGATCAGGTTGGCAAAGGTGTTGTATAATACTCATTACACTATTAAAAAATGTTTACAGACAAGAATGTTGCAGGAGTTTGGTGTTTTATCACCATGAATAATAACTGAATATTTAAAGTCTGCAACGACAAAATAAAATGTCGCATCCGCCCTCATTAAAGTATTTCATAATATAGGATTTCCCCTCAGAAATCTCATAGTTAATAACTGATAAGCTGGTTACTTACTGTCCCCGCATCTTTAACACATTCTGTCTGTCTTAAGTACTGAGCGGTCTCCCTATTATAAGTGGTATTTAAAGGACAATACACTCCAAAAAACTAAATAAGAAGTTTAAATAGAAGCTGTATAATCCTCTAACTAACTTCCGCCCTCGCCTTTTTTTAGGTCCTTCAGGGAGCCTACATGGTTTCGCGCTTGTGAAAGTGGCTGGCATCGTGGAATATTGTGGCAGTCAGGTAAGCTCCGCACTCCCTAGACTGTTGGACTCTGTTTCTTTCTCTTCTTTCCAGTGGGAATCCCTCTCATGTGAGCGTGTGAGCGTGCACGCGCCGCACGATGTGCGCGTGTATGTCCTCATCGCCGCGGCAATGCTAGACACTAAGCAACGCAAGCATCAACCTTTAAAGAATAGGGTAGAAACGTTCGCGCGCGGCGGGCCGGGGCGGCGGTCGCGGTCGCGCGCGCCGGTGTCGCCGGCTGCGCGCTCCTGCGCGCGCGCCGCGGGGGCAGTCTGCGCGGCGCTTCGCCGTTCGCGCGCGGCGGCGGTCGGGCTTCGGCGCGCGCGGGCGCGCCGGGCGCGGTCGCGCGTCGCGTCGGGCGCGCGCGCGGCGTCGGCGGTCGCGCGCGCTCGCCGGCGGCGCGCGCGCGGCGCCGCGCGCGGCGTCCGGCTTCGCGCGGCGCGCACGTCGGCGGGCCCGCGTCGCGATTCGGCGCGCGCGGGGCGCGTCGTCGGCGCCGCGGGCGCGCGCGGCGCGGCAGGGCGGCGCGGAAAACGCACGGCGGCGTCGAGTCGCGCACGCGCGCGCGCGGGCGGTCGCGCGTCGGCGTCGGTCGCGCCGGCGCGCTTGTCGGCGCGCCGCGCGGCGCGTCGCGCGCCGCGGTCGTCGGCCGTCGGCGTGCGCGGCGACGTCGCTCGCGGCGCGCTGCGCGTTTCGGCGGGCGCGCGCCGTCGACTCGCAGCGCGTCGGTCCGTCGCGGATCGGGCGCGGCGGCGGCGCGGCGCGCGCGTCGCGGCGCGCGCGTCGCGCGCGGCGGCGCCCGCGCGCGCGTCGCGCGCGCCGTCCCGTCGGTCGGTTCGTCGTTCGGCGCGGGCGCGTCGAAGGTGCGTCGCGCGGCCGGCGCGCGCGCGAGGGCGAGCGCGCGGCGTCGGGCGTGCGCGCGCTGGCGCGGCGCGCAGCGCGCGCGCGCGCGCGCGCGGCGGCGCGGCGTCGGGCGCGGCGACGGCGCGGCGTCGCGGCGGTCGGCGCGTGGGCGCGGGCGGCGGGCGCGCGAAGGCGCGCGTCGCGCATGAACTACGTGCGTTCGCGCGCGTCTATGCCGGCGCGGGCGGGTGTCGCCGCGCGCGCGCGCGCGCGGTCTCTCGCGTCGGTCGTCGCGCGCGCTCGCGTCGTCGTCGTTCGCGCGCCGCGCTGGCGCTCGCGGGACGCGCGCGCGCGAGCGTGCCGGCGCGCGTCTCGCGCGGCGTCTAGTCGGCCGGCAGGTCGGGCGCGCCGCGCGCGCGGCGCGGCGGCGCGTCGCCGCGGTCGGGCGCGAGGGCGCGGCGTCGCGGCGGCGGCGGTTCGTGAGCAGGCGACGCGGGCGCGCGGCGCGCGGCGGGCGGCGGGCGCGCGTCGCGACAGCGCGCCGGAGCGCGGAGCGCGGGGCGGCGCGTGCGACCGCCGCGCTGCGATCGCGGTGGCGCGCGCGGGCGGCGGGCGCGGCGGCGGTTCGCGGCCGCGCGCGTCGCGGGCGCGCGTCGCGCGCGACGAGTGGCACGGGGTCGCGGCGCGCGCGCTCGGGGCCCGCCCGGTCGCGCGCGCGCGCGCGGCGCCGAAAGAAAGGCGCGCCAGCGTCGGCGTCGCGTCGCGGCGCGTCGCAGCGCGCGGGCGGCGGCGGGCGTCGCGGCGCGGCGCGGCGTCGGCGGCGGCGCGCGCGCGCGCGCGTCGCGGCGCGACGGCGGCGTCGCGCCGGTCGGCGGCGGCCGCGCGCGCGAGCGCGTTCGGCGGCGCGGACGCGGGGTCCGGCGCGACCGGGCCGCGCGCGCGGGCGTCGGCCGGCTGCCGCGCGCGCGGCGCGCGCGCGCGTCGGTCGCGACGGCAGCGCGCGCGCGCGGCGCGCGTTCCGCGCGGCGGTCGACGGCGTCGCGCGGCGCGGGCGTCGCGCGATCGCGCGTCCGCGCGCGCTCGGCTCGCGTCGCGCGCGTCGCAGCGCGTCGCGCGCCGCGCGACGCGCAGCGCAGCGCGCGGCGCGGGCAGCGCGTCGCGCGCGCGCGCGCGGGGCGCCGCTGCGCGAGTCGCAGGTCGCGGGTCGTCGCGGCGTCGCGCGCGCGCGCCGCGGCGCCGGCGGCGGTCGGCGCGTCGCGAGGCGCGCGCGCGCGGGCGCGACGGCGCTGGCGCGCGGAGCTGCGCGCTAGTTCGCGCGCGCGCGCGCGCGCGGGCGCCGCGCTGCGGCGCGCTGGGCGCCGGCGCGCGTCGCTCGTCGCGCGCGCGGGCGGTCGGGCGCGGCGGGGGGCGCGCGTCGCCGCGCGTCGGGCGCGCGGGCTGCAGGGCCGCGCGTCGCTCGCGGTTCGCGCGAGCGAGCGCGCGCGCGCCGGGCGATCGACCGCGCTCGGCGCGCGTCCGCGGCCAGCCGCGCGGCGGCGTCGGCGCCGCCGCGTCGACGCCGCGCGCGGCGTCGCGCGCGGCGCGTCGGTGAGCGGCGCGCGCCGGCGCGCGCGCGGCGCGCGCGTCGCGCGCAGTCGGTCGGCGCGCCGCGTTCGAGCGCGCGCGTCGCGCGCCGCGGCGCGCTCGCGGCGGCGCGCGCGGCGCGCGCGGCGCTGGGCGCGAGCGCGCGGGGCCGCGTCGGCGCGCGTGGCGGCGCCGGGCCGCGGCGCGTCAGGGACGCGGGGCAGCGACGCGCCAGCGGGCGCGCGCCGCGCCGCGGGGGGCCACGCGGCGCGCACGGTGCGCGCGTCAGCGGCGCGCGGCGCGTCGGCCGGCGGCAGCGAAAACCGCTGCGCGCGACGCGGCGGTCGCGCGCGGCCGCGCGCGCGCAGCGCGTCGCGCGCGTCGCGCCGCGCGCGGGCGCGAGCGACCGTCGGCGCGCGTCGCGCGTCGGTCCGCGCGGCGGCGCGGGGGGCGGCGCGCCGCGCGCGTCGCGGTCCGACGGCGCGCGCGCGCCAGCGCCGCGTTCGCGCTTCGAGGATCGGCCGCGGGTCAGCGCGCGCGCGCGCGGCGGGGCGGCGCGGCGCGGCGCGCGGCGCGCGCGGCAGCGCGGCGTCGCGCCGGCGTCGCGACGCGCTCGCCGCGGTCCGGGCGGACGGGGGGTCGTTGCGATCGATCGCGCGCGAACGGCGCGCGCGCCGCGTCCCCGGCCCGCGCGCGCGTCGCCGCGCCGCCGTCGGCCCTCGTCGTCGTCGCGTCCGGGTGCTTCGCGCGCGGCCGCGTCAGTCTCGCTCGCCGCGCGCGCGGACGGCGCACCGTCATGCGCGCGCGCGCGTCGATCGTCATCCGCCTCGCGCGAGTCGCGAGCGTCCATTCGCGGTCGTCGCGCGTCGGCCGCGGGTCAGCGGCGCTGCGGTCGCAGCGGGTCGCTCGCGGCGCGCGTCGTCGCGCGCGCGCCGCGCGCAGCGGCGGCGCGCGCGTCGCGCGCGCGCGCGCGCGGCGCGCTCGGCGGCGCGGCGGCGGCGACGCGCGGCGCGCGTCGTCGGTCGGCCGGCGTCGGCGGGTTCTCGTCGACCGCGCGCGCGCGCGCCGCGCGGGCGCGCGCGTCGGGACACAGCGCTCCGCTGCCGGCTAGCCGCTGACGCGACGCGCAGCTTCGTTCGTCGCGCGTCGCGGCAGGCGGTGCGGCGCGCGCGCTGCTCGTCTCGCGCAGCGTCGGGCGCGTGGCGGACGCGCAGCGAACGTCGCGCGCGCGCGCGTCGTCGCGGCGGTCGCGCGCGCTGACGCGCGCGGGCGGGATTCGTTCGCGCAGCGCGTCGCGCGGGCGTCTTCGGGCGCGGCGTCGCTGTCTTCGTTTCGCGCGCGCGTCTCAGCGCGCGCTGCTCGTCGTCGATCGCGCGCCGGCGCGCGTCGCGCGCGCGGTTCGCGTCGGCGCCGTTCGGGCGCGCGCCTGCCGCGCAGGGCGCGTCGCGCGCGGGCGCGGCGCTGCGACGTCGCGGCGGCGCCGAATTCGGCGGCGGGTGCGCCGCGTCGGTTTCCGTCGGCGGGCGCGGGCCGGCGGTCGTCCGTCGCGTCGGCGCGGCGGCGCGCGGCGCGCGCTCCGCCACAGGCGCGCGTCGCGCTGCGTCGCGCGATCGGCGCGGTCGCCAGCGTTCGACCTGCGCTCGGTCGCGGGTTCGGGCGCGCTGCCGCGCGCCTTCGCGCGGCGCGTCGTTTCGTCCCGCCGGCGAGCGTCCGGCGCGGCGTTGCGGCGTCGGCGCAGCGGTCGTCGGCTGCGCGCGGCGTCGCGTCGCGTCGTCGGGCGTGTTGTTCGCGCGCGGCGTCGCGTCGGCGTCGCGCTCGTCGGGGGGTGGGCAGGGGGCGTCGCGCGGCAATCGCTGTCGCACCCGCGCGGCGCGAGCGCGCGCCGCGTCGTACGAGCCGTCGCGCGCGCGCGCCGCCGCGCCGCGCGCAGTCGCGCGATCGCCGCGCGGTCGCCAGCGCGGCGCCGCGGTCGTCGCAGTCGGCGCGCGCGCGCGCGTCGTCAGCGCGCTGCGGCTCCGCGCGCAGGGGGGGGGGGGCGTCGCGACATCGTCGCGCGGCGCGCGGCGCGTCGCGTCGTCGGTCGCGTCGCGTCGGCGCGGTCGCGTCTCGCGGCGTCGCGCGCGTCGGAGCGCGCGTTGCGGCAGCGCGGCGTCGTGCGGCGCGGCGCGTTCGGCGGCGTGCAGCGGTCGCGCCGCGGACCCCAGCTACGCGCGCGCGTCGGCGGCGCGTCGCGGCGCGATTCGTCGCCGCGGGCAGCAGCGTCGCGTGCGCGGCGCGCGTCGCGTCGCCGCGCGCGCGCAGCGTCGGCAGTCGCGTCGTCGCGCGGCCGCGCGCGTCGCGCCGGCGCGCGCGCGCGCTTCGCGCGGCGTCCCGCGCGTCGCGCGCGTCCGCGCGCAGCGTGCGTACGACGCGGGCGCCGGCGCGCGTCGTCGGCGGCGGCGAGCGCGTCTGGTCGCGCGTCTGGAGCGGCAGGGCGGCGCGCGTCGGCGCGGGCGCGCGCGTCGGTCTGCGGGCCGCGGCGCGTTCGCGATCGGCGGGTCGGCGCGTCGCGCGCGCTCGCGCAAAGGCGGCGCGCGCGCGCCGGCAGCGCTGGCGTCTCGCGTTCTCGCGTTCGACGGTCTCGGGTCGTCGCGTCGCGCTGCGGCGTCGTCGCGCGGTCGTCGCGCGGTCGTCGCGGCGCGCCGCGCGGGCGCGGCGTCGCGCGCGTCCGCTCTCGCTTCGGCGTCGCGCGGTCGCGTCGCGCGTCGCTCGCCGCGATCTCGCGTCGCGTCCGTCCGCTAGGCGCGCGCGCGTCCGCCGCCGGCGCGTCAGCGCGCCGGCGCGCGGCTTTCGCGCGCGGCGCGTTCGGCCGCGGCCCGTCGCGTCGGTCGCGGCCGCGCGGCGTTCGTGAGACGGGTCGGCGCTGCGCGCGCTGCTTCGCGGCCGCCGCGCGCGCGCGCGGCGCGTCTCCGGCGGTGCGGGCGTCGCGCGTCGCCGCTGCCGACGCCGCGTCGCGCCGTCGGCGATCGCGCGGCGCCCGTCGCGCGCGTCGCGGGACGCTGGCGGTCGTTCAGCTGTCGCGGTCGGTCGGCGTCGCGCCGCCTGCGCGCCCGCGCGCGGCGCGCGCGCGCGCGCGCGCGCGCAGTCGCGGCGCGGCGACGTGCGCCGCGGTCGCGGGCGGCGATCGGCGCGCCTCGTCGCGCGCCGTCGCGTCGGCGTCGCCGCGCGCGGCGCACGACGTCGCGTCGGCGCGCGCGCGCAGGTCGGTCGTCGCTCGCGCGCGGTCGCGCGCGGCAGCCGCGCGGCGCCGCTTCGGCGCGCGTAGTCGGCGCGGGCGCGCGCGCGCGGCCGCGCGTCGCGCGCGTTCGTCGCTTCGCGGCGCGGTCGTCGCGCGGCGCGCGGGCGGGCGCGTCGTCGTCGCGTTCCGGTGCGCGCGGGGCGGCAGCGCGAGGTCGCGGTCGCCGCGTCCGCGGCGTCGGCGTCGCCGTCGCGCGGCGCGCGTCGTCGTCGTCGCCGGACGCGGCTCGCGCGCGCGGCGGTCAGCACGCGCGGGCGCGCGGGTCGGCGTCGCGTCCGTTCGCGCCGTCAGCGGCCCGCCGTCGCGCGTCCTCGGCGCGCGCGCGCGCGCGCGTCGTCGCGCGGGGGCGCCGCGCGCGGCGCGTTCGGCGTCGTTCGTTCGCGCGTGCCGTCGCCGCGCCCGCGGTCGCTCGCGGCTGCGTCGCGTCGCGTCGTGTCCGCCGCGCGCGCGCGCGGTCGCGCGCGTCGCGAGCGGCCGCCCGTCGTTCGTCGGACGGCGTCGGCAGTCGCGTCGGCGCTCGGCCTGCGTCTAGTTTCGGGTCGCGTTTCGCGCGGCGCTCGAGCGCGACTGGCGCTGGGATTCGTCGCGCGCGCGCTTCTCGCCGCGGACGCGCAGCGGCGGCGGTCGCGCGATCGCAGTCGGGCGCGTACGCGGCTCGATTCGCGCGTCGCAGTCAGTCGCTCGCCGCGCAGGCGCTCGCGCGTCGCGTGCGTCAGCGCGCGCGTTCGCCGGGCGTTCTGTGCGCGTCGCGCGTCCAGAGTCTGTCGCCGCTGTCGCGCGCGGCGTCTTTCCTCTCTGCGCGCCTCCGCGTGCCGGTTCTGCGCGTCGCAGCGCGTATCGCGGGTTCGCGGGCTGCGTTCGTCTCGCGCGCGCGCGCCGGGTCGCGTCTTTCGCGCGTTCGACACGCGGGTCGCACGGCGCGTCTTCCGCGCGCGCGGTTCGGCGGGCAGCAGCCGCGCGCCCGACGCGGCGGCCGCGCGGCGCGTCGCGCGATCGGCCGGCGACCGGGCGGCGCGCTCGCGCGTCGTTCGCGCGCGCGCGCGCGCCAGCGTCGCGGCGGCGGGCAGTCGTCGCCGTCGGCGATCGCGCGCGCGCCTGTCGGTCGGCGCGCGCGGGCGTCTGCTCAGCACAGTCGCGAGGCGTCGTTTCAGCTCGCAAGAGGCGCAGTCGCGCCGGCGGCGGCGCGTCGTCGGCGTCGCGGGAGCCGGTCGCGGCGTCGAGCGCGCAGCGCGTCGCAAAGGGGTTTCGCGGTCGGCTGCGTCGTCGTCGGCCGACGGCGCGTTCGGTCGCGCGCGCGTCGGTCGATCGCGCTCGCGGCGCGCGTCCGGGTCGTCGCGCGAGTGCGCCGGGAGGGCGCGCCTCGCGCGCGGTCGCGCGGCGCGCGTTTGCGGGCGGCGCGCGCGCGCGGCGCGTCGCCGCGCGCGGGTCGTGCGCGCTTCGTCTCGCGTCGCGGGCGCGGCGCTGCGCGCGCGCCGCGACGTCGTCGTCGGACGCGCGACGGCGGGGTCGCGAGCGCGTGCGCGCGCGCGTCGCGGCGTCGCGCGGACGCCGTTCGCGGTCGTCGTGCTTCGCTTCGCGCGCGCGCGGCGTCAGCGCGCCGGGCGTCGACTGGCCGTGCCGCGCGCGCGCGCCGCCCGCGTTCGCGGCGTTCGTCGCGCGCGCGCGCGCGCGCGCGGCGCCGCGCGCGCGTCAGCGCCGCGCGTCTGCGCGCGCTGTCGGCCGCGCACGCGCGCTGCGCGTTCGCAAAAAGCGCGCGGCGCGCGGGTGGCTGCGCGGTGCGTCGGCGCGCGCGCGGCGGCGCGCGCGTCGCGACGTCGCGGCCGCGTCGTCGTCGGCGGCGCGCAGCAGCGCGCGGCGTGCGTCGTCGACGTCGACGGCAGGCGCGCGGGCTGCGCGCGCTCGCGTCAGCGTCGGCGGCGCGCCGATGCAGCTTCAGTGCGCTCGTTCGCGACGATTCGCGTCGTCTTCTTAGCGTCGCGTCGGGCGGTCGCGCGCGTCGCGTCGCGTCGGCGGCGGCCGTCTGCGCGTTCGCGCGCGGGCCGCCGTCTTCAAGCGTCGCTCGCCCTGCGCGGCGGCGGCGCGTGCGCGCGCGCGCGCGCGCTCGGCGGCCCCAGGCCGTCGCCTGTCGAGCGCGTCCGCGAGCAGCGCGCGTCGCCGGCGCGCGATCGTCGCGCGCGTCGACGGGCGCGCGCGGCGCTGCTCCGCGTCGGTCGGCGGCGCGCGGTCGGGCGCCGATACGCGCGCGCGCGGGTTCGGCGCGTCGCGGTGCGTCCGTCGGTCGTCGCGCGTCCGCCGCAGCCGCGCGTCAGCGGCGCGGCCGCGCCGTCGCGCGGCTCGGCGCGCGGCGTCGTCTGCGCGTCGCGCGCAACGGGCAGTGTCGGCGCGCCTCGCGCACGGGCGCCGCGCTGGGCGCGTCGTCTGCGCGTGGGTCGCGCGCGGTCGCCCGGTCGGCGGCGACGCCGTCGGCGCGCAGCCTTGCGCGCTGTGCCTGCGTCGGCAAGGCTCGCGTTCGCTCTTAGGGCCTGATTTACCCGCGTGTGCTAAATATTGAATAGGTTATCGCAAGTTTAACTCCATAATTGCACTGGCTTGTCTTAAAGTGGCACTGTCCAGTATGTGCAAATCCAGTATTAAACACCGGAAGCCATATTTGCCCGGAGCAATTTGCACCTCTGGGTAAATGAGGCCCCAAGAGTTCAGCAGGGGTTTAAAAAGATAGAATCAGGAACAGAGCCAAAGGTCATATATGGGAAGTAAGTTACACAAATGCTGTACCAGGGGTAAAGGTGTAGCTGAGAAATGGGCAGATGTCCAACTTTTCACGGCCTTTCGCAGACGAGTTTCCCGCCGTTTTCGCCCCAAACCCGATATTAATGCGATTTATAAAAGGCCAAAAATATGCCCCAAAGCCTCGATATTAATGCGATTTATAAAAGGCCAAAAATATGCCCCAAAGCCTACCTGGAAGACTCTAAAATTGCGCAAAGTAAGTCAGAATGGGAAAGGACTGCATGGGGGCGAACATTAGGTAAGCGACTTGGCTATTCCTATTCATCACAAACACAAATAGCATGGACACCGAATCCTAATCAATGTTGGCACTGCACACTAGCCTACAGGCACAGAATTCTCCTCCTGCATAATAGCACATGTAGCACAGTAACACAACAGATCTCCCCCCCTCCCCATCGAATAACACATGACAGCACAGTTAACGAAAACAAATCTCTCTCAAAACTTACAATGGAACACTATGTTGCCAGGCCCCCCCAAGGCACGCTCAGTCCCACAATCCTGGTACCTATGCCATGCTGCTCAGCAAAATCCCTCATTTTCCTGTGTAACTGTTGTCCAGAGAAAAGCAAATAAAATGGAAGGGGAAAAAATTCCTTCCTGACGCCAATGGCAATTGGAAAAATTTCCCTGTCTGCAACTCTACTTTATATATCAATACCGTAAAACTTGTCAACACTTTCCTTGTTTTGTAGAAAAACTTATCCAGCTTTTTAATTAAACTGACCAATGACCCTGCCATAAGGTACACCGTCCACTGGACAGACAGTTCCATAGATTTAAATTACCGGTTCCTCACCGTGAAAAACCCTTTCCCAACTCTTAACTGTTATTTATCAATACCGTAATTGTAACCTTCAGTCCTTGTTTGTAGAACCCTCCAGCTTTTTTATTAAACGGACCAATGAACCTGCCAAACATATTCCACTGGCAAGACAGTTCCTAGCTTTAAATTCCCGTTCTCACAGTGACAAACCCTTTCCCACTCTAACTTTATGTTCAATCCGTAAATCTTGTTAAACATTCCTTGTTTTAACACTCATTCATCCAGCTTTTTATTAAACTTGACCAATGAACGTGTCATAACCATGTCCTGAAGACATTTTCCATAGCTTTATTAACCGTTCTCACCCATACAAACCCTTTCCCAACTCACTTATGTATCAATACCAGTAACTGTAACATTCCTTGTTTGTAGAAACTCATCCAGCTTTTTTATTAAACTGACACAAGTGGGGAAAAAAAAAAAAACCCCTTTTGCCATACCAACGTCCCCTGGAAGACAGTTTCCCATCGCCTTTAAACCGTTCTCACATACAGTGAAAAAACACCCTTCCCAACTCCTACTTTATTATCATCGAGTAAGCTTTGTAACATTCCTTGTTTGCAGAAACTCATCCAGCTTTTTATTAACTGACCAATGACCTGCCGATAACAACGCCTGAAGACAGTTCCTAGCTTTATACCATTCTCACCGTAAAAAAAGCCCTTTCCCAACTCTACTTTATGTATCAATACCATTACTTGTAACATTCCCTTGTTCGCAGAAACTCATCCATTCCACTTTTTAATTAAACTGACCAATGAAAACCTGCAAACAACATCCCTGGAAGCACAGTTTATAGCTTTAACCGTCTCACAGTGAAACCCGTTCCAACTCACGTTATGTATCAATACCAGTAACTGTAACATTCCTTGTTGTAGAAACTCTCCTCCAGCTTTTTTAGTAACTTGCAATGAACCTGCCATAAAACGTCACTTGAAGACCCGTTCCATAGCTTTACCGTTTTCTCACAGTGACAAACCTTTCCCACTCTACCTTTTTATGTCTCAATACCAGTAACTTGTAACATTCTTGTTTGTAGAAACTCATCCAGCTTTTTATTAAACTGACCATGAACCGCCTACAGACTTCCACTGGAAGACAGTTCCATAGCTTACCGTTCTCACAGTGACACCCTTTCCGCAACTCTACTTTATGTTATCAATAACCAGTACTTGTAACATTCTTGTTTTGCAGAAACTCATCCAGCTTTTTATTAAACTGACCAATGAACCTGCCATAACAACGTTCCACTGGAAGACAGTTCCTAGCTTTACCGTTTCCACAGTGAAAACCCTTTCCCCACTCACTTTATTAATCATACCGTAACTTGTAACATCCTTGTTTGTAGAACTCATCCAGCTTTTTATTAAACTGCCAATTAACCTGGCCATCGACAACATCCCTGGAAGACAGTTGCCATAGCGTTATACCGTTCTCACAGTTGACAACCCTTTTCCCAACGCTACTTTATGTATCATCCCAGTAACTTGTAACTTCTTGTTTGCAGCAACTCGTCCAGCTTTTATTAAAACCTGACCAATGAACCTGCCATAACACCGTCCACCTGGAAGACAGTTTCCATAGGCTTTATTAACGTTCTTCCACAGTGAAAAACCCTTTCCCAACTCTACTTTATGTATCAATACCAGTACTTGTACCATTCCTTGTGTTGGAAACTCATCATCCAGCTTTTTATTAAACTGACAATGATCCTGCCATAAAACACCGGCCACTGGAAGACAGTTTTCCATAGCTTTATAAAAACCGTTTCTCCACAGTGACAAAAACCTTTCCCAACTCTCTTTATGTCTCCATAACCAGACTTTGGTAACATTCCTTGTTGTGGAAATCATCCAGCTTTTTATTAACTGTACCAATGAACCTCCATAACACGTCCACTGGAAGACCGTTCCATGCTTTTAAACCGTTCTCCACATTGGACAAACCCTTTCCCACTCTACTTTATGTATCAATAACCAGTAACTTGCCAACATTCCTTGTTTTGGAGAAACGCATCCAGCTTTTTTATTAAACTGACCAATGAACCTTCCATAACAACGTCCCACCTGAAGACAGTTCCATAGCTTATTTACCGTTCTCCAACAGTGAAAAAAACCCTTTCCCACTCTACTTTATGTACATAACCAGTACCTTGTAACATTCCTTGTTGTAGAAACTCATCCCGCTTTTTTTATTAAATGACCAATGACCGCCATAACAATGTCCACTGGAAGACGTTTCCATAGCTTTACCATTCCACAGTGCAAAACTCTTTCCGAACTTAAAGCCAAAATGTTTCTTTATTCCAATGTAAAGGGATGTTCTGTGGCCCGTCTTATCCCTATTTGTAAAATCAAAGATAACTCCCCGGCAGCATTTCCGATTCACGGGTTACTTGTCCAATATTGTGATAGAGATGAGAAGGAGGACTAGGTCCCCAGTTTCGGGGGGGGAAATGATTAATTTCCATTTTGAATATATTGAAGTTACGGCGCGGTGCGCCATCCAGGAAGGGATCGAGAGGAACCTTAGAGTATTTGGTGATTGAACTTCAGGGGTTAGGCGTTAGGTGTAAATTTGGTATCATCAGCAGTAATTGATAATAAAACGGAAAGAACTTAGTATTTTTCCAGAGATATAGTGTAGCAAAAGAGACAGAGAAAGATCTGTTAGAGAGATAAGACGACCACCAGGCCGCAAGCTTGATTTCGGATGCCCCAGAATCTAAATCTGCATAAGAAGAGAGTGGTCCCCATATCAAAGGCACTGATCGGTCAAGGAGAAGAGGGACCGAGAACTTCCTTTTGCTTTGGCATCTTGTAGCGTTTTTTAGGACTTTTGCCGATGGATGTTTTCAGTCAGTTGAATGAAACCTGGTCAGAATCCTGTATTGCAACATGTCCAATAAGTTTAATGTGTTAGCCTGAAGGTATTTATAATGCGTGTAGAGTTTTGAATGCAACCGGTAAGGGAGACAGGGGGCGCCGGGCGGTAGTTTGAACAGACAGGTATGGTCCAGAGAGGGTTTTGTTAATCGTGCAACAGCAGTTTTGGCCCACGGCATGTTTCAAGCATCAGGAAAAATCCCAGAGGTCAAGAAATTAAAAAATGGTGATCAAGACTGGGAGGAAAGGATTTTATCGGCAGTAGTCTGAGTAGGAAGGAGGGCATGGGATCAGGGTACACATTGAAAGCTGCGAGGACAACAGGAGGTTGAAGAT
Organism: Hymenochirus boettgeri; assembly: GCA_019447015.1. Classification (NCBI taxonomy): domain Eukaryota; kingdom Metazoa; phylum Chordata; class Amphibia; order Anura; family Pipidae; genus Hymenochirus; species Hymenochirus boettgeri. The sequence continues at coordinate 273,136,784 of CM033472.1, forward strand.
ATCAGAATGGGTGGCAGGGGTGAAAGATTCCGAAAACTGGCACAGTGGGCATGGCACAAGTAAGGCGAGAGTTGTCCTGGGGTGAGGGGAATCAAAAAGGTATGGAGTAATGGATATCATATTCTTTATTCTGTAGTCAGGAAATCAAGAATCTGTGGCAATTAGGTACCCGGAAATCCCAATAAGCATATCACAGCCAAGTGTTAAGGGCATGATGTATATGGCTAAGAAGTTTATAGTAACTCCCCAGATAAGGTGGGACAGTGGCAGTCATTTGATAAGATTGGGTCATGTTACCATATTTGCAAAGGAATGTGACTGGGTTTCAAGAAGAAGGTGTTAATGAGGCCATTTTATGTGAAAATAAGGAAACCAAGCCTAAATCTAGGTGGGGGGTTCGACACCAATGTCGCCATGTCCAATGCTGTTTTGGATTCCTATACACCTCTTCGCCACTAGTCCCATCACAAACCCTTAAAACACTTGGCTGTGATATGCTAATTTAAATTTTTCCAGGTACATAATTGCCAACAGATTCTTGTACAAGTCATTCTGAATTGATAAACCAGTCGGATTACTAGCGAACCGTCTTCAAAGATCTAACTTTCAGTCCAGTTTGATCTAATGAATACAACAGATATGATAGAGGTACAATCAACTCCCAACCCCAAACTGTAATAGTTTAAAAAGCTGAGTGTGAAAAAGCTGAATGAAAGTCTTTTTCTCTTTTCGGCTCCTGGTTCTATTCCAGCTGTCATCAACCGATGACATTGCAGCCATGACTGAATGCAATTTCCCCAGCTGCCTCCTCTGAGCATGTAAAAGCTTGGAAAAAAGCTGGATCCTTTTGAGAGCAAATTACAATAGTATTTCACTTCTTATTGACATTTTTGGTTTTTCAGTAGAAGTTACATTTTTTTAATAGAATTTTTGGATTTTTGCATTTCAATGAAAGGTTCTAGTTTCGAAAATTTTGAAAACTGTGGCGCCGTGGGATTTTGAATACAAAATCAAGGTTCATTTTAAAAAAGCATCACTAAGACGACGCCATTGTCCATATGGTTTTAGTTTCTGCCAAAAATTAGCCAGACTGTATGCTTGATATTTTATTCCACGATCAAGTCAAAAATATCTGCCTGGACTAGGTCAACTGGGACGACATATTGAACCATGTTTACCAGTCCTCAGTCCTTCCAAGCACCTAGACAGTTATTGTCTTTAGGGTAGCTGTATGTTACCAATTAAAGAAGAACTATATGCATCTAAACTTTTTTTCAAAAAAAAGTCCCTTGGTCATGTAACATATAACATAGTAAACATAGTAATTAAGGTTGATAAAGACATTCGTCCATCAAGTCCAACCTATTCACTTTTTTTTTATTTTTTTTTTTTATTTTATTTATTTATTTTTTAAACCCTAACCTACAGTTGATCCCTAAGGAAGCAAAAACCCCAGCTAAAACGGTGAAAAATTCCTTCCTGACTCCAAACGGCAATCGGAAAGGATCCGCTGGATCAACCAATCTATATGCACTAATATCCATGAATTCTCAATCTTTTTTTATTTTTTAGAAACTTATCAGGCCTTTTTTAAAGTTTTCAATGGAACTTTGCCATTACCACCTCTGCTGGAAGACGTTCGCACAGTTTCATCAACCGTTCTCCTTAAAGAAACTCTCCTAACTTGAAGATAACTTCTTTTCTTTTTTTCCAACCTTCAAGTATGTCCACGAGTCCTCTGATATGACCTATTAGTGAACAATCACCAGATAGTTCACTGTATGGCCCATTCATATATTTGTATAAGGTTTATAATAATCCCCACGCAAACGTCGCCTTCTTTTCTCCAATGTAACAGCCCTAACTTTCAATCTGCCTGCGTAGTAAGCCCCCTCCATTCCCCTTATTAATTTAGGCGTTTGGACCTATAGCCTAAACAAATAACTGCTCCCATTCCAACATGTCCCTTTTGTACATGGGATTATCCAAAAACGGCACTTGCAATATTCCATATAAGCCTTACCAGTGCCTTGTAAAGATGTGAGAAAATATTTTTCTCTCTTGATCCATTCCCCTCGTTATACAAGACCATATATTGCTAGCGTCTAGCTGTTGCTACCCTGCATTGTTTGCTACAGCTAAGTCCCTGGGTTTCTACCAGAAACCCCCAAATCTTTTTCCATTCCAGATAACTTAACACAGATTTATTTTAGGTTGTAAGGTGGCACATGGATTATTAAACCACCCCATCATCCATCACCTTACGTTTTATCACATTGACAATCTCATCTGCCCTTCTTGCTGCCCCATTGTATAATTATCTAGGTCTGCTGCAACACTTTGCACATCATTGAAGTTTCCAAAGCCTCTGCATAGTTTAGTGGTCACAGCAGAACACAGAGAACTTGCTCTCAATGCCCCCTTCTAAGGTCTTATAAACAGATTAAAACAGAACGGCCCCAGTAACAGAATTTTGAAGTTTGAATTTGTACTTTCTACCTCCCAATATCATCTCTGAGGATCGGCAACACAAAGAAAACTGATCTGCCAGGCTTCTGTGTGCTCAGCCCTATCTTTAATACAGAGGCCTGGTCCTAACCGGCAGATGAAAATTGTATGTGCTGTATCTCCTCAACAAACAATATTGGGGTGGGAATAATCATCCGAGTTTCCCTGTCCCAATCACGTTTAATTTCTAAAAAGTTAATTTGTACAGTATGGTTGTCCTTTAATTCTAATCTTTTTGTAAAACATCATCCCTAGTCACGATGAGACTTTCAACCCTTTTCCATTATGCATTCAGACTTTGCAACTGGAATTACCTTAACTTGCTGGAACTCCTTTTTCATTAGCAAGAGCTTTAATCAATCTTTATACTTTCTTGCCAGTTAGATAACGTGAAATCATATTGATACAGTAACTATTGGCGAGAGTGATTTATTTTTGAATTAAACATTCCTTTATCACAAAAGTATAATTCGGTGCCTGATTGGTCAAAGACTAAGACTTAACACATTATCATGTGCTAGGCAAGTATTAGAGCCTCAGAAATGTCCAGTGGGAGTGTGTCCTTTAATATTCCTCTCCTCTTCAATCAACTGTAAAGCTGAAAATGGTAGTGACATAAGGATTTTATTTCGAGGACATCATGCTTTGTATTAATAATAGTGAAATCAACCTTTACATAGACTGCCACCACTCTTTTTTACTATAGAATTTAAATTCCTAATGCATGTCCGTGCGAACTACTCAGATTATTGATGCCCTGCACAATTCCAATTACACCAATAACAAAGCGGGAAATTCTAAGCATGTTTTTGGCAGCTTTTTTCCAATGAAATAATAATTGAACGTGGGCAATCACTGAAAACCGCAGAGCTGAATGGTGCCTTTTTGCAGGATGTATTACTGATACAAGATCCTATATTGTTTCATATTTTTATTCACCTTTAACGCAGATTACTATACAAGAAATTGAACCATGGTAAAATTTCTTTTTTCATTTACCAATCCGAACCGTATCTCATCATCCAATCAATCATGAGAATAACTTTCGATATTTCTTGTCTGGATTCCACTGGGCCAGATTACTATGGGCCAATAATTTGAATGATTTCTGCAAATTATTTTGTAATTTTGTATTATTTATCATTACATTATACTTACACCATGGAAAACTTTAAAGGAGGTATTTACTGAAACTATAATGCAATGGGAAAAAAATAATGGTTTGAGTGTCATTGGACTGGATCTGTGTTTTGCTCTGTGACATTCAATCATGGTTTTGGTAGGCCCCTTTTTGGGGCCCGTGAAGATGGACCCTGTTTACCACACCATGGAAAATATCATTTAACTTCCATCTGACAATCTTTCGAGCCTTGTACTGACGCTCCGAATCCAAAAGTATTCCATTACCCACCATCTGGGGCACGTTGCCCCCACTTCATAGGTCCTCATTTACCCAAAGCTGTCAACTTGCGTCCGGGCAATGTGCTTCCCCCTTGGTATTTATACTGGATTTGCACCAGTGGTAAATCCAAAGGATTTTACCCCAGCGCCACTTTAAGACTAAGCCATTAGCCATAAATTGTGAGTTTAATTGGTGCAAAACTCTTTATTAAATAGATTACCCTGTTGCAGTGGTTCTTTGAACTGGTGCAAGCCAGTGCAATTATGAGTTTAACTTTATTCATATTGGTTAGCACGAGTTTTAACCCTAACTTTAAGCACAGCATGCACACGTGGGAAATCAGGCCCTTACCATCTGTTTCCAGCTAGGGTCACTAGGTACACACCTGAAGATGTTTAAAAGAATGACAGACAGGATCGTGCTACACACATCACGAAATCCTCCCCCCGATGCATACAATTCTATGCTCCCCTGATGCTCCCTATAGGGAGTCTATACCCCGCGGCCGAGGGAAATTTTCCCAATAGGAAGGATTCTTTTCCGAACTAAGCGTTCGGGCCGCCCGATCGTTCGGGATGTCGCGTCGGCGCTTCGTTTGGATAACGAAGGTACACACCGTCAGTACTCCCGTTCGCTGTTTAAAGCCGACCATTGGGAATCGCCACTCATCGGATCCGACAGAATCGGGGTTCTCTTGTCCTACCGTTAGTCCTCCAAGTTATGTGGGGGGGGGGTAACATTATAGTGAGTCAAGCTAGCTAAGAGGTAGTGACTTTCAAAAAAATTTGTTAGTGGTTATTTACCTGACCTACATGATTACTTTCCACCCTGTGAACATTTGTTTACTGGCGACTAGCACTGTGCGGTCACACAAGTCGCCCCTATCAACCTTTACATCTTAGGGCCTGATTTAACCCCGTGTGCTAATATTGGAATAGGTTATCGCAAGTTTGGTAACTCCAAATTGCACTGGCTTGTCCTTAAAGTGGCACTGTCCAGTATGTGCAATCCAGTATTAAACACCGGAAGCCATCTTTGCCCCGGAGCATATTTGCACCTCTGGTAAATGAGGCCCCAAAGTTTTCGCAGGGGTTTTAAAAAGATAGATCAAACAGAGCCAAAGGTCATAATGGGAAGTAAGTTACACAAATGCTGTACCAGGGGTAAGGTGTAGCTGAGAAATTGGCAGAGGTCCAACTTTTCACGCCTTTCGCAGACGAGTTTCCCGCCCGTTTTTTCTTTTCGCCCAACCCGATATTAATGCGATTTTATAAAGGCAAAACCCGGCTGCAAAAGTTATGCCTTGTTACATTGCAATCAGTTCGATTTATAAAGCGGCTGTAACTGAATTTGCATCGTAATCCTCGCAGTTTCCAATTTGCTAACTTTAGGTGGGTGAAAAATGGGTGAGATCGCGGGGGTATCGGGCGAGGGTGGTACGCCCAACCCCACAGAGGTGGGTCGCCCCCTCACTGGAAAGCACGCCCACCTTGTCGCGAGTGGTCGCATTCGCCCACCCCGCCCTCGTCCCCCACGACAGAGACCACCTGCCGCACAACCCCTTCCCAGCAGCCCATCCCCCTGCCCCATATGCCCGGTGGGGGAGGTGGAGGGACCCTCCAGCGGGGGCACTGAGAATTGCCTTTTGGGGCTAAGGGGGTGCTGCAGCTCGAACCCGTACCCTCTTCCCCAGCACTTATAAGTGCCCTTGCGGCTGAAGAGGCTTTTGGGGCTTAAGGGGGTCCCGCAGCTCAAACTGGGATCCCCCTCCCTGGCCCTTGTAAGGGCCCTGGCGGCACTGAGTGCCCTTGTTGGGGGTCTCGCAGCTCAAACCGGGACCCCTGTTGGCTCTTAAAAGAGCCCTTGGTCATGTCTTCTTTCTTCCATCCAGTGACACCAGCTCTGCTGAGGCCACCAACCCTGGGAAGTACTCCTGCGGTTGCCTGGGGTACCTCAGGCGCCAGTGACTTCAACAAGGCGCCTGAGGTTGTCAACATCCGAAGTCTTCATGGAGGTTTGCAGCTCTTTATTTGGGTTTGCAGAAAGTACTAATCCAATTCTGATTGGTCAAATTTTCAATGCTTGCGATCACATATTTCTGAAATATTATTGGGTACTGTATAACCATGTGATCTCAAGCATTGAAAAAGCGGCGATGTGCAGCTGTAATATTTTGGCGGTAATTCAGGCCGTCTGTAAATATGCCCCAAAGCCTACCTGGAAGACTCTAAAGTTGCGCAAAGTAAGTCAGAATGGGAAGGGACTGCATGGGGGCGAACATTAGGTAAGCGACTTGGCTATTCCTATGAAGCACTTTACATACGGTTGGGGAGGACCATGGTTTTACACCGTTCGATAAGCTAGCAGGTCAGATGATTGGCTCTATACCATAGGCTGTATTGCATGTCAATAAGCCAGCAGTTCTGGACACATGTATTAGCCATAGGACATAAAGGAGAAATTTTGCATATCTCCACCACTTATTCTGGGAGACCTGGGAGTAAGAAAGTCTTAGATTTTGTAGGCAATGCTATTCATATAGCATGAGATTGCAAGATACCTTCTAATAACCACGATAACCTAGCAGTCATTGATTTATTTACTATATGAATTGCTAATTACTGTATTTATGTTGTACAATGTTAGCCAATTGAAGAGTCACAGGGTGATATTTTTGGGATGAACCATAACAAAAGTGATACCATCATTGAATTTAATAATGTAATAACCATAGCTACCAAATTACTGCATTTTTGTCCCTTTAGGACAAAGTTAAGCTCCAAAATGAAGACTACACAAATCTTACATAGTAACATAGTAATTGAGGTTGAATAAAGACATACGTCCATCTAGTCCAACCTTTAAACCCTATTATTTAACCCTACCTAACAGTTGATCCAGAGGAAGGCAAATAAAAACACCAGCTAAAAATGGAAGAGGGAATATCAAATCGGAAAATATTCCTGGATCAACCAGAACTACAGTATAAGTATTAATACCAGTAATTCTCTATATTATATAGTATCCTTGTATCAACCAGAACTACAGTATATGTATTAATACCAGTAATTCTCAATATTATATAGTATCCCTGTACCAACCAATACTACAGTATATGTATTAATACCAGTAATTCTCAATATTAAATAGTATCACTGTACCAACCAGAACTACAGTATATGTATTAATACCAGTAATTCTCAATATTATATAGTATCCCTGTACCAACCAATACTACAGTATATGTATTAATACCAGTAATTCTCAATATAATATAGTATCCCTGTACCAACCAGAACTACAGTATATGTATCTCCCCCGAAACCTGCGATATTAAGAATTTAGCCCCCTTATCACATATAGGACCGATCCCTTTAAACATGAAATGAATCAGCACTCTCCATTCAAACAACTAAAACATCAAGAGAAGATAATACATCCACACCATCCAAATTAACTGTAAAGTCATGCCCTTGTCCACATTCGAATTTTATTAAACTGCTATCTTACTGCCACCAAACAAAAACAAAAAATTTCTAAACCACATGCCCCAACTTCTAGCAAAAACCAACTACATTAAAATCAACTTTCTATACTTTCTAAACAATGTTTTTTTCTAGACACTTAAACCTAACAAAAACAGTACGTCGGTCAAAGAAAAATTAAGCTAAATAAACAAAACACCGGTAACGACTAAATTCCAACAGATCTCGACGCCTGGAATATGAGATCTTATACCAACACCAACACACCATTAACCAGCTACTAATGGTGTCGAATCAATCGCGACTACAGGAAGAGATCACTACTATATTTAAATTATAATTACTTGGTATTAATTTTAACCTAATCTTAATGCCGTAATAAAGGAATTTATTAGTGCGGTTCTAAGACTTATAAGTACCAGATTAGATTAAAATAACTCATACTCTGTAAGACATCGGATAGTTCATTATTTATTTTAGCGATTTATAAAACATGATAGATTTAATTAACATTCTCCGTGTCCAAATATAATAAAGTTGGGGCCTCAACAGCCATTGTACAAGCTGCAGAGATGCATTCGTTAACAGTGATTGCAATGACTTAGAGAGAAAAAAAAAAAAAAAAAGTGACTAGTTTCAAGTGTGTCTCTGTGATTGTGATTAAAACTGCACACATGTATTTTACAATGTCTCTTACAATACAAATGAAAAGATTTATCATAATTCACAAAGCTCAGAGCAGGGGCAGAGATAAATGTTATTACCAATTATTAACATTCTATTGTCATTCATGTCCATTGCGGTCCATAGAATGATGTTTGGACAGTCTTTAATGTGACGGATTGGGCTTTTGGTCCCAGTGGGAGCTGGCGGGATTCATTGTTGTGAAAAGTTCATGAACGCGACCAATTCAGCTTTATTACAGGGTGTTTATGAATGTCTTTATCTCGGCGGGGGCGACCAGATATTCACCCTTAGATTATTATACACACCAAGATATGAACTGAGTCTTTGCAATATTTATTTTCTGGAAGCTTTTGATGCAATGACAATGAGGAGAGAGAAACTTTTACATACTCCTTGCTCTGGATACACAATAACCACATTAACATATTTGACAAATAACATATTTCAATAATCTCTAGAACCATTGGCTGAACCCATATTATTTTAACATTCACAGAGAGCCATAAAGTCTGTCACTGGCCAAGTCCACAAATCTCTATGTCAAACAGTGACACCTAAATTGGGACTTTTCAAAAAATGAATCAAAAAGAATGAGCCGTAGCACCAGACACGCATGCCAGAAAAAAGGCAAATCAAACCATCAACAACGTATTACATTGGGTATTGGCAGAAATGCTAATAAGGGCTAAATATCCAAACTATAGGAAACTATTTCATGTATGAGCTATATAGGGGTATAAAATAGGAAGATAGTCTTTATAATCACTCATTGCTTTACAAAGGTACAAACAATAGCAGAATATTAATATATCTTGTAAAAGGGGGTTAGGGGCATTAAAATAATCCATACATCAACTTTACTTCCAACAAGTTTTGACCATTAAATAAAATTATGATACACAATATACTTACTAAATTCGAGGTTTTATCAAATTAATGGGGTAATCTGGAGTATAATTCAAAGGAAAATAAGACAATAACAATAAACCATATCCCTATGAGTGACAAAATATTTTATTCTAGTCTCTGCAAGTATCCCAATAAATCTCTACAAAAGACTTGCAATAGTGAGGGACCATTAATATAAGGAAGCTTGATAGAGAAGCACATAGTCCCTGTCATTACAAAAAAATTAAACAGCAACTTACCTTGTAATGAAGAACACAAATAGGATTTACACATTCTGTCCATGAGCTGTACCACAGACCGAGGGAATCACTTGTGGGAAAATCCATCACAACTGCCATCATAGGGGATTCTATCTGTGACTGTATTGTCACATCCTATTAGCTATATAGATATAACGGGTCTTCACCAATGATCTAATTTATTACAAATATAAACATTGCTATTATAAGTCGATCATCTTTAAAAACCACCAGAAACTCTACCAGATCCTTGCCCTTCACTTTCTAAATCTCACTTTCTCAAAATCTACATAACCTTGTAATATAGAAAAAAACCTTCGTAGACAATTCCTACCTCCATTCGCAATTTAAAACTCCCATTAACTAGTTATAACATGCGAGGCGAAAGAAGAGAAGGAGCGGGCGGAAGAGGGGGGCTAGGAAGTGCTAGCAGAGTAAAGGTTCACACAGAATTTACGAAAACTTGAAAAAAAATCCAGGATGGAAAATACATTATAATAGAAAACATCGAGTCCAAACATTCCTAAGTGAAACCAGCATTAACAAATTTAAACTTACTTATTAATATAAACAGATTTTAATAAAATCACTAAGAGAGCTCGCAATAAGAATATACATCTTTTACCAACCCAATATATTATCAAACCATGGTATTCTATAAATTGTACCACCAATACGGATCACCTATCCTCCAGAAATTTTTTTTTTTCGGAACTTCTTTACCAGTCTTGTTATCAGTATTTCCCCACACTTGGAAACCTGTAAACTTAGAATTAAAACACTTAATATACTTTAAATGAGCTTATCATGTTGGGTCAGACACCTTTACTGTGACAACTTTCTGTTTAATCCTGTAAGCAGCAGAAAGTTAACAATAAGCGCAAAGCAGCTCAGCAATTAACAAATTTAACAGACAAAACTGTTTCTACACATAAAACACACAAGACATTACAAAAGTAAGCGTCTTATGTTCCGTATAATGCTAGCTAGCCAAAGAAACACAACTCAGAAGTTCGAACTTCAATGAACGGACCACACTGTCCGTTCTATAAATGGTTAAGCTTAACTCTTAAGTCCCCGTCCCTAACTCCCACGTTTCCACTTCACTTCACGCTGAAGAAACTTCTATTTAAGAAGAAAACATTAACTCTCTAGTGCAGGTCGTCGCCTGCGGGGTTACCTTAACTCTCTAGAACACCCAGCACCAAGTTTTTACCTTCCACTCAGGGAAATAAAACTCTTCAGAATTTAACACTCCACCCACGAAGACAACTTCCTTAAGAGAACTCGATCAGCTCCAGCCTCGGGCATTCTATTACAGACATTCTACTTACAGACCATCTGTAAGACGTGGGGCATGCGTGCGCCCTTCCAGACCCACGTTTTAAAATCTATCCCAATGTGCTGATACAAGTTACAGAACAAGACAAGACAGAACTTAAAATTAATAAGTTCAATACTCACTATACCTGTTAGGTTGATCCCCACTTACTGACACCAATTGTTAGAATAAATATTCAACTAGTCCCCGGACTTGATTGTGCCTGTCAGACTCATTTAGAGACCTTTCCGCGCTGGGAGAATGGATCACACCAACACCATGGTGTGGTAGAGCCCAGTTTCTCGGTTATTCACATGTTACATTGGGTTTTCACAAAGAGAAAAGGGGCGTGGCCAGACAGTGTCTGCCGATGACGTTCTAAACCTTGGAATGTAGGAGGCCAAAGACCTTGGACTCATGGGAAGCTCAAGTGTTTCAAATGAGAGAAAGAACATTTGGAAACAAAACATCTGCAAACACGACAATAATGTAAGACAAAATGGAGTCAGAGAACAAAATGGTTGCATAGGCTAAGCTGATTATACAGAGATATATAAATAATTCTTTTTCTTTTCAGCTTAACAATAGTATTAATACCAGTAATTCTCAATATTATATAGTATCCCTGTACCAACCAGTACTACAGGTATATGTATTAATACCAGTAATTTTCAATATTAAATAGTATACATGTCACCAACCAGAAATACAGTATATGTTATTAATACCGTTATTCTCAATATTATATAGTATCCCTGTACCAACCAAACTACAGTATATGTATTTAATACAGTAATTCTCAATATTATATAGTATACCCTGTACCAACCAGAACTACGTATATGTATAATACACATTAATTTTCATATGATATATTTCCCTGTACAATAAGACTACAGTATATGTATTAATCGTAATTCTCATATTATTAATATATCCCCTGAACCAACCAGAACTACAGCCATATTGTATTGAACTACAGTAATGGTCAATATTATATAGTATCCATCGTGCCAACCAGAACTACAGTATATGTATTAATACCAGTAAATTCTAAATTATATAGTGTCCCTGTACCAACCCGAACTACAGTAGATGTATTAATTACCGCATTTCTAATATTATATAGTATCCCTGTGATCAACCAAACTACAGTATATGTGATATATCGATATTCTCAATATTATATGTATCCCGTACCACCAGAACTACAGTATATGTATTAATACCCAGTAATCTATCAATTATAGTAGTCCCTGTACCAACCAGAACTACAGTATATGTTAATACCAGTAATCAATTTATTTATATACGTATCCCTGTACAACCAGAACTACAGTATATGTATAATATCGTATTCTCAATATTATTAGTATATCCCGTACCAACCAGAACATCAGTATATGTTATTAATACCAGTAATTCTCAATATTATATGAGATCCCTGTAACAACCAGAACCTCAGTATATGTATTAATACCAGTATTCTCAATATTATTAGTATACCCTGCACCAACCAGAACTACAGTAATGTATTAATACAGTAATTCTCAATATTATTATAGTATCCCTACCAACCAGAACACAGTATATGTATATACCAGTAATTCTAAATATAAGTATCCCCTACCAACCAAACTAAGTATATGTATTAATACCAGTAATTCCAATATTTATATATCCCATCACCAACCAGAACTACAAGTATATGATTAATACCAGTAATTCTCAATATTATAGTATACCCCTGTACCAACCAAATACAGTATATGTTTATCCCAGTAATTTATATAGTATCCCTGTACCAACCAGAACTTCAGTATATGTATTAATACCAGTAATTCTCAATATTATATAATATCCCTGCACCAACTAGAACTACAGTAAATGTATTAATACCAGTAATTCATAATATTTTTTTGTTTTAGAAACCTATCTAGGGCACTTATAAAGCTATTCAGTGAACTTGCCATTACCACATCTGCTGGAAGACAGTTTCACAGTTTCACCGTTCTCACTGTTTAGAAACCTTTCCTAACCTGAAGAAATCTTCAAGCTTGGTGTCAAATCACCTTTACCTCTTTAAATAAAGTCTGTATACTGTACGTTCTTCCAGCTTGCCATGATTATCATTTCCTTTCACCAATAAATGTACAATAACCTTTACATCCTTTTTGCTTTTTATAACTTGGATTTGATATTGACAATTTGGTAACGGGTATTGGATGATTTTTATTAACACTTAAACTTAATGATCAACTACTTATTAATTATTTTATTGGTTAATTTATTAATCAAAGTAAATGCATTTGTTGCCATTACAATACTCCAAAAGGGGGACAACACAACCCGGATGATACCACAATAACTTCCAGTATTAATAAAAAAATAGTTTACTGAGAATCACATGATAAGAACGAGTCACACCTGACATGTTTCGTGTAGAGATGTTCGAAACTGTTGATTTAGTTTTGTTTTCAAATTTTCGAAAGTCCAAAAATAGGCTACTTTCGATTTTCAAAAATTGTCTACTTTCGATAATTATCTACTTTTGATTTCAATAATCATCTACTTTCGATAATTATTGAATTTTCGATAAAAATGTAAAACTCGAAAATTCGGGTTTCGTAAATTCCGGGAGTTCCGAACGTTTAGTCGGGACTTTGAAACCCTCAGATTCGAAACTGGGTTCTATTAGAACCCACAGTACATCTCTAGTTTCGTGTAATATACACTTCATTAGAGGTGTGTACTAAAGTGTGTCACTTTCTTTATATACACAGCCATTCTGTTACAAAGGAAGTGATTATATAAAAGGCAATATCAAAAAGGTACAAATAGTGATAATTGTCCATGGAAACAGTATATATATATATATATATATATTTTAATTGTATTAAGTTCATTCATATTGTTATTATATTTAAAATTTCTTCCAGCCATTTGTTTAAATATATATATAGCCCTTATATTATATAAATATATTTATATCTCCATAGGAGATTGCAATGAGTTTTTAGGAGCACCATGGTGGTGGGGGTATAGGTTATTACACATAGGAAAGGTGTATATGTATGTTTGTACTATCTCACTGTTACCATTTAAATGACCATCAGCAAATGTATATACAATTTAGCTCTGACTTATATTAGGTACAACACAAAATATACAAAATACATAAACTTACTTACAGAGCTGAGATCCCTATTTTAAAATGGAATGGTCAAATGGCAGCTTAAACCACACCCCTGTGTCTGCTCCATATGAATGGAAGTATAATCCAGAAAAAGTTTCCATCTGCTACACAGGATATGATGTGTATTGTAATGGACATATACACCAAGGCTCCTTATATACCACCTCCAGCCTGCAGGTGGTGTCAGTGAGTAATAAAATACAAGACATCCCTGCTCTCTATGGTAGGAGGAGAGAACGTGAAAGTGGATTGTGGTGTGTGCTTTGGAGTTATATTGACTGCAACACAAGATCCTGTGTATAAGACCCTGTGTATAAGATCCTGTTACCACCTATTAGGAGGACAGATTATTGGATGGACAATTTACCTTATTGGATACAAACTCTGAGGCAATAGATAAGTGTACACCAACTTACAATGACACACAATATACAGGCCTGGTCAATATTCAAAGTGGTGCACCATAGACAGGGACAACCATGATTATTTGGGAACCTGTTTATGTGCACTGTCTGCTTTGTGCCAGGCCACTGTGTGCCATGCTACCCGTAATCCATCCATAAAGCAGTGATCTGGTACAAATGTGCTGGTAATACCATTTATTCTCCCTGTTTTCTTTGTATAATTCTTCTCTGTATTAAGCTATGGAGGCTGCTACTGATAGTATTGATTTAAATCCTCCTGTCCTTGTACCTGCAGATGAAATTCCCCAATTAGACTCATTAGCTCTACCAGGCCCAATTGCCAAACCTATTTTTAAATCTGATCCATTTGATGGGGTAACTAGGGAGTGGACTGATTGGCTAGAACAATTTGAATTGGCAGCCACTATTAATGGTTGGGATAAAGGTGCATGCTGACAAGTCCTTAGCCTTTTGCTTAGTGGTAAAGCCAGGCAGGTATACCAAGGATTTACCATAATACTGAAATAAAAAGCAGTTATCAGTTATGAAAAATTGCTCTGAAGCAACTTTTTTTCAATTAGATCCGTATAAGAGCATATAAAGGATGATTCCATTTCTTTAGGTAAACTGGGAATGGAAATGTTTGTTTATACGTTAGATTATTAGGGCCATGCTATTATAATAATATATAATATAACATATGAGGTACCATCACCACTTGCCGTGGTGAATACTAGTAAGTATTAATCTAGCATGTTTAGTTTCAACCACACAGTGTAGCAGGTTTGATGGGTCTACTTCCAGACCTGCAGGATTATCCTATTGGTTCCTCTGGAAGCTGGTAACTGTTGAGTCACAGTTTAAATATACCTGTGTGAAGATTCTATATCCACTATATCCACACACACACACATAATTTCCATTGTTCAATTTTGCTAATATATAATTTATATATATATATATATATATATATACTGTCTACACTGCACTCAATCTGCTTGTGTACACAGGGAAACACAGTTTGTGCACCCTCACACCTCCCAAAAGTTTGACATCAGGGGTTACCACACATGTGACACTAAATATGTTGTAAACTGTTATATGTGGAGAAACCACTCAGATGGTCAAATCATGTATATCACAGCACCACTCTAGTATCAGATTAAAAGAGAATCGGTTACCTGTCTCTATATATATAATCTATATCTGTAATTTATACACTTTATCCATTTCTTGTACCTTTTTGATATTGCCCTTTATATGATCATTTCCTTTGTAACAAAATGGCAGTTTATAGTAATGTAGGGTGTGTTTTTTGTGTTTATAAAGGAAGTGACACACTTTAGTACACCTAAAGAAATAGTTTACAACTGAGTGCGTATCCCCTGCAAATTTGTTCCTGATGTATGGAGTCCACTACTAGTGGTTAAGCAGATTGGGGTGGTGGCAGCAACGCTGGTGATCAACATTGAAGGTGTACGGGGAGAAACATACATTTGTATAAAGTCTACACTTTAGTACACACCTCTAATGACGTGTACATTACAGGAGTTGTGTCAGGTGTGACTCGTACTTATCATGTAATTCTCAATAAACTTGTTTTTTGTTAGTACTGGGTGTTATTGTGGTATCATCTGGGTTGTGCAATCCCTCTTTTGGTGTATTGTTCTAGCAGTCTCTGTGGGCCAAAGCAAAGGGTCTGCTCTTTCCAGCAAACGGACCACAGATTGTCTGTTTTTATGATCAGGTTTATCTCTGTACACATAAGGTAAAACAAGGGGGTTATTCCACCTAGCCCTCCCCTCTTCTAAAGGGAGTTGGGGGGGGGTTATATATTTATTTATTACATTCAATATACACCAATCTGTGGCTTTAGGAGAACTTATTAATGTTGCTTATTTCATTGTAATTATTCTGACTCTTCTGAAAGCTTCTTTCCCCACAAAGGCCTTAGCACAAATACAAGACATTTTAGATCAAATGTTGAATTGAAACTATTTGTAATCTCTCCTAAACCCTCCATACCTGATTGGTCCAAGATCAATTTAGATTTAAGTTATAACCTAGACCAATCAGATTTTAGAAAGTGTGTTCGGGAGACATTGTAAAAAAAACACAGATTTCAATTGCAGCTTAGTGTTGGCTCAGCTCCATGTTTTGCTATTGTACGAAGGCATAAGATCTGAAAGCAGTTAGCTAATAGTCTAGGGTGCCTGGCTAAACAGACCTAATGGACAGTCCTCAGCCCTGGTGGTTCTTAATTAATTTTTCTTTATTAAAGTGAATGTCCACCCCCCAACTAAAATTTACCCAACTGCTGACCCCACTGTGTAGTGTTAAAAAGGCCTTACCTTTCTCATAAAGCTCCTTATGGTTCTCCTGCACGGCCTGCTGAAAGTCCAGAAAACTGACTATCAATTCCTGAGGACTCCCCTCCCTCTCCCGCCCCCCTCTCAGCCTCTTGACTCTCAGCCAATCACAGACACGGCTGCCGGTCCAGCCCTTATTGTTTCTCCATTCCCGCAAGTAGCAGTAGAGGCTGAGGGAACAAAGGTGGGTAAGTCTATTTCTGGGAATTTTTTAAAACCCTGGCATTTAGGGTTGGTTATATTTGGGGGTGGCTATACCCTTTAAGTAGTATTTGGGTACAAGCGCCAAAACAGGTCTGGTGAGGCTTCTAAAATAAGCATTGATAGGGGTCTATTATTCTAACCACTGACTGTTAGGAGAACCCATAAGGCAGAATTCTGGACAGTTCCCTCTCGACATATGAAATTCACTCTGTCTAAAAATAATTAGTATAAAAAACCTTTTTGATTGGTAAACCCGAGATTTGATTTTGTTCTCTGGTCAACAAACACTTGCAATGCTACTGTAGTAATGCTACAATATGTTAACCCATGTCAACCCATTAAGCGTGACATCCAAAGTAAAATAGCAAAATCATTGTGTCATGTAATGGCATCTGGAAATAAAAATGTACACATAGCACTAGACCAGCGCATTCTCCTACACACACCATAGAAACATTAAAACTTATGTTTACTCTGAATCTGAGTTGTTTCCCCATATACCTCAATTGTTTTTTATAATTATTGGTTTTTTTTCAATCTGTACAGAGTATGGCTTAGAAACAGATGAATTTTAAACCATATGTTATTTTTTATAACATAATTAGCAGTGGATGGCAGATTTTTGCCTCAGGGCACAGCGGATATCAATCCTTTGAAATGTCTCATATTTATTCCTTATATACCTATTTAAATCAAGACCTACTCCACTTCACCCAAAGATTGGTGATCTTCAACGACCACAATATGCAAAATTTAACACATGCCAACCCCAATCCCCATCAATTCTAGGAGTTGTTAGGTTTTGTGGTTACTTGACAGCTAAAGTTTCTAATCATAATAATTCAGTTATTTAGAATCTGCTGCTAACAAATACGAATGAAAACTCTATTTAATGTTAAAGGACAACTTCGCCCAAACTATAATTGGTATATTGCTAAATGACCCCCACAACCTCCAGGCTACAATACTTACCACCCAAACTTCTGCTCTTTTACAAGCCCACACATGTGCAGAGGTGGAGACTCATAGAACATATTTTATACATTGGCTGTGATGCCATCCGTTTATTACATTCTGCAAAATGTTTCCAGTTCGTTCATTGGGGTTAAAGGGAGCATCAAGGCCACTCAACTGTTATGTGGGTAGTGAGAAGGGCAGTGTGTAATATAGAACCTCATCCCTACACTACAGCAACTCCCCACTACACTACAGAAAACTACGGGGGAGATGGATCTGGATAGAGGGAGGGAGGGTGAGGGTGGGTAAGGGCTCCCCTGTGCATGCCACAGTCCTCAAGGTGGACAAGGAAGCAGCAGGGACTGGATGACACACAGATATGTGGATGACACCTGGGTTAAAATCCACCAGAAGGAAGTACAAGCTTTCACAGAACACATTAATGCGGTAGACCAGAACATCAAATTTACAAGGGAAGATACAAAACAACAAACTGGCTTTCTTGGACTGCTTGGTAGAAGTTAAGGAAAATGGTAAACTGGAAGTAGAGGTTTACAGAAAACCAACACACACAGATCAGTATTTGATGTTTGACTCCCACCACCCTTTAGATCACAAGCTGGGTGTCATCGGAACCCTGCAACACAGAGCTGAGAACTAGCACAGAGGCGAAGGTTAAAGAAATGAAACATCTCAGAGGAGCCCTTAAAACTTGTGGATATCCAGACTGGGCCTTTGTCAAAAGAAGTACAAGGAAAGAAAAGAACACAAATACCAACAGTGAAGGGGAAAAGCAAGACAGGAGGAAGAACATGGTCATCCCATATGTAGCAGGGGTCTCCGAGAAATTAAGAAGAATTTTCAAAAAACATCGTATCCCTGTCTGCTTTAAACCGAACAACACACTGAGGCAGCAATTGGTACATCCGAAAGACCCAATACCAAAACACAAGAAAAGCGACATCATATATGCAGTGCAGTGCAGTGAAGAATGCTCTGATTTGTATGTGGGGGAGACCAAACAGCAACTGCATCAACGTATGGCCCAGCACAGAAGAGCCAATTCCTCGGGTCAGGACTCAGCCGTGTATCTGCATCTTAAGGATAAAGGACATACCTTTGAAGATTGTAATGTTAACATACTGGCGAAGGAACGTGACTGGTTCAAGAGAGGTGTTAAGGAGGCCATTTATGTGAAAATAAAGAAACCAAGCCTAAATAGAGGTGGGGGGGGTTCGACACCAACTGTCTGCCATGTACAATGCTGTTTTGACACCTTACTCTGGGCGTTCCTATAACACCTCTTAGCCACTATCCAATCACACCCTTAACACCTGGCTGTGATATGCTAATTGGGATTTTCAGGGTACTAATTGCCACAGTTCTTGTACAAGTCATTCTTTGAATGAGAAAGCAGTCGGATGACTAGCGAAACATCTACTTCAAGTCCAGTTGATCTAATTGAATACAACAGATATACCATTACATGGATGAATGAGAAACTTCACAAGCACACAACTGTATCTTTGAGTTGGGAAATGTTCCTTTTGGCTGCCTGTTTAGGTCTTGACCACTTAGAATAAAGACCATGCTGTAAAACACACTTGAGAGCTTCTATTTATAAAGTGGGGATGTGGTGTCTGCAGCTTGGAATTCGGTAATGGATTCCCAAATACTAGTCACTCAGTGATTGTAAAACCAACACAAATACGGAAGGAGAAATGTCTTCCTACGTATACCTAATCATCACTCTCACACTTGTCATCCATAATAAGCTAAGCATATCAATTTATTAGCACAGTTAAATCCCTCACACACAATACACAATACCCCATACATATTGCACAAAACAACTGGGCATTCCCAGTATATATAAAAAGGACTTAGATGATTAGGTCCCAAATTATTCGGCCTAAGGATAAACTCCTAGATGTATAAAGTTCTAGTGCATGCAAAAGGAAAGTTATTTTGCTTGGGAAAGCAATCCAAAAATATTGAATAAAGGAAGATGTTACATGTAACATTATTTATGTCTAGTAGTGCTATTATAGTATTAGTATTTATATTAACCCTGTCGCTTGGCTTCCCATTTAAGAGGAAATACACAGAACATAAAATGTACTTTAAAATGGTGGAACATTTACTTTTTAGAGAAATGCTCTCTTGACCCTACCTCCTATTCTCATTGTGGACGCATAGATTTTTATTTTTTTTGCTTGAAAGCTACTTAAACCCATTAACTTTCTACTTGACTTTTAGTCTCTCTTTTCCATTCTGATTTACTGACATCTCGTTCACCAAAGTGGCTAATGACTTGCTCCCATTGAATATAATAAGCCACCTTATTAACACTTGTGCTGATAATTGACTTTTTGAGTAGCCTTCTCCCTCCCTTGTTTTATTCTAGCTCCTTCTGTGTAACCTTTTCTGTTGTAGAACTAAAGAGAATTTTAATTAGGTTCTACTCGATTCTCTAAAGAAACTACCAACCTAATAAATTACTTTCTTAATCATTCAGGAAGGGGGAAAAACAGGGTGTCAAACAGAAGCTTCCCAATAAATAGACTTTTTTAAGATGTAGAAAATATAACCAAGAACGTGTAAACCAAAAGGGAAGAATATTTAAGGAATTGAGACAATTAAATCATTCTCAATATGACAATATGAAAATCAACAGTGTGTAATTCCTCATGAATGAATATTGTGTATGATCATGTGTTAGTGACTTTTATGGGACCGTAGGAGTCATTCCTGATTTGATTTATCAGTTAAGCAAACATAACCAAAGTGAAATGTTCCATGATAATAAATGAATTTGGTTTCAAACAGGATTAAGTAAAAGACAAAACGGAAGGTTAACTGAATAGAAAAGTCAGTGTCCTTGCCTGAGAATCATCTGTAGCTCTGTAAGGCAACCTGTTCATTCATTGCTAATCTTTATTGAATGTTTCAGAAAATCAATACAAATACGTCTAGTACCAAGGGATACCACAGGTCACACAGTTCATCACGTAAACGCACTACACCTCCATCAGGCAGTTACAAATATGTTTCTTTGATTTATTTGACAGGAAACTCACTATATTGATCATTTTATTAGGCAAATGGGGGATGAATGCAGGACTAAGACAATTTGTTTTCATGTTGTAGGCGATTTGGATTGTTTCTTCTATGTAATCATTAGAAATGCCATAGTAATAGCCTGATCATATATTTATTTATAATTTATTTACCTTACAGGAAGTCATGCAGAAAAGCAATAAAATAGCCATAACTCAAGAGGCAATATATTATCTAGTATACAGTAACAGCATCAAACATTTTAGGTCGATACAGACTAGATATAGAAATGAAATGACCATTAATTAAATAAAATAAGGTCTGTGCATTAGAGGTGTTTGAAATCGGTGAGTTCTGTTTATGGATTTTTTAAAAAATTCAAAAAAGCTGGATGAGTTTCTAAAAACAAAGAATGTTGGTATTGATTAGGGATGGACTGGAACTTGAACTCGAACCTGAGCCGAACTTTATGAATTCTCGAATGTACGAGGATTTTCGAACATTCGTCATGCCTCGAACGGGGCGCTTCTCTCCCCAAACGGCTGGAGATTCCCGAAAATGGCCGCTCACGGATTGCCGAACAGCCGACAATCCCAGACTTTCAGGGGTCCCACAGCTCGAAACTTTGCCCCCCTCCTGGGTCCTTACAAGGACCATTGCGGCCCTGACAAAGGCCCTTTGGGGCTTAAGGGGTCCCGCAGCTCGAACCAGGACCCCCCTCCCCAGCACTTATAAGTGCCCTTGTGGCCCAAACAAGGGCCCTTTGGGGCTTAAGGAGTCCTGCAGCTAGAACCGGGCCCCCCCTCCCTGGCCCTATCAGGGCCCTTGCAGCCCTGACAAGGGCCCTTTGGGGCTTAAGGGATCCTGCAGCTCGAATTGGGACCCCCTTCCTGGCCCTGGCCGCCGCGGGTCCCGGTTCGAGCTGCGGGACCCCCAACAAAGGTACTTATAAGTGCCGGGGAGGGGGGTCCTGGTTCAAGCTGCAGGACCCCTTAAGCCCCAAAGGGCCCTTATCAGGGCCACAAAGGTCCTCGTAAGGACCTTGGAGGGGGTCCCGGTTTCGAGCTGCGGGATCGCCGGCCATCCGTGAACGGCTGATTTCAAGGATTATCGAACGTTTGAGGCTATTTTTGATCATCCTCAAACGTTCGATAATACTAGAAAATAGGCTCCGAAGTCCCGAAATCCGGATTCGGACGGATCATTTGGATTTCGGAACCGAGGGGTTCCGTGTCAGATCTGGGTCATTGTCCGAGTCAGATCCCATCTCTAATAAAGACATACATCCATCCAGTTCAACCTACTCAGCAATACCCACATATCCTGCCTAACTGTTGATCCAGAGGAAGGCAAAAAACAAAACACCAGAATTTATGAAGGGGAATAAAATTCCTTCCTGACTCCAAGTGGCAATCGGAAATACCACTGGATTAACTCTACTTTATGTATCAATACCACTAACCTGCAACATTAATTGTTTGCAGAAACTCATCCATCTTTCTTTTGACCCTATCCAATGAACCTGCCATAACAACCTCCACTGGAAGACAGTTCTATAGTTTTACCGTTGTCACAGTGAAAAACCCTTTCCGAACTTCTTTTCTTCAAGTCTTAAGGGATGTCCACTAGAAATGTCCGAACTTCGCAAAATCCGGTCCACTCGAGGATCCGCGAATTTTCGAAAAAATTCGAAAATTCGAAAATCCGCGAGCGGACCCATTAAAATGAAAAAATACCCTCGAAATTACGAGATTTTTTCATATTTTAGAAAATGTTTGACGTTACGGGTTTTCGCGAATTTTCGAAAATTTTTGAAAATACGAGAAAACTAGTATTTTCGAAAATATGTATTTTCGAAAATACGCGTAATCCTCGTAAATTTCGAAAATGTGTCCTCTGACATGTTCTATTGGTGAACAATGCCCCAGATAGTTTATTGTATGGCCCGTTAATGTATTCATACACAACAATCATATCCCCACGCAAGCACCTTTTCTCCAGCGTACATAATTGTAACTTATCCAATCTGTCTTCATATTCAAGCTCCCCAATTCCCTTATTAATTTAGTTGCCCTTCTCTGAACCCTTTCCATTTCAAAGATGTCCTTTTTGTACACAGGATCCCAAAATTGCACTGCATATTCCAAAGAGGCCTTACCAATGCTTGTAAAGAGGGAGAATTCATTTTCCTCCCTTGAATCCATACCTCTCTTTATACAAGACAATACCATGCTGGCTTGGCTGTTTGCCACTGGCCACTGCTTGCTACCTTTAAGTTTGTTATCCACCAAAACTCCAAGATCCCTTTCCAACAGGGATTCACTTTACACAGAGCCATTTACAGTATAAGCAGCACAAGGATTTTTAAGTCCAAAATGCATCACCTTCCATTTATCAACATTGAATTTCATCTGCCACTTAGCAGCCCAATGTGACAATCTATCTAGATCCACCTGCAATATGCTTGTGAAGGGTGTCATATGCTAATTGGGATTTCCCAGGGTACATAATTGCCACAGATTCTTGTACAAGTCATTCTGAATTGAGAGATCCAGTCGGATGACTAGCGAAATGTCTTCAAGAACTAAACTTCAAGTCCAGTTGATCTAATTAAATACAACAGATCCCCCTGCAACGATTGCACATCCTCTGAAGTTTTTAATGGTCGACAAAGTTTGTGTCATCAGCAAACACAGAAACCTTGCTGACAATACCCACTTCCAAATCATTAATAAATAGAATAAATAGAAGTGGCCCCAACAAAGAACCCTGTGGCCCCCACTTTGAACTATACTATATGACTATACTATTCTATACTATAATACTGTACTATAATACTATACTATATTATACTATTCTATAATACTCATATTATACTATAGACATGTTTGTTTGACTCTTCATGGTCTTATGTATATCAATAAAAAGTGATTTTAAGAAACTGTTGCCTCAGACTGGACTGGATATCACTTTGGAGCTGGGGAGAACGGTGCGCAACCTACAACTAATTTGTGGAGAGCTCTATTGGAGGTGGAGACGGGCCTCAGGTTGCTAGCACTCTCCTGTGTGGAGTACGAAGTGAGAAGGAAGACGCCGAGAACGGAGGGAGAACAGTGACCGGTAAAGTACTGAGTCTGATCTGTGAACTCCGTTCATATTGTGGGAGAGGGGTGGGTCTAGAGCCGCCATTTGTTTGCATATTATACTATACTCTACTATACTATACCAGTGGCGTAACTAGGAATCACTGGTCCCCAAAAACAAAACCATGATGCTTCATCCACAGTGGTTTTCTGGGCGGAAGCTATATCTGTTATAGAGAAAATAAGCAGATGGGCCCCCTTGGCTCCCCCCCCCTGCAGGTACTCCCCCTCCCCCTAGTAGTTACTCCCCTGCTACTATACTATACTATATTGTGTTATACTATACACGCACACAAAAATAAAAAATGGTTATTAAGTATATTAGTATCACTATTTCTTTACATTACTATTTTCTTTACTAGTATTTAAAAAAGAGACAAATGTTCTCTAACGCTTCTATTAGTCTTTCTCTTATAGACATCCGCCGTCTAATTTTTTTTCTTCAAATCCAACATTAATTCAGTCAGATTTGCTTGAATGCCAGAGACTCGCTCTGATCTCTCGTTCCTAGATGTGAGTCTGTAAATATAATGTATTTTATAGAAATTCCACACTTTTCCCTACACTTTGAAGATCATGTTAAATGTTTATACCATTAAACTATTAAATAAAATGTTTACACAAGAATGTTGCAGGAGTTGGTGTTTTATCACCAGGAATAATAACTGAATATTTAAAGTCTCAACGACAAATTAAAATGTGCATCCCCTTCATTAAGTATTTCATAATAAGGATTTCCCCCTCAGAAATCTCAGAGTGTAATAACTGATAAGCTGGTTACTTACTGTCCCCATCTTTAACATTCTGTCTGTCTTAAGTACTGAGCGGTCTCCCTATATAAAGTGTATTTAAAGGACAAGTACACTCCAAAAACAAATAAAGTTTAAATAGAAGCTGTATCCCTAACTAACCTTCCCCTCCCCTTTTTTTTTAGGTCCCTTCAGAGCCTACATGTTCCCTTGTAAAGTGCTGGCCATCTTGGAATATGTGTGCAGTCAGGTAAGCTCCGCACCCCGAGACTTGTTGGACCTTGTTTCTTCCAGTGGGAGATCCCTCCATGTGAGCGTGTGAGCGTGCACCGCCCACCGTGCGCGTGATGTCATCACGCCGCATGCACACAAGCAACCAAGCACAATCCTTTAAAGAATAGGGAGAACGTTCGGGACTTCCACATTCCCTTTGGCTGGGGCCGACTCCCTCTACTTTAATACAGGGGATCTACCAAAGCGAGGAAAATTTTCAGAAGGTAACAATCGTTTCTGGCGCTGATGGTAAACATTCGTATGTGTTAGGAATGATTGTTTTTTCTGCACCGATAAAGGGGCGATTTCATCAGATCCAATGGGTGTTCACCTAGCATAATTTTCCACAACCCTGTTGGATTTGAAATAGAAGTGTATATGAAGGTCAAAGAATTGGCTTCTTACATAGTTTCTAACAATCTGGAAGATAAGTCAATGCCAAATTAGTGCGTGACTGGTACTGATGGACACAAAACCTCTCAAACCCGAGTTTGGCCCGAACTTAATGAGTTTGGACAAACTCAAACTATTCGAGATAATTCGTCTTCGAACTAGTTTGTTTTTTCGGACTCGCGGCTGTATTTTCGATAATTATCAAATTTACAGCTGTTCACTAACCCTAGTATGTATCATTCGCTAACCCTCGAATGTATGGTTCATTTCCTTGGATTGTCAACCATGTTCACTACGTTAAAAAGCTACAAACGGAATCACCAAAGAAGAGTTTTCCCAACTTCTCAGCCAAACATCGAGCATATTTGGCAGTACTGGCAGACCTGTAAAAAAAAATCAATCGTTGACCAAAATAACTTGGTATAAACTAACTTACTGTAACTGACAAGTATGAGAACATATGGAATTTAAACCCAGTGCTTTATTTATTCATGTTTCGTACATCACTGAACTTAATCATAGTGATTAAGTGCAGTGTTGCATGAAATGCATTAGGCGTTTTTTTTTTAAATTAAGAAATAGAAGCACCTGATTGTAATTCTGTGTGTTGTTTCTCCGGTTACTCGAGTGTACACTACTGTATAAGTGCAGAATGCTTTCTATTACTGTATCTTTGTTTTTACAGGATTAAAAGAATCTTCAGGGATTGAACAGAGAGATTGAGGTCTGAACTCAGAGGAATTGTTGACCCTGTGTCCAAAGGCAGCTCTCATTGGCAGAGAATTTAAAAACACAAAATATACTTAAAGGATATTTTACTCTAAAAAACAGAACCTTTAGATACAGCAAGATCCCACTCCTCCAAAACTTTTTTCAGATTTTAAACCTGAGCTGTAGATTCTGAGAAATCATCATTTGAAATCACAGCATTTACAGGGAAAGACTTGTCACTCCAGAAGCAGAAATTATAAAATGTGACCCATGCTTGACCTCTTTGCCTGCCTGCCAGCACACTTTCGGCAACATTTAAGAGAATCAGCAGAGAAAAGAAAGAAGGGGAAGGGAGGGGCAGATGTGTAAGCAGAGAAGTGTCCATGGTGAGGCTGTGCAGAACTTATAAGTGTCGCAGACACTACAAGAAGGCAGTGAGTAAGGGAGGGTGGGGGAATTAGGAGCAATCACTAAACATTAATAATTTAATGATAAAGCAAGCACAGATAAATATGTGAATACCATGATCTTACTTCTCTCATTGAAATTGTAGTTTCAGAGAATGTTAAGTTGTTTCAGTGAGTATAGTGACCATTTAAAAACTTTTGGCCACAGCTCAAACCAAATCTCTTTATATCTTTTAAGTAACTAAACCAGTACCTCTTCCAATAGCTCTCCTGGTACTTCCCAATGTGCTGTTCTATCACATAATAGCAATAAAAAGAGAAAAGTGGGGATGCCAAGAGCTGATGGGGACTACATCAAATCTTCAAATGTATGGGTGTAAAATTTTGAAAACTTGAAAAGGTGAAACTCAGATTGCTGATTCTTGTGTCATTGATATGCTTCAATGAATTATGTAAACTTTGATTATTAGAGATCCTAAGATCTATTCAGAGATTAATCACTAGAGATGTTCGAAACTGTTGAATTTCGTTTTCGTATTTTCGAAAGTTCAAAAGATCGAGATTCGATTTTCGAAAGTAAAAAATTGTCTACTTTCGATTTTCAATTTTTGATAATTATCTACATTCGATTTTCGGTAATTATCTACTTTCGCTTTTCGATAATTATCTACCTTCGATTTTCGATTTTTGATAATTATCTACTTTCAATTTTCGATAAAAATTCTGAAAGTTTAGTCGGGGCTTTGAAACCCTCAAATTTCATTCAAAACTGGGTTCTAATCTAACCCACATTACATCTCTATTGATCACATGTTTATATGACATTGGGCCAATTAAACATAGACCCCCCAACCCCAACCTAAATCACTCCAGTAGGTCAAAAGCGCTACTTTAGCCAATCAACATTGGGATGTTGCCATTAGTTTATGAAATTAAATTGAAATTATGGGTACTAGGGGCTAGCTCCAATAATCCATCTCTTTGTTTTGGTAGAAGACCACATACATTAATCATTTCTGACCCGGACAATTACACATTGCTTTTTATTCAAAATATAAAAGTGATCATTGCAGTTTATTTTAAATCTAGCATGGATGTAAGAAATAGAGATGAATAAAAGTGGTATGTTTTGTTCTGATAAATAGAGATGGCCGAACTTTTGAAAAGTTCGGTCCGTTTTCGAACTTTCGAACTATATGGAAAGTTCAAAAGTTTGAAAGTTCGAAAACAGACCCATAAAAGTCAATGGGAGTCAAATAGGTCGAAAAGTTCTAATGAAATACAATTAAAATATCAATGGTAACTTAATGTAAATGGCTGTGGGACCTGGGAAATGGTCTGGGGAACATGTTAGAATATCCAGGACATTAGAAAAATCAATTTTACTCTCACTCGCGCTATTTTTGAGCTTGTTCGCGCCTAGGTACCATGTACATTTTTACTCGCGGATTCAATTCTTGCGTATAGGCTTTAATGGACACTTTACTCGTAGATTCGATGCTCGCATTCGTGCCTAGATACCATGGACATTTTACTCGCAGATTTGATGTCACGTATAAGTTTTAATAGACACGTTACTCACGAATTCGATGCTCGCGTACAGGTAGGCATTTTACTCGCAAATTCGAATGGTCGAACATTCGATATTTATTGAAAGTCCGAAAATATCAAAAAAACAGGTCTGGGATAGTTCGAGAAGTCCGAATTTGTTCGAAATCGAATAGTTTGGCTCGAACTCGAGTTCGAGTTCTAGTCCATCTCTACTGATAAATTGCAATAGTTATGAAGGTTTAGGCACACCAAGATTTCAGTAGGTGCTGCTTCCCAAAAGTCCTCTACCTTAGAACTATAACTTTTAGCAAATATCCGAAGGTGGTAGAGAGAAGCCCATTACTCATATATGCTTAATGCTTTATTTTGTGAATCACACACACAACGTTTCATGTGTATATTGCTTTTCTCAACCACCTTTGGATATTTGCTGTGTTTTGTTCTGCCAGTGGTTCCACACAACTTCTTAAAATTCTTAAGAATTTTCTACTGCTTGTCTTGAATTTCAGTGTGATGTCTTTTGTTCTTGATTTTTTACTACAATTTCTGAATTTTAAAAATTTGGATTTTCAGTAAGTTCAGACTTCGGGGGTTTTACTAAAATCAAACCAGATTCATGGATTTTCGGCAGTTCTGAAATTAAACCAGGTTTTGAAACCAGGACTCAACTCTAGTAAGAAAAAAATCTTAACATTTTAGTAAAAAGCAAGTAATAAGTTATTTTGCAAAAAGTAGAGCATGTACCACTATCCCACTAGAGCTAAAATATAAAAAGGCAGTACATTAAGAAACATTATTTTTCTTAGGGACATAATGGTGTGAAGACATCTGCATAGAAAATACAGTTAATACCGGGGTTCGGGGGTCATGGCCAATAAGTGCAAAAGCTCACAAGGCTCTTTAAAAGCAACATGGGCTGTAAACACAATGGAAGCCTTTTTAGTTACAGAATCTACTTCTAACATTTACTTAAATGCAATGTTCTCTGGGAAGAAGAGATTTCAAATTAGGATTAAACAAATAAATGTAGTTCTCCTTTAAGCATAGCAATACATGTTTTATATTTGGATTTGTATCAAAATATTAATCTGTCACCGGTGTCTAAATTTCATAATTAGAATGTTGATATATATTATCAACAAAAAGCTAATTATGCAATGGTATAAATCAGATTTTTCA
Organism: Hymenochirus boettgeri; assembly: GCA_019447015.1. Lineage (NCBI taxonomy): Eukaryota > Metazoa > Chordata > Amphibia > Anura > Pipidae > Hymenochirus > Hymenochirus boettgeri. The sequence goes on from CM033472.1 coordinate 273,165,931, forward strand.
CATTACCTATTGCTAGGTAAATCCCTAACAATCTCCTTCCCACCCTACTGCTGGGTATGTTTCATTTATTCTGATGCCATTGATCGGAACCGCTCTGTAAAGCTATAAGCAAAGATGACTGCCTGTCAAATGCTACGCTCCATTGGCTTAAACAGCTGCTGTAAAGTTTTTGTGATAGGACGCGGGGAGCCTTAATTATAGCTGTACTTGCTTGGCTGATGCGGATAGGAACTTCTCTCCTTTCTTGCTGCTGCTCAGTTTTCAATGCTTACCAAGTGTGGTGTTTTGGCAGGAAATATCGGAGATGTTTGCAGATGAGGTTCACGGAGGATAAATAGACTATGATACAATGAGAAGGTGTTTTTTTTCCCCCGTTATTGTTGCAGCGGCTCAGAAATATAAATAAATAAATGCAACAGAGTGAATTGACTCAACGAAATGAAGGGGATCATCAGATCAAAGTCCGAGACAAGCTGTGCGCAATACCATGTGACAGCTGTCATGATGCCTTGGTTTGCTTGGCTTGTTTAAAGCAAATGGAAGATTAGGGATAAAATGATAAACATTCATCCATTGAAAGCAGAAGAACAAAATAATCTCAGATATTTTTTTTTTTGTGTGTGTGTGTGAACTCTTGAGAATATCCGACAAATTGATCGAGGGGTTTTTATGATGCAACGGATAAGAAAAAGTCTTCTCATTTAAGAACAAACAGAAAAGAAAGATGGTTCGGTGTAAATACGCCTTGAGAAATAAAAGGATTTAGCGGCGCGTGTGCAGATTTGATCTTCGGAGTCTTTCTGCTCTTCTAAACAATCTTGATCTTGTGTTTGTTTTTACAGGGATGAAGGTAAAGCCGCGGTGTGTCTAAACAATGAAAGATTAGATTGACGTTAATGAGCTTAATTATGGCCTTTAGATTGCATTTTATTATTTTTGGATTTCCTGGAGGAGAATGTGCCAAAATAAAATCTAATTTAAATAGGTGTGTAGAGTCAGGATATTGCCTATATTAAAGATGTTTAATAAAGAACATGAACATTAGAGAGATTTATATCAAGTGAATAGAAGATGAAAAGTAGAAATGAGAGGTAGAAGATCTAGAGACTATAACAGTTTTTATACATTCTCGGTGGGCAAGTCATGTAATTGGCTTGTTTATAATAATAGATCCTCGGGTTTGAATGCAGCACCTGTTTGTTTGTTTGTTTGTTTATTCTTTGTTTGTTGTATTTTAAAATAACTTAAAATCGAATTCTGACATTTCCCACTGATTAAACTCATGTCACCAAGCTCTTCTGAGCTCTTTGGAAAAGAATTGCTCTTAGTCTCTGGTCACTATGGGTCAACTTAAACATGTGCAATCCACATTTTCTTAATGTGAACGCAATCAGAGGAGAGGTGTATCAGCTCCATTTCTCAAAGGAAAACTTCTACGGTAAGAATATCCCAAAAGGTTTGGGCTGAAGTGTAACAGCAGACTGTGCCATTGATGAGGTTTATAAGTTTTGAATCCACCCTGATGCATGCTATTAACAATTTAGAAAGCATTACATAATTCCCAATCTCTTTCAAACGCTTAAGTTTTTTACATATATATGCAGAGGGGGGGGAAGTTTACATTGGGAAGGGGCACCAGGGACTTGCTCAGGGTACCAATTGTCCAGAACCAGCCCCATCTATAGCTATATTCTGAGGGCACCATGTCTGGTTATAGATTTCTAGTGATGCACCAAAAGGGGGCTTGTCAAACGGTAATGTAAGTTGGGGAGATTTGGATATTTGGACTGAAGGGTAACTGGAAATTAACTGGGCAATTAATCATTATTCAAGTCATTTTTAACTAGCTACCTTATTTTTCCTTTTAACAAAGGTCTAGGGAATGTAATGCCAGAGTTAACTACTCTGTATTCTGGCACTAAATTAACTGTAGTTACTAACTTTGAATGTTAACTGCCCCTTGACCACTCATTTACATATTTAAGTTTCCATTCTGAATATACTTTCTCCTTAATGCATTTTCAAAATAGTCAGTGTTACAAAGGGTTCAACAAACCTCACTTTAACATGGGCAAAGGTTTTACCAATTAAAATTTATATTGCTATAGGTTGTGTGCAAGACTCAGGCATTAACATCTATAACTGTCACCTAGATTAGAAATGTGCTTGTTCATTAAGAACCTCTAAGATGCAGATTAGTGTTCATCACATAAGGTAAAGGTGGATGTTCAAATTTGGGTGCTAACAGAATAATATGTAAGTGTTTGCTGATGTTTAGCACTCAAACCCACCTGCTATGCTACATCTTGTCATGGTTGGTAAAGAAGAGCCTTACTTTCCCTTCTTTCTCCAAGAGAAACATGTATATTTGTAGGTATAATTTTAGGTGGGTGAACTAATTATTTTTAATTTTTTCCTGAATATTATTAAACTCCATGAACTTTAGTGTATGCCCCTGATTTATTATAGCATTAAAGGCTTATTTTTGTTATTTGGTTAGGGTTGAATGTTAAACCACTAATAAACCAATTTAATGCTTAAAGGGACATTAAACCAATTTAATCATGTACCATTTTCATCTATTATTCACAGGGAGGTAAGATTGCTTATTCCCACCTCCTGTGAATAACAAAAACCCAGGGTTCATGAGTTAAACTTTCCTGCTGGCGCTCCATTCACAGCTTCTTACCAGCTAATGGTTAATATCAATAAAGCCCCAGGGCTGGATGGAATATATCCATGGATCTTAAGAGCGCTTATAGAGAGAGTTTTATCTAGACTACTGTTTAATACCTCCTTACACCACTGTTTAATACCACCTTAGATTCACTTTTGTCTGGTGATATGCCGTTGGATTGGTAAATAGCCAATTTAATACCAATATTCAAAAATGATAACTATAGGTAACTATTGACCTGTAATCCTAACATCAGTGGTAGGATAGGTGCTGGGTAGGATAGGTGCTGGGTAGGATAGATGCTGGGTAGGATAGGTGCTGGAAACTTTATTGCAAGATTATATTCTTGACTTTGTCTCTTATTAGTAGTAGTCAGCATGGATTTATGAGAAATAGATTGTGCCACACAAATTACTTGTTTATTTTATGAAGAAGTGAGTAAGAATTTAGATTCTGGTACAGCAGTAGATTTTGCTAAAGCTTTTGATACTATCCAACAAAGGTGACTTATATATACATTGAAGACAGTTGGCCTAGAAAAAAAACCTTTGTATATAGATAGAGAATTGGATGAACAGAGAGTAGTGGTCAATGGAGCTACATCCACGTGGGCTAAAGTTCTAAGTGGGTGCCTCAGGCTTCTTTTTAATCTGTCTATAAATGACTTAGAAGAGGGCATTGAGAACAATGTCTGTGTCTTTGCTGATGACACTAAACTATGCAGAGCTTTGGAAACTTCCAATGATGTGCAAGTGCTGCAAGCAGACCTAGATAGATTATCACAATGGGCAGTAGAATGGCAGATGGGATTCAATGTTGATAAATGTAAGGTGATGCATTTGGGGTTTAACAATTCTTGTGCCACCTACACCATAAATACTGTAACTCTGTGTTAAGTCAATCGCTAATGGAAAAAGATTTGGGGGATTCTGGTATATAACATACTAAGCTGTAGCAAACAATGCCAGGTAGCCATGTATAGAGCTAACAAGATATTGTCTTGACTAAAAAGGGGAATAGATTCAAGGGTAAAAATATTATTCTCCCTATTTACAAGGCACTGGTAAGGCCTCATTTGGAATATGTGGAGCAGTTTTGGAATCCCATTTACAAAATGGACATCTTGAAAATAGAAAGAGTAGGGCAATTAAAATAATAAGGGGAATGGAGGGGCTTGACTATGCAAGCAAGTTATGGCTGTTTTTATTGTAGAAGTGATGATAGTGTGGGGATATGATCACTTTATATAAATATATTAAGAGGCCATATAAGAAACTCTCTGGTGCATTGTTCACTAATCGGTCATTTCAGAGGACACATGGACAACCTTTAAGCATGGAAGAAAAGAAGTTTCATCTTCAGGTTAGGAGAGGTTTCTTTACAGTGAGAACAGTGAAAATGTCTTCCAGCAGATGTGGTAATGGCAAGTTCACTGAATAGATTTAAAAGTAGGCAGGATAAGTTGGTATTAATACAATTACTGTAGTTCTGGTTGATCCGGGGATACTTTCCGATTGCCATTTGGAGTCAGAAAGGATTCCCCCCCCCCATTTTTATCTGGGTTCAACTGGGTCAACTGTCAGGTTAGGGTTAAATATTTGGGTGTAGGGGTTGAACTGGATGGACGTACAGTATGTCTTTACTCAACCTAAATTACTACTACTATGTAGTGGACGTCAGTGGTTGTAGACAGAGATGGTTTGATAGGTAATTAACCATAGTTTATTTGTTGTAAAGCCTCATACATAAGTTGGATAGTTTTTGTACGATGCAGCCGAAGAACGTTTAATCGCACAATATTCGTACAAAAATATAGCATCAACGACCATCGACTTTTTCCAACGATCAGCCTGGCAGATTTGTTCTGCCGATTATCTTATATTTGTACTTGGTCGGCAGATTAAGCTGCTTTCGTAATTGCGCTAAGATACGAACGTTACGTACAAACGTCTACATCTAAAGACTATCATGGTGACTATTGTTTCTGTGTGTACAGATGTCATTTCAATTATGAGGATTAACATTAAATTTAATAAACGTTCATCGGCTGCATCATACGAAAATTATCCAATGTGTGTACGAGGCTTTAGACTGTTTGTGCAATTTTCATGCTTTTAGGAGATGTGGAAAGGGAATTTTTTAAAGTTCTCTTTGTTTTAGTCTTAAATTTATTCCTGATTTAGTTATATGTAAGATGTTCAGGCTGATTTTATTTCCAGACTTTAGATAAACTAAAAAGAAATGAACAACCCCATTAGCAGCGATGTTCCCTAGATATAGCACAGCTTTAAGAAGGGATTTGCAGTAAGTATGAGCAATTTCTAACAGGCGGATTTACCTAGAGCTGCTACGCCTTTTTATGGTCATGCTAACTGATTCATTACGCTGGCTGAATGTGTATCGCAAAATACACCCGCGCACTGGGCACAACTAATTTACAAATTGCACTTGTTATTGGTGTTAAAGTAAAGTTCTTTGGAAATTCCTTTCCACGTGCACAAATCGCATTTTGAATTTGGTACTGGGGAATTACCCAGAGCAAGAGTCTTTACATTTTAAATAATGTTCCAAGAAATATGATTGGGGTAGTGGGACTTTCTTAATGCCAGCAGACAACTGGCCACAAACATGCAAAGGATAAGATGGAATCAGAATGCCAATGGGGGAGCAATAAATTTGGTAAAATCTAAAAAGAAAACAAGGACAATTAGAGGGTGGAAATAGCACTAACATATCCGTGGTCATCAGCCCCCACTAGGGATGGCATAGAACTCGAACTCGAACCCGAGTTTCGAGCCGAACTGTTCGAGTTTGAACGGACCCGGACTTCTCGAACTATCTCGGACGCGGACTTTCGGTATTTCCCGGACTTTCGATGATTTATCGAATGTTCGAGTTCGAACGTTCGAATCCGCGAGTAAAATTTACATGGTATCTAGGCGCGAACATCGAATCTGCGAGTAAAGTCTCCATTAAAGCCTATAGGTGAGCATCGAATCTGCGAGTAAAATGTCCATGTTACCTCGAACGTTCGAACGCGAAAGCTCGAAAGTAGCGCGTGTGAGAGTAAAATCGATTTTACGAAAGTCCTGGATATTGGAACATGCTCCCCAGACCATTTCCCAGGTCCCACAGCCATTTACATTAAGTTACCATTAATATTTTAGTTGTATTTGACTCGAACTTTTCGAACTATTTGCCTCCCATAGACTTTAATGGGTCCGTTTTCGAACTTTTGAACTTTTACAATAGTTCGAAAGTTCGAAAACGGACCGAACTTTCAATAGTTCAACCATCTCTAGCCCCCACTGACCACACACACAGACAACCAGGACCACTACCAGGTGCTTGTTATCTTTAAATCACTAATATATAAGAATTTTCCTACTATTTTAGTTGCCATTGACTTGCTACTTTGAGAATTGTCTATGTATTGCACAAACTATTTATATTTGTGGGACAAAGACCCAACTGTGTTTCAACTCACAGCACTGAGAGACAAATGACCTTGTCTTTGAAAATCAATTTGGGATAAACCAACACGCCGCATTTCATTCTGCTGGCTGGTGTACAGAACGCAGAAAAAATTTGATGCTGCAACTTTAACATCAAAATCAAAATTCAGAATTTTTTTTTTGAGTTCCAACCAACTGAATTTTTTCTAGAAACCAGATTTTCACCCCAAAACCATATTCAGGACAAAACTACATTGCATTCTTAAAAATAATGTAGGAAACATCTTCCCTAAACCTTAAACAAGCTTGGCACTAACCACTGTGTACTGGTATGGTTATATAGAGAATTCCCTAAGTGTATTAGTTTATCACTATGCCATATTTCAAATTTCTTTAAGATGCTTTAAAAGTGACCAGGAGTGTTTATCACTCAATTAACAAAAAAAAAACCCCAAAAAAACACATTGCTAAAAATATAAACAGGGTTATTCAATAAAAGTTCTTATTGTTTAAAATGGTGCTAATTTTGCCCCAACCAATCAAATGTTAGCTTTCAAATGTTAAATAGGATCTGATTAGTTGGGGCAAATTTAGCACAATTTTAAACGATAGGAACATTTATTGAATCTCCTTGAAAGTATTTACAGTATTTAGGTGATTTCCTTGAATCTATACAAAAGACATTTACAGATCATATCCATTTGTAGCACTAAAAGGAATCTTTGTTTTCAATGGCTTGACCAACTGGAGACCAATTTGTTCTCTGAGTCTAAATGATACATAAAACATTATTTTTTTATCTCAACAGAACATACTTTGCAGATGTTTCTGGTGAAAATCCTTTAACAGGCATTGGAATTTTAGAGAATGCATTTTTTATTCTCTATTGACATTCCTTAGCTGTAGCAAAGCTGTGAGGTGTTAAAAGAAAGGTTTTAGCTTGATTAATGCAGCCTTTGAGAGTCCAAACTTCATCTTTTGGCAGACTGTCCCTAAAGATATTTTATGTCTTCTTCCAGCACAAGAGGAGTAAACAGGTAAACTTGCCAGAAAGCCGTTTGAGTGAATGTAGGCGCATTTTGCTGACATCAAAAAAAGAGGATCATTACAGCGTCTTGTTAATAAAAAGATGAACATTTTCACATAGATTTTTTTGTACATCTACCAACTGTCTTGCTTTAATGTAATAAGAATGTCACCTTGTGAGATCTTTCAGTAGACAAACTGTGAAAATATGCTGTGCAGGTCTACTTATAAAACTCTTATCAAGATGTAACAGTTAAGTCATTTTCTCTCTTAGATGATGTCTCCGTTTTTCATAGATGTTTGCAGGTATTTCTTCATATATTTTACAGCAATCACATAATACCAGCTAGTATCTTATCTAAAGCTGTACATCTGTTCCTTGTTACAAATAAAAGACTTTGGGGGTAGCCACTTGGTCATTGCAACAGCTTAATTGTTTATTTCTTTAAAAAAATAGTATCGAGGATGAGCTCCTCATATTGGAACTAGTGCATAGTAGAGATGGGATCCGGGTCCGACTCAGAACCCCTCGGTTCCCTAACCCGAATGATCCATCTGAATCCGGATTGTCCGGATTCTGGGAATTCGGAGCCTATTTTCTATAATTATCGAACTTTTGAGGATTATCAAAATAGCCTTGAAAATATAACTGGAAACTCGAAAGTAGTCTCAGATCATATTTTCGAGTATTATTAAATGTTCGAGGCTATTTTCGATAATTCTCGAAAATAGCCTCGAACATTAGATAATAATCGAAATTTCTTTCCATTTTTGGATTTTCAGATCTTCGGGATTTTCCAGAGATCCGGGAATACGAAAACGGAAAGAAACTGGTGAGTTTCGTCCATCTCTAGTGCACAGCTTAGGAGTTAAGAGAAAGACAGTGATGACTGATGTCTAATCTTGTGCTAAATACTACAGAAAATTATTTGGTTATTTGGTTCTATCATAATGGAAAATCTGTCTATTGTAATTCAGGCTTGAAAAGGACAAGGAGGGCTACTGCAAAATTGCAATTTTTTTTACATAGCAAAAAATGCTTAGCAGCTCAGGATACAACTAAAAGCTTAACAAAGGCCCCATCACTGCAGCCTATTCAGTGACACATGTTCCAGTATAAACTACATAAAAATAAATCTAAGGAGAAGAATTCCCAATCAGAGAAGAATGAATATCTTAATATATTTCATTCATATACATATACAGATGAATAACTGACCAGTCAAAACATAGATTATAATACTAAAAATAAATAGTAAAACTAAAAAATAAATAGTATAACTACAAAAATAAATTAAGTATATCCTTACAAAATGATAATATTGAATAATGAAATTCCCAAATCAATGGAGTGACAATGGTTAAAAGAACATATAGGTATATAAATATGAGAAACCCTTCTATCACAAGGGAATTCTGCAAAACTGTATGTAACCAGTTCCTCAACTGTAACACTGCTCCCAGCAAATATTAGACACAAACTCAAGGTAGGTGAGTCTCCCCAAATTTACACTCTTGCTTGTTCCCCAATACTCATGGAATCCGGTAAGAGAAACCTCTACCAGGTAAGAGATACTCAGATACCGGAATACTGCCAAGCTGGGTGACTAGTCCCACTCTCTGGACACCAGGCCCACACGCAAAACTGCTGCTTCCCTTCGAATCCCACAAGGCTTTACAGATGAGTACAGAAATTGCAGAGAGCCTCCAAATAGTTCCAGAAAGTAGGTGCTATTTACTTAATTTTCTATATGGGAGTGGCGGCACACAGGAAAAGTTGAGCAAAGTCCAAATTAATCTAGTTACACATCTGTAGAAACAAAAATCTCAACAAACTTTTAAAGCTTGATGAAGCTGATTATGTGAAACGCGTTGTGGAGCTTTAACAGTTTGTTTAGATTTTATTACTTTATTTATCTGTATATGTACATGAGTTAAATATATAAGGATATTCATTATTCTCTGATTGTAAAATTCTGGTCCTTAGATTTATTTATGATGTAAATGATGTTCCAAATGCCAAATTATTAAGACTTTTTACACAGACGTGCTCTATCTGTTCTATTTGGGAGATTCTCTGTGAGGCTTGAGAGCAATAGAATTGTTCCCCTTAAATATGAAAGGACAATGTCAAAGGAGCCATATGTTCACACACATTGTAAGAACACTAGATTGTCAGGAGATCGTTCTTCTGTGCTTAATCCGACAACTATCTAATGTGTGTAACAGGCTTTACTTGTGTTAGAAATTCAAAGTCACCCACTGAGATGAGTAAAGGAGATAATCTTGTATGCATGACTTAATAGAAGATGTGAACTTAAAAAGCTAATCTACAATCACAGACAAAATCAGTTAGCAAGCTCTTGTGCAGAAAGTCAGGAGATGAGGCAAATACTGGCTTTGAAAAAGAGGGATAGGTGTTAAGCTGTGTACACACTGCAAAGATCTTTAAAATTCTGTCTGTCATTTTTTAAAGATCACCCTACAGTCCCGAGCGTATAGTATAGGTAGAACCTTTGGGACTACTATTTCCTTTAGCTGCAGCCAACTTCCCCCTGCAGGGGGCTGACCACGGGCAAGAGACATTTTTTGGTCTGAGCGATCACAAGACCGATGCTGAACTTTCATCAGCCTCGGAATGCTCGGAACTGTGGTACGTACGTTAAAGTATGTACCCCCCTTTAGGTGCAAGACACAGGAAATGGAACACAATTCTAGCTGAACTAGTATTTGGTAAAGGTGCAAGGAAAAGGAATAAAGAGGTCTTGTCCTGTTAGAGATCGGATGTAAGAATTACTAAAGTAGTTTCGATAATAAAATGAATCCAAAACATAGTAATTGAACCTGAAATATCGGAATGACATTTATAGTTTTGTTTTGGGACATCAAAATTCTAGTTTTTAGCGTTTAGAAATGTAATTTCAGCCAGAAGTCACACGTCTCACTATAACCAATCATATGTTTCCCATTAGATGTTTTTACAACTAAAACATAGTTATGTTGTGTATTTTATATTGTACTGGCAATCTACAGCAACTGTGTACTTTTAACCAAAAATAAACCAATGATCTATATAGTTAAAAACCAGGAAGGATGTCCTATTGAGCACATATATAATTAAATCATCAATTTATTGTGCTCTCGTATCTATATATATATATATATATATAATGTCATATAATCAATTACACAAATCTCCTGGTTTGCCGCTCTGCTCTGTTAGGATATCATCACAGAGTGTAGCGGCAAACCAGGAGATTGTTGTACCGGCCACAGTCAACATCGGAGCTCAGAGAACACAGCAGGGAAGCTGTCTGAGCCTGCACCTAGTTAGGATGTTCTGATCCTCATGTTAGCTGAGTAGCCGGTACCAGCAGGTAAGTCTTTTTTACAGCTAGAAAGCTATGGCCAGCATGGTATTGTCTTGTATAAAGAGAGGTATGGATTCAAGGGAGGAAAATGTTATTCTTCCTCTTTACACAGCATTGGTAAGGCCTCATTTGGAATATGCAGTGCAATTTTGGAATCCTGTGTACAAAAAGGACATCTTTCAAATGGAAAAGGTTCAGAGAAGGGCAACTAAATGAATAAGGGGATTGGGGGAGCTTGAATATGAAGAGAGACTGGAAAAGTTACAATTATGTACACGGAGAAAAGGCGCTTGTGTGGGGATATGATACTGTGTATGAATACATTAACGGGCCATACAATAAAACGTCTGGGGCATTGTTCACCAATAGAACATGTCAGAGGACACTGGACATCCCTTAAGACTTGAAGATAAAAGGTTAGGCTTCAAGCTTGGAAAGGGTTTTTCACTGTGAGAACGGTAAAGCTATGGAACTGTCTTCCAGTGGACGTTGTTATGGCAGGTACATTGGTCAGTTAATAAAAAGCTGGATGAGTTTCTGCAAACAAGGAATGTTACTGGTAGATACATAAAGTAGAGTTGGGAAAGGTTTTTCACTGTGAGAATGGTAAAGCTATGGAAACTGTCTTCCAGTGGACGTTGTTATGGCAGGTTCATTGGTCATTTAATAAAAAGCTGGATGAGTTTCTACAAACAAGGAATGTTACAGTTACTGGTATTGATACATAAAGTAGAGTTGGAAAGGGTTGTCACTGTGAGAACGGTAAAGCCATGGAACTGTCTTCCAGTGGACGTTGTTATGGCAGGTTCATTGGTCAGTTTAATAAAAAGTGGATGAGTTTCTGCAAACAAGGAATGTTACAAGTTACTGGTATATACATAAAGTAGAGTTGGGAAAGGGTTTGTCACTGTGAGAACGGTAAAGCTATGGAACTGTCTTCCAGTGGACGTTGTTATGGCAGGTTCATTGGTCAGTTTAATAAAAAGCTGGATGGGTTTTCAAACAAGGAATGTTACAAGTTACTGGTATTGATACATAAAGTAGAGTTGGGAAAGGGTTTGTCACTGTGAGAACGGTAAAGCTATGGAACTGTCTTCCAGTGGACGTTGTTATGGCAGGTTCATTGGTCAGTTTAATAAAACGTGGATGAGTTTCTCAAACAAGGAATGTTACAAGTTACTGGTATGATACATAAAGGAGAGTTGGAAAGGGTTTTCACCTGTGAGAACGGTAAAGCTAGGAACTGTCTTCCAGTGGACATTGTTATGGCAGGTTTATTGGTCAGTTTAAAAAAAAAGCTGGATGGTTTCTACAAACAAGGAATGTTACAAGTTACTAGTATGATACATAAAGTAGAGTGGGAAAGGGTTTGTCACTGTGAGAACAGTAAAGCTATGGAACTGTCTTCCAGTGGACATTGTTATGGCAGGTTCATTGGTCAGTTTAATAAAAAGCTGGATGAGTTTCTACAACAAGGAATGTTACAAGTACTGGTATTGATACATAAAGTAGAGTTGGGAAAGGGTTTTCACTGTGAGAACGTAAAGTATGGAACTGTCTTCCAGTGGACGTTGTTATGGCAGGTTACATTGGTGTTTAAATAAAGTGGATGAGTTTCTGCAAACAAGGAATGTTACAAGTTACTGGTATTGATACATAAAGTAGCGTTATGAAAGGGTTTTCACTGTGAGAACGGTAAAGCTATGGAACTGTCTTCCAGTGACATTGTTATGGCAGGTATCATGGTCAGTTAATAAAAAGCTGGATGAGTTTCTACAAACAAGGAATGTTACAAGTTACTGGTATTGATACATAAAGTAGAGTTGGGAAAGGGTTTGTTCACTGTGAGAACGGTAAAGCTATGGAACTGTCTTCCAGTGGACGTGTTATGGCAGGTTCCTTGGTCAGTTAATAAAAAGCTGATGGATGGGTTTCTACAAACAAGGAATGTTACAAGTTACTGGTATTGATACATAAAGTAGAGTTAGGAAGGGTTTATCACTGTGAGAACGGTAAAGCTATGGAACTGTCTTCCAGTGGATGTTGTATGGCAGGTTCATTGGTCAGTTTAAAAAAAGCTGGATGAGTTTCTACAAACAAGGAATGTTACAAGTTACTGGTATGATACATAAAGTAGAGTTGGGAAAGGGTTTTCACTGTGAGAATGGTAAAGCTATGGAACTGTCTTCCAGTGGACGTTGTATGGCAGGTTCATGGTCAGTTTAATATAAAGCTGGATGAGTTTCTGCAAACAAGGAATGTTACAAGTTACTGGTATAGATACATAAAGTAGAGTTGATCCAGGGAAATTACCGATTGCCACTTGGAGTCAGGAAGGATTTTTTTCCCCCTTCATAAATTTGGTGGGTTTTTGTTGCCTTCCTCTGGATCAACAGTTAGGCAGGAATTGAGGATATTGCTAGATTGGTTGGACTGGATGGACGTATGTCTTTATTCAACCTCAAATACTATACTATACTACTTTTCCTTTCACAAGAAGACCATTATCTTTTCATTGAATAGATTTGTACACGTTTTAGAGGGTTTACCGACATGTATGTGTAATTGATTTTATTATATATATAAATTGTGAGCATGATACAATAAATTGAGAATTCAGGTTTCTTTGTGCTCAATAGAACATACTTACTGGTTTTTAACTATAAAGATCATTGGTTTATTTTTAGGTTTAATACGAGCATTATTGGGGGTAGAGGGGCCTACCCACCATCTATATAGTATTTTGTTTTATTCCTCACACCTTTTTATCTAAGTGTATTTTTAACCACTATGCCATATTTATACTTAAAATGTATTTTCTGTTCATTGTCTAAAGAACACAAAAAAAAGTTAACACCTCATTGTATACAAAGAATGATTCCTCACAGCGTATTTGAATATAATTTGTCAGTGGGTGCTGCTGCTCAAACCTTGCATATAAAAACATTCTCATTAGTAGTGTATCATCATTTATGTGATCGTTTCGCTCATAAATATCAACGCGCAATATTCCACTTCCTTCACTTCCTCTTTACTCTGAAGCATTTTTATAAACAGTAAATCAAACTTAATTGAAAAAAAGCAAAGAAGTTAATGGATAAAATCTCCAATGGCAATTTCTTCTTCTCCAAGGATAATTTTTAGTAATTCTGTATAGCATTTTATTTGTGGCATTGTCAAGAGAGTTCACTTTTTTTGCATAAAAAGCGAGCTTTTTCCTAGTACACATTTACATACAGTGCCCCTTTCCATTTGTTTTCAAGTGTGTCTAAGTAATGGTGTTCCCATAAAGTGCATCTTAGATTTCTTATTATTATTATTTGTTTGTTGGTTTTAAACAGACGCCACTTAAAAGGAATCTGCATTATTTCTTCTGTTCTGGATTTTTATACATGACAACTTTGTTTCCTGAAAAAGATTCTAGGCAGAGAACAAGATCATTCCCAGAACGGAAGATGAAAGGGGAAGAATATTCGGAATATATTTTTTTCAACATTTGAAGAACTGTCATTGGGTCATTTGTAAAAATCAACAGTAAAGTTGAAAACAAAAAAACAGGATTAAAGGCTTTGTGACTACTGGTTTCCAATACACAGTATAATTGGTTGCAAAAAGATATATATATATATATATATACACAATAGAGAGAGAGAGAGAGAGAGAGAGAGAGCAAAAGTCCACGGAGCACTCATGGGATTTAAATAAATGTAGCGTAATCAACGCGTTTCAGCCATCTTAAACATGGGAGTCATCAGGATGCATTTCAGCCACTGAGGACTAGAGATGTCCGAACTTCGCAAAATCCGGTCCGCTCGAGGATCCGCGAATTTTGAAAAAATTCGAAAATCCGCGAGCGGACCATTAAAACCTATCAAAAATATGAGGATTCTTCGAAAATACGAGGATTCTTCGAAAATACGGACCCGAACGTATTTTCCAAAATACGAGAAATCCTCGTAATTTCGAAAATTTTCGAAAATGCGGTTCGGAAAAGTTTGGAAGGCGGAAAAGAAGAAAATCCGCGGATTGGGCCATCACTACTGAGGACGGCCCATTCACAAAAGGTGGTCCATCATGTGGTCAACAAGACCTTTGGCAGTTGGTTTGTACATGGGAGTTCGAGTTTTGGCACCCGGGCAGTTTAATTCCCATGCAAGGGAGTGCTGGTGAAGTGGATAAGAAAAGTATGGTCTGTAGTTTATTGAAAATAACTTTGGAAAGAACTGACCCCCGCTGATAAGGGGTGAACAGTTCTAGTAAACAGAACTTTTAGCTTAGAAAAACTTCAATCAACATATTGCAGTTGGCTTCGGGGATGAAACATTTATTTATTTTTCAAAACGTCTGAATAACATGTTGTTCTTTTTATGGAACAGACTTTTAATTGATGGAATATTCAATGAAAATGTAAAGACAAAACCAAAAAGGGAAAATATAATATATGTGATAAAAGGAAATACATAAACCATGGCTCACCCCCTTAAGTATTAATTGTGTTGTTGATGGTCCTACTTATATATATCCCTTATATTATATATATAAATTTATAATTTCATGGGGAATACATTGGGTTTTTTGGAGGTACTATGTTGGTGGGGTTGGGTAAAAGTAATATACATAGGGACAGTGTTTATGTTTAAGCACTAAATAAATAGTTATATCAATATTAACAAACATGTAGTAATGACATTAAAGTATATAGAAGTGTAAATAAGGCAAAATCAATAAATAAATAAAAGTACTTAGTAGTCCCCACTCCTGTTTTGTAATGGAATCTTCAAAATGGACTGTTAAGCCACACCCCAGGAAGTTTTACAGGGAGGCAATGGAAGCTTACAAAGGAACACATTTCTCACTTCCCTTTTAGTGTTGTATCCAATGGTGTGCTTAATATTAGATTGACAGCAGTGTTAGCCAATCAAAACATTTTCTGAGTGTTAGTAGGCAGTTGCAAGACTTATATGTCACATCCTTTGTAAAACACGTGACAGTCTTAGTAAAAACATTCTTCTCACTCTCACCTAACTCCACCCTACCCCTCCCCTCTCAATAGACAAAAAGGAGAGATGCTGTTTGCTGGACAGGGAGGAATATCTATATTTCACGGATAGGCAACCAGTAGATCTCCAGATGTTTGGAAACTACAACTCCGAGAATTCCCTAACTACAGAGTGCTTGTAGAGGAATTCTGGGAGTTGTAGTTTGAATTCCCTAACTACAGAGTGCTTGTAGAGGATTGCTGGGAGTTGTAGTTTTCAATCATCTGGAGATCTACTGGTTGCTTATCCCTGCTCTATATGATAGGGGGACTGAAAGGAAAACATTTCCATGCCCATTTCTCTGAGACAATGAAGTGAGTTTGTTAATGGTGTATTACATTATTTAAGCAATAGACCCCATAGAAACCATGAACCTGTGTCCTGAACTGATAAAATGTAATTAGAACAATAATAAAACATGAAGGGATAGTCTGGGTTCTTTATAGGACCTCACATTGACCAATAGTGATCCCTCTCTAACACATTGACCAATAGTGATCCCTCTGTCACACATTTACCAATAGTGATCCCTCTGTAACAAATTTACCAATAGTGATCCCTCCCTAACACATTGACCAATAGTGATCCCTCTGTCACACATTTACCAATAGTGATCCCTCTCTAACACATTTACCAATAGTGATCCCTCTGTCACACATTTACCAATAGTGATCCCTCTCTAACACATTTACTAATAGTGATCCCACTCTAACACATTTACCAATAGTGATCCCTCTCTAACACATTTACCAATAGTGACCCCTCTCTAACAGAATCCCTGGAAATTAAAGGGGGAAGATTGATTCAAGCTCTGCACAACAGTTGTATTTCATTGTGGCGTTTCTACTGAACTATAACACTCTATACAATGTTACAATAAATAGATCAAAATATTTATTTAGGGGATGTGACACTAATAGAACCAAAATTTCATAGGATTTCTTTTGTTTTTAACATCTTGCCTTTATTTTTTTTTGTACAAATCCCTAAATTTTATAGTAGTGTGTATAAAGATTTTATATCATCTGTATCCACATATAGCTAAACATACACCCAAATATTTACCACTGTGCACCAACGGGCACACTTTTGCTAGTATATATATACAAATATAGAGATATGCTGCTCAAACCTTTATTCAAAAATACTTCAGGGCCGGTGAAACAGAGGACCGGCAATTTATACATTACACAAAAGACTCCAGCACTCAACTACACATACAATTATAAATGAATGGGGTAAAAGAATTAGACACGTATGCAAGCAATGAAGGGTAATCACCTGCACTGAAGTTCAAATGGATACCTTTAGTTACATTGTTTGTACAAACATGCATCAGCTGATGTGACACTCCAAGGCATACATATGTATATATATACACAGCCATGTAGGGTGCAGGCACACACCACTAGGGATGTCCGAACTTCGCCAAATCCGGTCCGCTCGAGGATCCGCGAATTTTCGGAAAAATTTGAAAATTCGAAAATCCGCGAGCGGACCTATTAAAATAAAAAAAAATACCCTTGAAATTACGAGATTTTTCGTATTTTCGCAAATTAAGGGGTTCGCGTATTTTCGAAAATTTTCGAAAATACGAGAAAACTAGTATTTTCGAGAATTTTCGAAAATATGTATTTCCGAAAAATGCGAGTAATCCTCGTAATTTTGAAAATTTTCGAAAATACGTATTTATGGAAATAAGAGAAATCCTTGTATTTTCGAAAATTCCCAAATATACGAAAAATCCGCGAATCGGAAGTTCGGAAGGCGGAAAATCTGGAAAATGCCGCCGTTCGCAAACGGGATAAGTCCGCGGCGGATCCAGGTTCGGATCCGCGAACCGGCCATCCCTACACACCACTTGAAGCTCAACGATTGCCTGGGTGCTACCTCCAAGGAAATATGTGGACCTAAAGCTAGCAGAAGAAGGTCCACGGTCTTTTTTACAGTGATTTATTAGTGCATGGCAACATTTCGGCCCTGTTTCTGGGGCCTTTATCAAGGGCCAAAACTTTGCTATGCACTAATAAATCACTGTAAAGAAGACTGTGGAGTGGACCTTCTTCTCTTTTTAGGTATATATTATATATATATATATATATGGGGTGGGCGGGGTGTGTGTAATGGGAGGGCACTTACCTTTAAAATGTTGTAAATTTTTCAGCACTGTAACCCTGATGACAGCTCGATAAACAAGGGCCGAAACGCGTAGGCTATACAGTCCTACTACTACACAATAAAGTCTTTTGTATCAGTCCTAGGAGTGCTCTGGCTTCCACCGTTTACAGATTTCATATTACCGCAGCAGCACCCAGGCCGGAGCCATTTGTAACGGAGTGCGAAAGATCCATTATATACTCTCCTATATATAAATACATATATATGGCAATGTTATATTGGTGAATTGGTCACTATCTGGCTGAATTAGTGCAGAAGCGCAGGTTTTTCACTAATTTGGTGCTAAAATTTAGCTGACCATTATCCCGCAATACAGGAAGTGTCGCAAAGGAGTTCACAGCATCGTGGGATCGCGGTTGGGTAAGAAGCACTCTTTTTCTCTTATTCTTAAAACATTGGCCCGATAGAATGTAAGTAGTTTTATTCCCCTAATATTCTACTTTCTTGTATATCATTTTTGTTTGTTATGCGCACTCAGTAGAGGGTGGGTGTACAAATCCCCATTTTACATATACAATTTGTTACATTTGGGGTTTGACTAAGTCTCAAGGGACTTACAGGGAGATGAAACTTTTTACACTGCCTATATCATTTCTAAAGATTTTTGTAAATAGCACAGTGCAAGGGTTGCAAAAAAAGGGCTTCAATAAAGCAGGTGTAGATACTCACAGGGTTTTGTATCTTTTCAGGTTTGCAAAAAAAGGGTTACCGTAATTGAAGGATACATTCAAAGGGTTCCTGAAATCTAAGGCTACATTCAAGGGTTACCAAAATATACTATCGAGGATTATCGTAATCAAAGGATACATTCAAAGGGTTCCTGAAATCTAAGGCTACATTCAAGGGTTACCGAACGATACTATCAAGAATTAGCGTAATCGAAGGCTACATTCAAGGGTTCCTGAAATCTAAGGCTACTTTCAAGGGTTATTGAATGATACTATTGAGGATTACTGTAATCGAAGGCTACATTCAAGGGTTCCTGAAATCTAAGGCTACATTCAAGGGTTACTGAACGATACTATCTAGGATTACCGTAATCGAAGGCTACATTTAAGGGTTCCTGAAATCTAAGGCTACATTCAAGGGTTGCCGAACGATACTATCAAGAATTAATGTAATCGAAGGCTACATTCGAGGGTTCCCTAAATCTAAAACTACATTTGAGAGGTCTTTGAGAAAAGTACTTTTTAAAAGACAACTATACTTCCTTCCCCCATGCATTGTAACCAGCGTGAGGACCTAAACCTCTAGGTCATAAACCCTGGGTGTACCTAAAGTTTCCTTTGTTGCTCTGGTCCTCTCCATCCCCTCTCTCTTTTGGCTATGAGGCCAGTGAGAAGATACGCTCTGCATCCTATTGGCCCCATTGCGAACCAAGAAGAGGAACCCGGGCAGCGATGGAGACTTTAGGTAGGCACTGCTGCTTAAAGGGCATGTCCAGCCAAAAAATAACTAGATGGTTTTAGCCTGCTTACCCCCAAGAACCTATGATGCATTTATAAAATAAATATAAAACCTTACCTTGATCCGAGACTCACCCACTGAGATATACTTACTTTTACCTCAGCCGATTCCTCGCCAAAAGTCCTGCCTCCTGCCTTCTTCCGGGTATGTACTTTCAGTCCTGGCCATGACAGTGACTTCACGGCCAATGTCTGACAGTCCACACCCAGAAGACTCTGCTCCTGCTTGCTCATAACCGTCTCGAAACAGAAAGCTGGAGAGAGTGAGGGATATGCTGAGGTAAAAGTAAGTATATCTCAGAGTGGGAAAGTTGCATTAAGGTATAATTAAAATGGCGTAAGGAGGCTAAATCTAATTTTTTTTGGCTTGACACACCCTTTAACTAAAAAGAATCCAAGGGGGAGGACCTAGCGGTTTAGGTCTTCACCCTGGATATAATACAAGCGGCGGAGGTGAATATAATAATACTCATACCTAGATTTTTTACATATTGTCTAATGTTCTAAATACTTCCCACTTTATAGAATAGTTATTAAGGATAATGGTTTAATCTTAACAACTGGTCTCCCCTTATGTTTGTTTACTTAGCCACTAGAGATGGACTAGAACTCGAACTCAAACCTGAGTTTGAATCGGATTTTACGAGTTCAAACAAACTCGGACTTACTATTTAGTAAAAGGGCGATTTTATAGTTCAAACAAACTCAGACTTACTCTTTAGTAGAAGGGCGATTTTATTTAGTTATATAACCTTTTAGATGTGAGCCCCAAACTAACCTGGTTTCAATTCGAAACAGCTGGTTTTGAAATTCCGGGGAGCCTGATGGATTTTCAAAATGATTCAAAACATTTCATTGAAAATTTTAAAATCAAAAACGTAGAAAATCGTATTGAATACTCAAAATGTACCAATGGGTTTGAACCGCATTTTCGAAACAATATTTTCTGCGGGAAACTCGCCAGTAACTCTTAAACCCAAACTACACTAAAAAGTAAATGATCACAGTGTACAGTGAAGAAAAAGTTTCAATAGAATATTCTTTAATGTTCCAGATTATTATTATTATTATTATTATTATTATTGATTTATATAACTCCAACATCTTCCGTGGTGCTTTACAATTTCATAGTCATACATTACATACAGGGTAATACATGTTATACAAAGTCATACATATTACATACAGATTCTTCTGTTCTACCTTCATATTTATCATGTAAACCACTGAATGCGAAGGGTAAAAGAGAGTAGGAAATTTGTTCTTTGTTTGTTTCTCTACAAATATAAGACAGTTGAAATGAGTGATTGCATGCCATTTAAAAAGAAAACAAGATATTTATGCTTTTTTGTTATGAAAAGGTCACATTTTGGAGATTGATGTAAAGCTGTGGACAGTTCTGCAATATAAGAATGGGAATTAAACACCTTTAGCAGTCACGCATTATTGAAGAACTTGTATGGAATAATAAATTAAGATTAGTTCATTTACCATGTAATGAGGGCTTGGACTGCTGTATTTTAAAGGGGAACTAATTGGTCATTTTGAAGTAGAAGCATATGAAAGTAGGTACCTCACTTACTTGTGAAAGTATTTACCCTTGCTTATTTGTGTATCCACAAAGCTCCTGGTTGCACTGAGCTGGCCACCTTGCCTGTCATGTGACAATGACAATCAGTGGGAAAATGACATTAACTTCCAAGTGCCAGACTATTGTGGCCAATCAGCAAAGTCTGGCGCATGACTAATTATGCTGTTACTCTGTCAGCTGTCATGATCATGTGACAGGACAGCCAGAGAGCTCAGCATTATTGGTAGATTCAGAGGAGGATTCCAAGAAGACTTAAGGCTCATACACACGCTAAATTTCCGAGCGAGGAACAACCCCTGACGGCCGAGCGCTACATGCAGCGAACGACAGTTGCGACTGAGAATCGTCCGCGTGAATGCGTTCGGTCGGGGGTCATTCGCCAATCTGCCAGGCGGATCAACGAATGACCCCCGACCTAATGCATATACACGGACAATTCTCGTCCGAAACAGTCTAAAATCTACCACTTTCTATTTGCAGGGCCCACAATAGCCTCAGCCCTTGGGTGGATTCAGTTGCAGAGATATGAGCACGTTTGACCCACACAAATGTTAATCAGTAGATATTACTGTCAGGAAGTGGTGCATCCTGGGAAAAAGAAGGACCATTGCAGAACCTAAAATGGAAGCTCACTGCTGACCAAAGCATAGCAATGGGTAATAAATCTATTGATTTTTCAAAAGGGAAGATGATACAGACTAGAAATGTGTAATATAGATACATCATTTAAAAAGTAACACTTTTTTCTACTGGATTTCCTCTTTAAGGAAATGGTGTGTGTGTGTGTGTGTGTGTGTGTGTGTGTGTGTGTTACCTACAGTATGTATAAGATTTATTGTTTGCTAAATATACAGAATGTGATTCAGCTGGAACACAAATTGGCCAGGGAGAATTTCAAGAACAAAATTAAGTCTCCTGAAATCTTTCTAATAGTAAAAAAAAAAAAATCTGGAAAAGAATCTGGAGCTTTTATTTTCTTCATAAAAATGTTTCTTTTCCAATATTAAAGGAAGACTAAACTCCAGACAATATTGCCACAATAGAAAGAGCACGTTCACAAAGATACAAGAAGCTGTGTCTCACCTCTCCCTTTGCTGTGGATGCTGGGTGATTCATGAAAATAACCTGTGGGTGCTACGGGTCAGCTCCCATAATTCCCCTTCTCTGGGAACACCCAGCTAAGTGTACACAGTACACTTAACAGGAAGCTGCAGCCTTGCTTTAGTGCAGTTTAAGTGTAAACACATTACAAATTGCTCCTGTTCATAACAATTATAAATTCCTTTGATTTGGTTGAGTTGCGTTAACCGGTAAGTGTGTCCTAAACTCCGGAGCAGGAGAGGTTCGCATCTTGGCGCATAATACTTCATCACTCTATATAAATTATCTTTTTGTAGCAAACTGGGCAAAAATCAGTTAAACGAAAGATGATTGAAGTTGCTCCATTAAGAAAGAGTTAACTGGATCTCAATAACTGGTGTTGATCTTGATAAGAATTTTCTTTGTGTTTGACACTTTTTAAAAGATTTGCAGTTTAAGTATTTTGCAAATTCTGCCACCCTGGGCATCTATTGTCATACTCCAAACATTAAATGTTGATGGTTCAGATCTCTTATTGAGTCACCGATAATGCCAACACAGGAATTCAGACAACAAAACATGAAAATCATAAATCCACCAGGGCTCCTCGATGTTCCTGAAGTTGGTGAAGCTGTTTCCTAAGAAGATTAATACAGAGCAGCGAAAAATGGCAGAGACAGATATGATGACTAATCAAAAGCGTGCTGATATCTTCAGCAGATCCATTTGAATGGCTCTCCAGGTCATTGCCTAGTCTTGTTTCTACTAAGTATTGTTATGCCCCTTGATTTCAAATATGTTTAACAGAATATTTTTATGCTGTTTGAAGCAAAAATGGGAAATACATCACTGCATTTTCTCAGCTGAAATGCTTTTTTTTTTTAACAGGAAACAGGTTTCAACAGAGTCTTTCCTAAGATATTCCGTATACTGTGAATTAAAGACAATACGTGGCTGAGATGTAGAAAAGTTTCTTGTCATCCAGTAGTTGAAATAACATACAGTATATCTGCACTAGAAAGTTCGGTGCGTTTTCGAACTTTCGAACTATATGTAAAGTTCGAAAACGGCCCCATTAAAGTTAATGGGAGTCAAATAGTTCGAAAAGTTCAAAAAATTAAATACAATTAAAATATCAGTGGTAACTTACTGTACTGTGGGACCTGGGAAATAGTCTGGGGAACATGTTCGAATATCCAAGACTTTCAAAAAATCGATGCTACTTTCGAGTATTGTTTGAGGTACACCAACAGGGCTTAAATGCAATTCACACAGGATATTGCTTTAAGTGATCATTTATTTTACAAAAAAGGACTCCGTCCGAAACATGTTGTTGTAAATTAAATTATCACTTAAAGCAATATCCTGTGTGAATTGCATTTAAGCCCTGTTGGCGTACCTCAAGCAATACTTAATTTTTTTTGCACAAATCAATGTTGTGGGGCAGAACATATGAGGTTACAACAAAGGCAGCTATAAAGCGAAATGGACCCGGACTTACCTATTTGATTCGATAATTATTCCATGAACGACTCGCGGATTTGTTAATTCGATATTTACTCGCGTATTGGTATAATAGACATTTTACTCACGAGTTCGATAATTCGATATTTATTCACGTATTGGTATAATAGACATTTTACTCGCGGATACGAGAATTCGATATTTACTAGCGTATTGGTATAATAGACATTTTACTCGCATATTCGATAATTCGATATTTACTCGCGTATTGGTATAATAGACATTTTACTCACACATTCGATAATTTGATATTTACTAGCGTATTGGTATAATAGACATTTTACTCGCATATTCGATAATTCGATATTTACCCGCATATTGGTATAATAGACATTTTACTCGCGGATTCGATAATTCGATATTTACTTGCGTATTGGTATAATAGACATTTTACTCGCATATTCGTTAATTCGATATTTACTCACGTATTGGTATAATAGACATTTTACTCGCAGATTCAATAATTCGATATTTACTCGCGTATTGGTATAATAGACATTTTACTTGCATATTCGATAATTCGATATTTACTCGCGTATTGGCATAATAGACATTTTACTCGCGGATTCAATAATTCGATATTTACTTGCGTATTGGTATAATAGACATTTTACTCGCAGATTCAATAATTCGATATTTACTCGCGTATTGGTATAATAGACATTTTACTCGCAGATTCAATATTCGATATTTACTGCCGTATTGGTATAATAGATTTACTTGCTATTCGATAATTATATTTACTCGCGTATTGGTATAATAGACATTTATTGCTGATCGATAATTCGGTATTTACTCGCGTATTGGTATAATAGACATTTTACTCGCTGATTCGATAATTCGGTATTTACTGCGTATTGGCATAATAGACATTTTACTCGCATATAGTTAATTTGATATTTACTCGTTTTGGTATAATAGACATTTTACTTGCATATTAGTTAATTTGATATTTACTCGGTATTGGTATAATAGACATTTTACTCGCATATTAGTTAATTTGATATTTACTCGTTGTACGTATAATAAGCGTTTTCGAACTTTCGAACTATATGAAAGGTCGAAAACGGCCCCATTAAAGTTAATGGGAGTAAATAGTTCGAAAGTTCAAAAAATTAAATACAATTAAAATATCAGTGGTAACTTACTGTCATGTGGGACCCCGGGAAATAGTCTGGGGAACCTGTTCGAATATCCAAGACTTTCAAAAAAATCGATGCTACTTTGAGTATGTTTGAGGTACACAACAGGCGTTAAATGCAATTCACACAGGATATTGCTTTAAGGATATTTATTTTACAAAAAAGGACTCCGTCCGAAACCTGTTGTTGTAAATAAATTATCACTTAAAGCAATATCCTGTGTGAATTGCATTTAAGCCTGTTGGCGTACCTCAAGCAATACTTAATTTTTTTTGCACAAATCAATGTTGTGGGGCAGAACATATGAGGTTACAACAAAGGCAGCTATAAAGCGAAATGGACCCGGACTTACCTATTTGATTCGATAATATTCCATGAACGACTCGCGGATTTGTTAATCGATATTTACTGCCGTATTGTATAATAGACATATTTACTCACGAGTTTCGATAATTCGATATTTATTCACGTATTGGTATAATAGACATTTTACTCGCAGTACGAGAATTCGATATTACTAGCGTATTGGATAATAGACATTACTCGCATATTCGATAATTCGATATTTACGCGTATTGGTATAATAGACATTTTACTCACACATTCGATAATTTGATATTTACTAGCGTATTGGTATAATAGACATTTTACTGCATATTCGATAATTCGATATTTACCCGCATATTGGTATAATAGACATTTACTCGCGGATTCGATAATTCGATATTTACTTGGTATTGGTATAATAGACATTTTACTCGCATATTCGTTAATTCGATATTTACTCAGTATTGGTATATAGACATTTACTCGCAGATTCAATAATTCGATATTTACTCGCGTATTGGTATAATAGACATTTTACTTTGCATATTCGATAATTCGATATTTACTCGCGTATTGGCATAATAGACATTTTACTCGCGATTCAATAATCGATATTTACTTGCGTATTGGTATAATAGACATTTTACTCGCAGATTCAATAATTCGATATTTACTCGCGTATTGGTATAATAGAACATTTACTCGCAGATTCAATAATTCGATATTTACTCGCGTATTGGTATAATAGACATTTTACTTGCATATCGATAATTCGATATTTAATCGCGGTATGGCATAATAGACATTTTCTCGCGATAATAATTCGATATTTATCTGCGTATTGGTATAATAGACATTTTACTCGGATTCATAATTCGATATTTACTCGGTATTGGTATAATAGACATTTTACTCGCAGATCAATAATTCGATATTTACTCGCGTATTGGTATAATGACATTTTACCACATTTGATTAATTGATATTTACTTCCGTATTGGTATAATAGACATTTTACTCGCATTGATTAATGATATTCTTCGTATTGGTATAATAGACATTTTACTCGCATATTCGATAATTCGATATTATCGCGTATTGGTATAATGACATTTTACTCACACATTCGATAATTTGATATTTACTAGCGTTTGGTATAATCAGACATTACTCGCATATTCGATAATTCGATATTTACTCGCGTATTGGTATAATAGACATTTTACTTGCATATTCGATAATTCGATATTTACTCGCGTATTGGTATAATAGACATTTTACTCGCTGATTCGATAATTCGGTATTTACTCGCGTATTGGTATAATAGACATTTTACTCGCTGATTCGATAATTCGGTATTTACTCGCGTATTGGCATAATAGACATTTTACTCGCATATTAGTTAATTTGATATTTACTCGTCCCATGGGATATCTGTGTATTCAGTTAGATCCAAAATAGACTTTTAAAGTTTAGGTTTTGAAGACTTTCGCTAGCATCCGGACTGGCCTTTCCTCAATCAGGAATGACTTGTACAAGAATTCTGTTGGCACTTAGACCTGGACAAAGTCCAATAAGCATTATTACAGGCAGGGTGTTAGGGGACCTTTCTAACAAGCAAGGCGTTAGAAGAAGCCAAAAAAAACAACCAAAAAGACAACATTCATTACGCAGTGCAGCAGTGCAGTAGTGCGAGTGCTCTGCTTTGTATGTGGGGGAGACCAACACAGGCAAACTGCATCACGGTTATTAGGCCCACACAGAAGAGCCAATTCCTCGGGTGCAGAGACTTACAAGCCGTTGATACATGCCATCTTAAGGAAAAAAGGGGACTTACCTTTTTGTGAAGAAGATTGTTATGTTAACATATTGGCAAAGGAGAAAACATGTGACAGGTTCAAGAGAAGTGCAGTCAAGGCAGGCCATTTATGTAAAAATAAAGAAACAATCTGAACAGAGGTGGGGGGCGGAGTACGAAACGGTCTAAGCCATGTACAAAATGCTGTTTAAAAACACCTTACCCCTGCGGCAGTTCCTTATCAACACTGCTTAGCCCAATGGCAAATCACACCTGTCGCATTTAGAAGGTCCCTACCACCCTTGCGTGTGATTAATTGTTACACTGAGACTTTACAGGGTACATTACATTGCCAAAACAACATTCTTATACAAAGTCATTTCTATGCAATTGAGAAAGCCAGTCGGATACACTAGCGAAAAAGTCTTCAAGAGCAAGCTTTAAGTGCCAGTTGATATAACTGAATACAACAGGATAATCCTAGTATATCAGGATGATTTAACATTACATACTGTATATCTGTGTTTTGAGTTGTGTGCACCATTGGAAATCTCTAAAATTTACAATCTCCCCCATAGGAAAACAATTAAATATTGGTTGCTCCACTTGCCAATAAAAAGCTAGTATATACAGTAAAATAAAATGCAGTACAAAACGCAAATAGGAAATTAGGGGAATGCTTGGTACCAATTAAGCTATGGAACCTAAGCACTACTTTATTATGTTATTCAAGTGAAAATAACGTATGATAGGCCCACTACTGATACTTTTCAGAATTAGGCCTTCTAAATTTATGATTATTAAATCAACATATTGAACATATATGGATGGTATTAGAAGGTTAATCCTCTGGTAAATAGAACGAGGAAAATTTTCTAGTTTCTATGAAGTATTCAAGTACTTGCCTGAAATGCTAGGAGACGAGGCAAAATTTCTTATATAAATAATTTTGTAGTTAGCAAGATAAATGAAACAAGAAAATTCGGGCAGATTGGATAACGAAATACTAAATGCGGCAAGTCAAGAACGCACCTTCAAAATTCAGCTGTGTTGCTCCATTCCACAAGAAGAAAATAAACTACTTGATTATTTTACAATTTTCCGAGCAACCTCTTTCTCTCACTTTTCAGATGTGAAGATTCGGACAGATGTATTCAATATTTTTTCTTACTGTAGAATTATTCAATATTTTTATTAAAAAAAGAAATGGATAACATTTATATTAATATATTATTTCTAAAGAGGCATTAAGGATCAAAATATACAGTACTGGAAAAATGAACAATTGGTTTCAAAAAGCAAATCGATTAGAATGCTGGCGAACAACTTGATCTGACCCCTCTAAAGCAACAGGATAAATGTAATTACATTTTTTTATCAGGTGAATTGTTTTATGTTATTAAGTAGGAAAGTTATGCAGGGGGGTGAGTTGGAGGGCAGGGATACGACTGAGTTTTTCCCCGCAGCTGGTTTTGCAAATACTTAAACTTTCAATTAAATTTAAACAAAAAAAGGTTTGAACCCAAAAAATTAGCACTGTTCAAACACTGCTTAATATGGAAATGACTCAGTAGTCTTCTGTTCCCTATTGCATATGCAGTAAGAGGAGATTAAAAATTCGATACTATCCCGATCTTATTTAAAAATCGTAGGCGTACTGTCACACTGCAAAGTCTGCAATAAATTACGTTTCAAACAATGACATCGGATATTTCATAGAGAATCTTCATTTTTATCAGGGACAAAATGTCATCAGTTTTAGTGATGAAAATTTTCTTGGTAGTTTTCACATGAAATGTTGTCATTCTGGCCGGATTCTGCCGTGATTTTCACATGCATAGGAAACAACCAAGGTTCCGGATTTACCAGAATGGTCAGAGGATCACGATTTTCAAAAGTTAAATTATTTTGGTGCAACGAAAGACACCTGAGGCGGGGTGAATGAGCGATGATGAGGCGATTGGGCAAGATGAGGTGATGTGATAGATGGAGCAATGTGATAGCGATCTGCAGGTGATTTGGTGAGGCATTGTCGAGGCGACGATGCGAACGATGGCGAGGCGATTGTGCAGGACGGTAGCATCTGTCTCTTTCTTCGACTGCCCCGATACAGGGAACTCAACGCAAAATAGATGGCCCAAATTTTTGGTTAACCCGGAAATCGGCGATCATATTTCCAGTAAAACGCGGGAAAAAAGGTCTAACACCCCCCTGGACCCTATTCTTAGTATTGAGATAGACTCCAACAATGTACTGAACACCCTTCCTAGCGACCCACTGGACAGGCTAATAAATGGGCAATTATGCCCATTTAGCCCACCTAAGACATGGCGAGTTTAAAATCGGTCGCGAAACTGTAACGCAAAAAAAACCACTTTCACCTATTCTATACTAAAGGTCAATATGCCAAAAAAAGGCGGCGATAACAATGGTGAAAATCTACCAAAAACTTATAAATTACGCCCTTAATATTGAGTTGCAATGAATTTGGCGCATATGAGTTTGTAAGCAAGCTAAACAAGCTAGTGTGACAAAACAAATGCAATAGCGAGAAGATTTTTAACCAGAGCCCAATTACAAATATTCGATGTCTAGTCTACTATTTACTTTCTATTGCGCATAGCTTTATTTATCCCGATTTTAAAAGACTGAATTAACATGCCGATTTGTTTAACAAATTACAGCTCTATGATTATATGTCAGATAACTTATATTTTAAAATCATAATAATAAGGGGGGGGGGGGGGGGGGGGGGGGGGGGGGGGGGGGGGGGGGGGGGGGGGGGGGGGGGGGGGGGGGGGGGGGGGGGGGGGGGGGGGGGGGGGGGGGGGGGGGGGGGGGGGGGTGGGGGGGGGGGGGGGGGGGGGGGGGGGGGGGGGGGGGGGGGGGGGGGGGGGGGGGGGGGGGGGGCCCCCCAATTTTTTGTTTGTGGGGGGGGGGGGGGGCGGGGGGGGGGGGGGGGGGTGTTGGGGGGGGGGGGGTTTTTTTTTTTTTTTACCCACAAGGAACAAAAGAAAAAAAAAACTTTTTTTATTTTTTGGTTTTTTTGACACCTCGAAAAAAAAAGAACACCGACAGAAAACAAAATTTGGGGGGAGGGGGGGGGGGAGCGGGGGGGGGTGGGCGAGGGGGGGAGGGGAGGGGGGGGGGGGAATCTACATGAAGCTTCTATTCTGTAGATAGATCGAATAAATCGATAAATATTATGGGATAGAACCTTTTCATGTATACACAAACCCACAAATGGTAGCTACGCAATTGGTAGCTATCTCAACGCACTAAACCCCGGCGTTACATGTCCACTTCCTCCAGAAAAGCAAGGCCCGCACTACCTCCAAGTAAAAGCAAAAATCAGACTGTGGGGGGGTGCTCCAATCAGTGAGAAAACAGTATGCTTATCGCATTAGCTTTATTTTGTTATATATCAAACCACATATATAGGTGTCAAGACACACACAAAATCACAAATGGCAGCATCATTGTACTTCACAGAAACAATCTTATTAGCCAAGGCGAGCTTCTGCATTATATTTTTTGAGGGTTTCAGATACTGTGGAATTTGTGCGTTACCGAAATCGATCACAAAATAGAAAAGTCTGAATCGCGGGTTACCGAATACGCCGCTGAAATGTTTGATTTTCGATGATTAGCAAATTTCTAAAGTATCATTGGAACTACAAAACCCTCCAACCGGGTTCTGTTGAACCCATCCTACATCTCTAATGGTGAGTATTATACTACTATCAGGGAGATTCAATAAAAGGTCTTATTGTTTAAAATGGGTAATTTTGCCCCAACCAATAAGATTTAATTTAAATTTGAAAGCTTAATCTGATTGGTTGGAGCAAAATTAGCACAATTTAAATGATAAGAACATTTATTGAATACCCTGTTATATATATCATATATCATTCATAAAAAAGGATTGTAAACGGACGTTATTTATATTTCCAATGGTATGTAACTTCCCGTAAAGAGGATATGGGTACTTGAAATAAAATATCTACGAGTTCCCTGACATTTAATTAGGGTAAAGTAAAAAATGGAGGAGCAGAATTTTAATTGACAGAGCGATGACCTTTGTCCGTCTTCTTTCAGATGATTTTCATCATCTCGGAAGACCGGTCTAATGTCAGAGAGGGGTTCCGAGGTGACTGGCGAAGGCATTGAGGTACAAGAGGGCAACTGGACAAGATTATTCATTTCAGGTACAACAAAAAGTAAGACTGAATAATTTCAAGTGCAAAAAACATTTAAAAACACTTTTTAAATGACAGATATTCTGTTTGTGTTACAGCCAAAACAGTCATCGAAAGAGGAACTGGATGCTCATTCTCGTGCGATAAGCAGAGCAAAACAATTCTGTCTGGGACCGGAAGGTCATACACCAATAAAAATAATCAAGTGCACATAGCATTAAAATGTGATTTTGTATGTATAACTTACTGCATCCCAAACAATTAAGACATCATGTGCTATGCATGATAGTCAATATTAAAAAGATGGTTTCATTGTAATGTTTTACATTTTGTTTTTCATTACTGAATACAATTACAATAGGTAGATCTAGTGGTAATGAACAAACCACAATTGTGCCAGAGATTTAATTAAACAAAAAAATAACAAACCGTGGAAATAGCCAGCAGCCACATCTGTGATTACTGACGGCAGCCAATCACAGACGCGGCTGCCGGTCAGTCACCTCGGTTTCCTGTTTGAGAGAGGGAGAAGGAGACTCAAGAAGACATTATGTCAAAAGTGTTTTTGCAGTGGGCATGCCCTTTAAACCAATTGCTCTGATGCCATTCTACCTATATTTCTTCTGGTGTCCCCATATGTCCCTGTCTGTACCCTGCACCCATCACAGAATCATCTCCTATATAGACCCCACCACACTGCTTCCTCCCACCTAAACATTTCTCTAGTGTCCCATAGTCCTAGTCCATACCTGTACCCATCACAGAACATCTCCTATACAGACCCCAATCACATGCTTCCTCCCACTCTTAAACATTTCACTCTAGTGTCCACATATGTCCCTGTCTGTTACCCTGCACCATCACAGAACCATTCCTATAACAGACCTACCACTCACACTGCTTCAGTCACCCTTAAACCTTTCCCTCTAGTGTCCCCATATGTCCCCTGTCTGTCCCGTCCCGCCATCACAGAACCATCTCCTATACAGACTCCCACTCCACACTGCTTCCTCCAACTTCAACCTTTCACTCTAGTGTCCCATATGTCCCTGTCTGAACCCTGCACCCTCACAAAACCATCTCCTATACAGACCCCCACTCACATGCTTCCTCCCCCTGTAAACCTCTCTCTATGTTCCATATGTCCCTGTCCATCCCTGTACCCATCCCAGAACCATCTCCTACACAGACCCCCCACTCACACTGCTTCCTCCCACCTTAAACCTTTCTCTCTAGTTTCCCCATATGTCCCTGTCGTACCCTGTACCCATCACAGAACCCCTCCTATACAGACCCCACTCACGACTGCTTCCTCTCACCCTTACAACCTTTTCTCTCTAGTGTCCATATGTCCCTGTCCTACCCGTACCCATCACAGAACCATCTCCTATAGACCCCCACTCACACTGCTTCCTCCACCTTAAACATTTCTCTCTAGTGTCCCATAGTTCCCTGTCCGTACCCTGTAACCATCACAGAACCATCTCCTATACAGACCCCCACTCACACTGCTTCCTCCCACCACTTAAACCTTTCTCTCTAGTCCCCATATGCCCTGTGCTGTACCCTGTACCCATCACAGACCCATCTCCTATACAGACCCCCCCACTCACACTGCTTCCTCTCACCTTAAACCTTTCCCTCTAGTGTCCCCAAATGTCCCTGTCCATACCCTGTACCCATCACAGAACATCTCCTATACAACCCCACTGACACTGCTTCCTCACACCTTAAACTTTCTCTCTAGTGTCCCCATATGTCCTGTCTGTACCCTGTACCCATCACAGAACCATCTCCTATACAGACCCCCACTCCGACTGCTTCCTCACACCTTAAACCTTTCTCTCTAGTGTCCCCATATGTCCCTGTCTGTACCCTGTACCCATCACAGAACCATCTCCTATACAGACCCCCACTCACACTGTCCTCCCCACCTTAAACCTTCTCTCTGTTGTCCCCATATATCCCTGTCCGTACCCTGTACCCATCACAGAACCATCTCCTATACAGACCCCCCACTCACACTGCTCCTCCACCTTAAACCTTTCTCTCTAATGTCCCCATATATCCCTGTCCGCACCTTCGCTCAACAGAAACCATCTACTATGCAGACCCCCCCACTCACACCTCCACCTCTTACCTTAAAACTTAAAACTGCAGAAATGTAATAAATTCAATTAAGAAGGATCTCAGTATCTAGTGACTGTGTATTGTTTATAAAGATTTGGCCTCATACACTCAAGTTTTAAAACCATTAATACTGGTTAACTACAGTATCGTTTCCAATTCCGATCAAAGTTGATCCAGCACCATGGTACATTTTGGATGATAGGGCTATTTTTTGTTGTTATTAGGAATGGCCACATGGCTTACTTTATACTGAATTTGATAATACAAAGCAGCAACAGTAGCAGTTTAATCTGTTTTTTTCAATATTCTAAATAATCTGATCAGATTAGTGGTTGCAAAGGTAGTGATATGACTGGTACAGGGTTAATCATTTGTAACATCAACCACAGCAATACAATACATACATCACATTTTGATTGTTAATTTAAGTAATAGTTTAATTTAAACAATTTTTGGTTTTTTATAGTTTTCCATAACATTAGATTAGAGCAATATATGTTGCTTTTCAGCCTTCGGGAGCTATGGATGGAAAACTCCAAAAAGCACACACTCTGGTTACATCTAATGGAGGTTAAGTTAATCCCTTCATTAAAAAAAGTTAATATTAGATTCTTACGGTTCCCTGAGAGTAGACTGCTAGACTAACAGACTTCACAGAATCTTAAATAGATTTAAAAGGTTGATTTAAAGTAAATGGTGGACTCACATATTTAAGTGCTTGCTCTTGTCATTAAATTATTAATATTAGCTTGAGTGTCTAATTGCCCCACACTCCCTTACTCACTGCCTCCTTGTAGTGTCTGCGACACTTATAAGTTCTGCACAGCCTCACCATAGACCTGCTTGCCTTACACAAATCCCTCCCTCCCTTCCCCTGCCTTCTTTTCTCTGCTGATTGATGAACATAATTGTTACAGAAAGTGTGCTGGTAGGAAGCCAAGATCATGTAAGAGGTCATTAATGGGTCACATATTAAGGTCTTTCCCTGTAAATGCTGTGATTAAAATGACGATTTCTCAGGATCACAGCTCAGATTTTAATCTGAAAAAGTAGTGGGATCTTGAAAATTAAATTTTTTGGAGTATAGAGACCCTTTAATATCTTATCTAATTTTCACTTATTGTTGTTAGCACCTAAAGGTTAGAAAGGGATTTACTGTTTTATAAAAAGATTAGAATGTTAAATGTTAATAGCGATATTAAAAATACGATTGCGTTTTTATATTACAATTGTAGATCTACGAACACCACACAATACCATAGCGGTATTTTACTATAGCATGGTATGTACGATTTTACTTTTATGATAACGCGTGGTATCACAAATTTGCAATAGCATGGGTTTTTAAATATGTCCTTTAATTGGTTCAGCGGAACCGCTATAGAACAAAACTCACCAGTTTCGCTTATCTCTAAGGATGAGTAGACCGTTCTTAAACTAACATGGCTTCGAAGATGAACCAGCAGATTTGCAAATACACGTATCCAACAGAATTTTTGTATTTTGAGATAAAACTTCCACCCTCAATACAAAGGTTTGGGACAGAGCTTTAGTTTCCAGTGAGAAACTATAAACGAACCTTGGCACGTTAATTATTTCTAAATGAATCTCTAGGAATCCTGATTAGGTCTTACCAGAATCAGATGTGTGACTTTATATCAGCTTATTAGTTGGCATTAAAAAAGTTTCAATATTGACTTTCCTAAATGGCTGCTTGGTGTTTTTTACATAGCATTTGCTATTCTAGTTCAAAAGTCACTGAATATTGTGCAAGCATCTCAGCAATTTCAGGTTTGTGTTTTTTAACCTTAAACAAATTTTCTTTACAAAACTCATACAATAGATCAAACCGTTCATTATTTTTTCTTTCATTGCATGTTTAGCCCATGAGGTTATTTTAAAGAAAATATATTAATATGCAGTAGAATGTTTTTCATATAACTCTAACTTCTCTGGGTAAACCCATTGCATCTTACCTCTTGTTCTTCGTGAAAGAATAGGTTACTTTTTGAGTGAACTATTCATTAAGTATTTGATAGATGATAAAGTAGAAGGAAAATTATGATAAATTGAATTATGGGTGTAAGTTTATATTCAGATAATTTAATATAATTCTTTAAAAAAAATGAATGCAAGTTCTGACTTGTTTTTCTCAAGGATGAGGCTATATTCAAAAATTGCTCTTCCTTCACAATGCAATTTATATATTTACA
This sequence comes from Hymenochirus boettgeri, assembly GCA_019447015.1. NCBI lineage: Eukaryota > Metazoa > Chordata > Amphibia > Anura > Pipidae > Hymenochirus > Hymenochirus boettgeri. Next base: position 273,201,147 of record CM033472.1, read on the forward strand.
TCTCCAAATACATATTCACTCCTTTGGCGTACAATGGCAAAAATCTCAGAATACTTTTTCTTTTTTTTTTTCGAACCGCAGAACTATTTTTGAAAATTGTCATTCGAAGTTCTAGAAATGTACGCGGAATGCCAGATATTAATATTTTTTATAAATATTTTGGGCATTGATATGTATTCAAGACCATTTCCCAGGTCCCTGAGCCATTAGCAGTAAGTAACCATTGCTATTATACCTTTATTATAAGCAGAATTTTCAGATTTTTTTAACTCCCTTTGACATGGGTCCGAATGTGGGTTTTTGAATTTTCTGATCATTTGAAAATCCACGAATCTGCAAGCAGAAAGGATAATGAGTTTGGCCATCTCCGTTGATAATATAATTTTTATAGATATTTTGTGATTAATGCGTAAATAATTGTGTGGCAAACCATCGGACCCTATATTTTTGGTTAAATCAGGCAGTTATTGGTTGTGGCATTAAGGCCTAAATAATCATTTTTGATTAGTTTGCAAGAAAATCAATTGGTCTGTATTATTGGAAAATAACAGTTGATTTGTTTATTTTAATATCAATTTCAAAAATAAGGCTGAAATTTGCCAATGTATACTCAGTTGAGATTAATTGATGTACCAATGGACAGTTTTTTTTTGTGCCGAATGACCCAGATACCATATTCTATTTTTTTTAAGAGCAATTGATCACACAATAATTAAATTTACAAATTTGATTATGGAGTAATTTTGTTACTGTAATTTTGAGCTAACTGCATCGCTCGTTTTTGTGCTACAATGAGTACAAAACTTAATGCAGGGTATTTACATCGAGTTTCTGTGCCGTTCATACAAAACAGAGCAGGCACCCGAAGTTAAGCCAGTATTGATTAGTAAGCCTGAGTTTAACTCCTTTTAACCCTATTGTGCATTACATTACATTTCACTTAATACATCTGCAGGTTTCTTCTAGATTTAGAAACCTCCTAAATAGCGAACTGTCCAAGGTGTGAGTTTATGGGCCGTGCAGGGCTCTTGCAAATGGAAACAAATCCCACGGAGTAGTAAGCTCAGGACGGGTAAAAACAAGTAGGAAAATGTACTTTTTAGCTTATTAACAATACCTTTTCATTTGCAGGGGGCCCATCACAGATACAGTTTGGCTGTGGGGCTTTCTAGTGATTTCTAGTTCCACTATTCTGATGACTAGGTAGCTTATTTAGTTGTTTTCCATCCCTTTAAATGATTTTTGCTGTAACATTACGTAAGGCTAAAAGATTCTGCAGTTGATTTCACCTTGTTAACTGAAGCTTATTCTTTTTTCTGTCAAAAGCAATGAATGCCTAGCACAGGACTCATCAGACAATTGACTGCAAAAAAAATGAGCAGGTAAAATAAACAGGAAGAGACAAAAAATATCTTCACAAACCAGAAAGTTGTGACAGTGACAAGATAAGGTTGGAAAACAAAATAAAATAAAACTTTATTCGAATCAAGGAGCTGTCATTCCCAATAGGACCTTCGTGACTTAAACAATGACATTTGAAAAATGAACTACAAAATCTAGCATGGCACAAACTAAAATGAATTTCATCCCTCTTTAAGTATCACATTACCATGTGGGTTTTTTTGCCTTTGGCATTCTTATATGCAGAAAAATAAACAGATCTTGAACTATGTTGACTTTCTGGCCTGACTACAAGATAAACACTCATTTTAGGATAATATATTGGTTGGGAATTTAAAGTAGTAACAAAGAAATAATGGAAACGGCATCAATCAGATGTGTCAAGTAGGAATCAACACACTTTGCAAATGACATCTTGGATGTGTCAAGTCAGGTTGCCGGTAAAGGTTCAATCACAATAATTTAGCAATGAGTCAAATAGAAATGGACAAAGCTTAGTTTCATTTTGCCAACAAAATCTATGGGAGAAATTTTACCAAAAAAATATTTCTTTAAAGGCCAAAAGCAAAACTAAAAAAACAGTATGTTAGATCCTTATACACCTTTATGTATAAAACAAATATATAAAAAGAAGAAATACTGGCTAGTGAACTGCTGGGACTGGTAAATAGGGATGGCCGGTTGCGGATCCGAACCCGGATCCGCCGCGGATTTATCCCGTTCGCGAATGGCGGATTTTTCCGGATTTTCCGCTTCCGAACTTCCGAACCGCGGATTTCGTATTTTCGAAAATTTTCGAAAAATATGAGGATGTCTCTTATTTTCATAAATACGTATTTCGAAAATTTTCGAAATTACGAGGATTACTCGTATTTTAGAAATTCCGTTTTTCGAAAATTTTCAAAATTACGAGATTTCTCGTATTTCGGAAGTGTCGAAAATAGCAAACTCGTAATTTCGAAAAATTTCGAAAATGGGAGAAATCTCGTAATTTCGAGAATATTTTTCATTTTAACGGGTCCGGATTTTCGAATTTTCAATTTTTTCAAAAATTCAAGGATGTCGAGCGGACCGGATTTTGCGAAGTTCGGACATCTCTAACTGGTAAACTGTTTGACAGGATGGTTAGTGAAATTCACACACCGTCTCTATATACTTCTCTCTGTCATTTCCTACTCCACTGCCAACTCTGTTTGATATATTCAACGCATAGATGAATTGGACCAAATGGCTGCTAGGTAATAGGTAATGGCACAATAAACCAAATGTGATTCAATATTATCGCAGCTCTGCTGACCAATGTGAATCATTTTGCTTTATGGTATTGTAAATACTGCTTATCCCTTCTGCTTTGGTTTTTAAGAAATTGACCTTATTAACATATAGGCCATGGCCTTATTACCCAGCATTCCAGATCAAAGGCACACCCACTGTCAATGACTTGTGTTCTTCTCAAGCCCAGTTCTAAGTTACTATAGTAGTTTTTTTACAGCAGCCCACTAGAAGTATTAAGACAATGATGTAGTACAAAAATTAAATTTGAAACATGTGCAGAGAGCACGCTACTGATTAGAAGTGTGGTTAGAAAGTGCACATATAGAAAAGTCCTTTAAAACAAGTTACTGTATTTCATGACATTACTTCCAAGTAAATTGGTAAATGTTATTTCTGGATTGTATTTTGGTTTTAAGACAGATAAATGTGTTTTATCCTAACATCATTAAAAGTTTTTAATTTTCAGATTACAAGTTTCTAAACATTTTCTAAACGAGCAAATTCACAAAAAAAAACTCTGCACTACGGAATTAATTCATCATGATAAGGATGCGCTATGCTCATTCTTCTGTAGTACAAACACATTTTTGTGTTTTCATTATTATGTTTATTTTAAATAATTATAATTAATAAACAATAATAAAGAATATTAGGCAAATTAATAAAACTTTGTACTGTAAACCATTTGGTTCTTTTTACATCACATGTGATTTTCAGAGCAAGATTGATAGTGTTTCTTTTTCTAGGCCAAAGCATGGGGGGGGGGGGGGGATCCTTTTTCTGAGTTGTCTGATGGTGAATGTTCCATCTTTAGAAAAAGTTTTTGTAATGAGATGTGCAACCAGCATAAAAGCATGAAGACAAAGGTCTATTGTTTTGATCGCTTTTCTGGTCCTAAAGAAGTTTTCTTCGTTTTGAAGGTCATCAGTTTATCTTTTCATATACTATATATTTTGATAACAAAAACATAGAAACGCTAAGCTAGTTTTAGCCTATTATAAAAGATGTAAATTGAATTTATCAAACATAGTAGAAGTTGCAAAGAGAAGGCAATATCTGTGAAAATAATTTCAGGGTCGTCTGAAAAAGTATAGCTATAAAACAAAACTCCGAAAACTGATTTATGGCTCTTCATAACTTGACAAACTTTGTGTTCTTCTTATCTCAATAAACATAGTTATTTGATGTATTCCTCAAAATATAGTCTCGGTCTGATGAAGACGCTGGCGTACAGTGTTGAAATAAAATTTGTGATTTGCAGGGCGCCTGAGGCAAACTTTTTTTAGCTGCCACCCTAAATCTTCCTTGTTTGCGATTTGCGAACTGCAAAAAAAGTGGGCGTAGCTTGTGGAGGTAGGTGTGGAGGGCTAATTAACACTGGCTAGAGAACTGGAGGGCTGACTTGACAATGGCACATTAAAACCTACACCAGACAACTGTTCAGTTCAGCATACACTGTTTGGTCAGCCCTTAGTTTATCAGACATGTTAGGTGGACCTCCAGTTTACCAGACACTGTAAGGTCAGCCCTCCAGTTCAGCAGAAACTGTTAGGTCAACCCTCCAGTTCACCAACACGTTTAGTCAGCCTCCAGTTCAGCAGCCACTGTCAGGTCAGACCTCCAGTTTACCAGCACTGTCAGGTCAGCCCTCCAGTTCAGCAGCCCCTGTCAGGTCAGACCTCCAGTTTACCAGCCACTCTCAGGTCAGCTCTCCATTACCAGACACTGTTTTGTCAGCCCTCCAGTTCACCAGACACTGTTAGGTCAGCCCTCCACTTCACCACTGTTAGGTCAGCAATCCATTTCAGCAGATGCTTGGGTCAGTTCTCCAGTTCAGCAGCCACTGTTAGGTCAGACCTCGTTCACAAGCCACTGTTAGGTCAGACCTTTAGTTTAACAGAAACGTTTAGTTCAGTCTTAGGTCCAAAGTTGTCCACAGTGACTGTTATATAAAAGCTGCCCCACAGACTGGTGCATAATGCAAGCCACAAAAAGTGTGTGTGGCTTGTGAGGTAGTGTGGTAGGCTAACTAACATTGGCTAGTGAACTGGAGGGCTGACTGGCACCTGGCGCTGGCACAATGGAAACCCTTTACTTAGCAGAACACTGTTAGTTCAGCCTTCCAGATCAGCAGCCACTCACTGTAAGGTCAGCCCTCTAGTTCAGCAGCCACGTTTTGGTAAGCCCTCCAGTTCAACAGACCACTGCTAGTTTAGGGGCAAAACTACTGGCTTTGCACACAAAATTTTGTTGCTAAAATACATTTTGCCACAAAACTGTAGAAAAACAACCAAGCAGATTTTTGCACCAGTATCTTTGTTCTCCATACACCCACAAATGGAACAAAACCTGACAGGTTCAGGAATGACTTACAGGGAGATTCAATAAAAGTTCTTATTGTTAAAATGGTGCTAATTTTGCCCCAACCAATCAGATATTATTTGATTGGTTATTTGAAAGCTAAATTTGATTGGTTAGGGCAAAATTAGCACCATTTTTAACGATAAGAACTTTTATTGAATAACTCTGAATAATTCCAGAGTTGATGCAATCCCCTTGATAATTCCATTAATTCATTAACCCAATGTACTTAATATAATAGTGACGAAATCCAACGTCCACAGACAGCTACAGATTATTTGTGCAAAGTTTTTTTTTTAATTTACCCTGGACTTCACACAGTTATTCCTCGCATGTTAAATAAGTTGCTTTGTAAATTGGTCAAACTCCTGAAGTTATTCCAACAATGTAAATGGCTGTCTCTGCCTTAAAGCTTAAAAACTATTGATCCTTTTTTCCCTTCTGTTTCTTTTCCTTTTCTTACATCCACATAAACAAGAAAAATTCCTCTCACGGCTTATTTTCCTTTATTGGTCCACAGCCTCTAAAATGTCTATTTAATTAAAATCAACTGGAATGAATTTAGTTCTTTTTATTGCTTTTGATTGCCCTTTTTTTCAGCAATCATCTACATGGTTAGTGTACCAATTCCCTGCTCGCTGACATTCAAAATAAAGCTTTGCATCGTGAAATGAAATAGGTTAGATTTGAAGTGAAGTATAATTGACAGATTCAGATTCATTTTCACACTTGGTGCTTAATTTCTAAAGAAAACCAACATTTGGATAGTTGTTTACTTGGTTACACTTAGCTTACACTAATATTTCAAAGTAAGTTTAAGAAATCCTCCGAGACTTAGATCACAAAATCATGCTAGTAATTTCTGCTAGTCAGGGCAAGGGGGTTAACTAGTTTTGCTTGAGTAAAGATCTATAAAATGTTGGTAGATTTATAAGAGTTGTGTATCATGTATATAGAAATAGAATGTATACTTTAATGACTTTAACAGAGCCCTGTGAATAAATGAAGGCTAAACACAATGAAGTCTACAGAAGGTGTCAGTATTTTAAGCATTTGCCCATGTGTATTAGAGATGTAATGTGGGTTCAAATAGAACACAGCTTTGAATCTAATCTGAGGGTTTCGAAGTCCCGACGAAACTTTCGGAACTCCCAGATTTCTGAATTTTCGATTTTTATCGGAAATCGAAAGTAGACGATTATCAAAAATCAAAAATTGAAAGTAGACGATTATCGAAAAACGAATCCTCAAAAATAATGATTGATTTTGGTAACTCTCTAAAATGAATGCGGAACCTCGAAAACAGCCCGATCGTGAGGAAAGAGTTTAAATTAAGTTTGGTTCTATTTACGGGTTCCCCAGAACATTCCTCACATCTCTGTGTCTTTTACAGTAACTTACTATTACTATTTGTCCCTCAAAATGGACAGAAACTTTCAAAAAAATGTCTCCCATAGAGAATTTTCAATTTTAAAATTTTCCAAAAATTTTCGAAAATTTGAAAACGGAACAAAACTTAGCAGTTTTGAACATCTCTAATGTGTATTGATGGAGCGGAACCCGAACCTGAGTTTGGACAAACTCAAGCGAATTGATATTAGTAATAAATAATTAAATTTATATATCCACTCTCACTCTGTCGCAGTTCCAATTTTCTGTACTTTTCCAAATCTTTGGTGACAAAAAATGAATCCTGAAAAAAAAAGACTTGATGTGTAGATTAACCCATGTGTAGTAAGTTTAGAAGTAAGATAATTGTAAATACGAGTTTCAAGTTAATGGGAGTGGGACTTTTGAAGGCTCAGCATCAAACTTTTACACCAAATTCAATTCTAGAAACTGTTTATAAATTTTCATACCACATCTTGAATTTTTATTGCATTTCAACAAAATTGTTCCACCCGTTAAAATTCTGCCATAAGTCATTTCTACTGATGTGTTTCACCAAGAGAATGGTGGAACACAATCTGAGTTCAAGCCGAACTATTCTAATTCGAATGGACTCGGACTTCTTGAACTATCTCGGACCCGGATTTTCGATATTTTGCCAGACTTTCGATAATGTTCTGGACTTTCGATTCAACGTTCGAGGTGCGTCAATATGCGAGTAAAATGTCTATTATACCAATACGCGAGTAATATCAAATAACTATATGTGAGTAAAATGTCTATTATACCAATACGCGAGTAAATATCAAATTAACTATATGTGAGTAAAATGTCTATTATACCAATACGGTAGTATAATATCAATAACTAATATGTGAGTAAAATGTCTATTATACCAATACGCGAGTAAATACCGAATTATCGAATCAGCGAGTAAATGTCTATTATACCAATACGCGAGTAAATACCGAATTATCGAATCAGTGAGTAAAATGTCTATATAACCAATACGCGAGTAAATACCGAATTATCGAATCAGTGAGTAAAATGTCTATTATACCAATACGCGAGTAAATATCGAATTATCGAATATGCAAGTAAAATGTCTATTATACCAATATGTGAGTAAATATCGAATTATTGAATCTGCGAGTAAAATGTCTATTATACCAATACGCGAGTAAATATCGAATTATTGAATCTGCGAGTAAAATGTCTATTATACAATACGCAGTAAATATCGAATTATTGAATCCGCGAGTAAAATGTCTATTATGCCAATACGCGAGTAAATATCGAATTATCGAATATGCAGTAAATGTCTATTAACCAATACGCGAGTAATATCGAATATTGAATCTGCGAGTAAAAGTCTATTATACCAATACGTGAGTAAATATCGAATTAACGAATATGCGAGAAAATGTCTATTATACCAATACGCAAGTAAATATCGAATTATCGAATCCGCGAGTAAAATGTTCTATTATACCAATATGCGGGTAATATCGAATTATCGAATATGCGAGTAAAATGTCTTATACCAATACGCTAGTAAATATCAAATTATCGAATGTGTGAGTAAATGTCTATTATACCAATACGCGAGTAAATATCGAATTATCGAATATGCGAGTAAAATGTCTATTATACCAATACGCAGTAAATATCGAAATCGAATCCGCGAGTAAAATGTCTATATACCAATCGTGAATAAATATCGAATTATCGAACTCGTGAGTAAAATGTCTATATACCAATACGCGAGTAAATATCGAATTATTGAATCTGCGAGTAAATGTCTTTATTATACCAATACGAGTAAATATCGAATTATTGAATCGCGAGTAAAATGTCTATTATCAATACGCAGTAAATACGAATTATTAATCCGCGAGTAAATGTCTATTATGCCATACGCGATGTAGTAATATCGAATTATCGAATATGCAGTAAAATGTCTATTATACCAATACGCGAGTAAAATACGAATTATTGAATCTGCGGTTAAATTTATTATTACCAATACGCGAGTAAATAGTCAATTATTGAATCTGCGAGTAAAATGTCTTAATACCAATACGCAAGTAAATATCGAATATTGAATCCGCGAGTAAAATGTCTATTATGCCAATACGCGAGTAAATATCGAATTACGAATATGCAAAGTAAATGTCTATTATACCAATACGCGAGTAAATATCGAATTATTGAACTGCGAGTAAATGTCTATTATACCAATACGTGAGTAAATATCGAAATTAACGAATATGCGAGTAAAATGTCTATATACCAATACGCAAGTAAATATCGAATTATCGAATCCGCGAGTAAAATGTCTATATACCAATATGACGGGTAATATTCGAATTATGAATATGCAGTAAAATGCTATTATACCAATACGCTAGTAAATATCAAATTATCGCAATGTGTGAGTAAAATGTCTATTATACCAATAGCGAGTAAATATCGAATTATCGAATATGCAGTAAAATGTCTATTATACCACATACGCTAGTAATATCGAATTCTCGTATCTGCGAGTAAAATGTCTATTATACCAATACGTGAATAAATATCGAATATCGAAACTCGTGAGTAAAATGTCTATTACCAATACGCGAGTAAATATCGCAAGTGAAAACAAATCCGCGAGTCAGTTGTCATGGAATAATTATCGAATAAATATATGGTGGTAAGTCCGGTCCATTTCGCTTCATTATAGCTGGCCTTTGTTGTAACCTCATATGTTCTGCCCCACACATTGATTTGTGCAAAAAAATTAAGTATTGCTTGAGGTACGCCAACAGGGCTTAAATGCAATTCACACAGGATATTGCTTTAAGTGATAATTTAATTTACAACAACATGTTTGGACGGAGTCCTTTTTTGTAAAATAAATGATCACTTAAAGCAATATCCTGTGTGAATGCATTTAAGCCCTGTTGGGTGTACCTCAAACAATACTCGAAAGTAGCATCGATTTTTTTGAAAGTCTTGGATATTCGAACATGTTCCCCAGACTATTTCCCAGGTCCCACTTACAGTAATTTACCACTGATATTTTAATTGTATTTAATTTTTTGAACGTTTCGAACTATTGACTCCCATTAACTTTAATGGGGCCGTTTTCGAACTTTACATATAGTTCGAAAGTTCGAAAACGCATTATTATACCAGTACCGATAAATATCAAATTAACTAATATGCGAGTAAAATGTCTATTATACCAATACGCGAGTAAATATCAAATTAACTAATATGCAAGTAAAATGTCTATTATACCAAAACGCGTATTGGTATAATAGACATTTTACTCGCAGATTCAATAATTCGATATTTACTCGCGTATTGGTATAATAGACATTTTACTTGCATATTCGATAATTCGATATTTACTCGCGTATTGGAAAGACTAAAAAAGGCATTTTTAAAACAGTAAATCAAATTAATTGAAAAAAAGCAAAGAAGTTAATGGATAAAATCTCCAATGGCATTTCTTCTTCTCCAAGGATAATTTTAGTAATTCTGTATAGCATTTTATTTGTGGCATTGTCAAGAGAGTTCACTTTTTTTGCATAAAAGCACGCCTTGTTCCTAGTACACATTTACATACAGTGCCCCTTTCATTGTTTCCAGTGTGTCTAAGTAATGGTGTTCCCATAAAGTGCATCTTAGATGTCCTTTATTAGTTGTTGTGGTTTTTTTAAACAGACGCCATTAAAAGGAATCTGCATTATTTCTTCTGTTTGATTTTATACATGACAACTTTGTTTCCTGAAAAAGATTCTAGGCAGAGAACAAGATCATTCCAGAACGGAAGATGAAAGGGGAAGAATATTCGAATATATTTTTCAACACTTTGAAGAACTGTCATTGGGTCATTTGTAAAAATAACAGTAAAGTGAAAACAAAAAAAACAGGATTAAAGGCTTTGGACTACTGGTTTCCAATACACAGTATAATTGGTTGCAAAAAGATATATATATAATATATATACACAAATAGGGAGAGAGAGGAGAGAGAGAGAGAGAGAGAGAGAGCAAAAGTCCACGGAGCACTCATGGATTTAAAAAATGTAGCGTAATCAACGCGTTTCAGCCATCTTAAACATGGGGTCATCAGGATGCATTTCAGCCACTGAGGACTAGCAGAGTTCCGAACTTCGCAAAACCGGTCCCTCGAGGATCCGCGAATTTTTGAAAAAATTCGAAAATCCGCGAGCGGACCCATTAAACCTATTAAAATGAAAAAAATCCTACAACATAGAGATTCTTCGAAAATACGAGGATTCTTCGAAAATACGGACCGAACGTATTTTCCAAAATACGAGAAATCCTCTAATTTCGAAAATTTTCGAAAATGCGGTTCGGAAAAGTTTGGAAGGCGGAAAAGAAGAAAAATGCGGATTGGGCCATCACTACTGAGGACGGCCCATTCACAAAAGGTGTCCATCATGTGGTAACAGACCATGACCTTGGCAGTTGGTTTGTACATGGGGTTCGAGTTTTGGCACCCGGCAGTTTAATTCCCATGCAAGGGAGTGCTGGTGAAGTGGATAAGAAAAGTATGGTCTGTTAGTTTATTGAAATAACTTTGGAAAGAACTGACCCCCGTGATAAGGGGTGAACAGTTCTAGTAAACAGAACTTTAGCTTAGAAAAACTTCAATCAACATATTGAGTTGTTCGGGGATGAAACATTTATTTATTTTTCAAAACGTCTGAAAAACATGTTTGCTTTTTATGGACAGACTTTTAATTGATGGAATATTAATGAAAATGTAAAAGACAAACCAAAAGGGAAATATTAATATATGTGATAAAAGGAAATACAAAACATGGCTCACCCCCTTAAGTATTAATTGTGTTGTTGATGGTCCACTTATAAATATCCCTTATATTATATATAAATTTATAATTTCATGGGGAATCATGCGGTTTTGGAGGTAATGTGGTGGGTTGGGTAAAGTAATATACATAGGGACAGTGTTTATGTTTAAGCACTAAATAAATAGTTATATCAATATTAACAAACAGTGTAATGACATTAAGTATATAGAAGTGTAAATAAGGCAAAATCAATAAATAAATAAAAGTACTTAGTAGGCCCCACTCCTGTTTGTAAGGATCTTCAAAAGGACTGTTAAGCCACACCCCAGGAAGTTTACAGGGGGCAAGGAAGCTTACAAAGGACATATTTCTCACTTCCCTTTTAGTGTGTTGTACAATGGTGTGCTTAATATTAGATTGACAGCAGTGTTAGCCAATCAAAACATTTTCTGAGTGTTGTAGGCAGTTGCAAGACTTATATGTCACATCCTTTGTAAAACACGTGACAGTCTTAGTAAAAACATTTCTCACTCTCACCTAACTCCACCTACCCCCCCCTCTCAATAGACAAAAAGGAGAGATGCTGTTTGCTGGACAGGGAGGAATATCTATATTCACGGATAGGCAACCAGTAGATCTCCAGATGTTTGGAAACTACAACTCCGCGAATTCCCTAACTACAGAGTGCTTGTAGAGGAATTCTGGGAGTTTAGTTTGAATTCCCTAACTACAGAGTGCTTGTAGAGGATTGCTGGGAGTTGTAGTTTCAATCAATCTGGAGATCTACTGGTTGCTTATCCCTGCTTATATGATAGGGGGACTGAAAGGAAAACATTCCATGCCCATTTCTCTGAGACAATGAAGTGAGTTTGTTAATGGTGTATTACATTATTTAAGCAATAGACCCCATAGAAACCATGAACCGTGTCCTGAACTGATAAAATGTAATTAGAACAATAATAAAACATGAAGGATAGTCTGGGTTCTTTATAGGACCTCACATTGAACCAATAGTGATCCTCTCTAACACATTGACCAATAGTGATCCCTCTTGTCACACATTTACCAATAGTGATCCCTCTCTAACAAATTTACCAATAGGATCCCTCCCTAACACATGTGACCAATAGTGATCCTCTCTGTCACACATTACCAATAGTGATCCCTCTGTAACAAAATTTACCAATAGTGATCCCTCCCTAACACCATTGACCAATAGTGATCCCTCTGACAACATTTACCATAGTGATCCCTCTCAACACATTTCCAATAGTGATCCCCCTCAACACATTTACCAATAGTGATCCCTCTCTAACACATTTACCAATAGTGACCCCTCTCCTAACAGAATCCCGGAAATTAAAGGGGGAGATTGATTCAAGCTCTGCAACAGTTGTATTTCATTGTGGCGTTTTACTGAACTATAACACTCTATACAATGTTACAATAAATAGATCAAAATATTTATTAGGGGAGTGGACAATAATAGAACCAAAATTTCATAGGATTTCTTTGTTTTTAACATTGCCTTTATTTTTTTTTGTACAAATCCCTAATTTTATAGTAGTGTGTATAAAGATTTTATATCATCTGTATCCACATATAGCTAAACATACACCCATATTTACCACTGTGCACCAACGGCACAACTTTTGCTAGTATATATATACAAATATAGAGATATGCTGCTCAAACCTTATTCAAAAATACTTCAGGGCCGGTGAAACAGAGGACGGCAATTATACATTACACAAAAGACTCCAGCACTCAACTACACATACAATTATAAATGAATGGGTAAAGAATAGACACGTATGCAAGCAATGAAGGGTAATCACCTGCACTGAAGTTCAAATGGATACCTTAGTTAATTGTTTGTACAAACATGCATCAGCTGATGTGACACTCCAAGGCATACATAGTATATATTACACAGCCAGTAGGGTGCAGGCACACACCACTAGGGATGTCCGACTTCGCCAAATCCGGTCCGCTCGAGGACCGCGAATTTCGGAAAAATTTGAAAATTCGAAAATCCGCGAGCGGACCTTTAAATAAAAAAAAAATACCCTTGAAATTACGAGATTTTTCGTATTTTCGCAAATTAAGGGGGGTCGCGTATTTTCGAAAATTTTCGAAAATACGAGAAAACTAGTATTTTCGAGAATTTTAGAAATATTGTATTCCGAAAAATGCGAGTAATCCTCGTAATTTTGAAAATTTTCGAAATATAGTATTTTGGAAATAAGAGAATCCTTGTATTTTCGAAAATTCCCAAAATACGAAAAAAAAACGCGAATCGGAAGTTCGGAAGGCGGAAAATCTGGAAAATGCCGCCGTTCGCAAAGGGATAAGTCCGCGGCGGATCCAGGTTCGGATCCGCGAACCGGCCATCCCTACAACACCACTTGAAGACTCAACGATTGCCGGGTGCTACCTACCAGGAAATATGTGGACCTAAAGCTAGCGAAGAAGGTCCACGGTCTTTTTTACAGTGATTTATTAGGTGCATGGCAACATTCGGCCCTGTTCTGGGGCCTTTATCAAGGGCCAAAACTTTGCTATGCACTAATAAATCACTGTAAAGAAGACTGTGAGTGGACCTTCTTCTCTTTTTAGGTATATATTATATATATATTATATGGTGGCGTGGGCGGTGGGTGTGTAATGGGAGGGCACTTACCTTTAAATGTTGTAATTTTTCAGCACTGTAACCCTGATGACAGCTCGATAAACAAGGGCCGAAACGCGTAGGCTATACAGTCCTACTACACACCAAAGTCGTTTGTATCAGTCCTAGGAGTGCTCTGGCTTCCACCGTTTACAGATTTCATATTACCGCAGCAGCACCAGGCCGGGAGCCATTTGTAACGGAGTGCGAAAGATCCATTATATACTCTCTACTATAAAATAAATATATATGGCAATGTTATATTGGTGAATTGGTCACTATCGGCTGAATTGTGCAGAAGCGCAGGTTTTTCAACTAATTGGTGCTAAAATTTAGCTGACCATTATCCCGCAATACAGGAAGTGTCGCAAAGGAGTTCACAGCATCGTGGGATCGCGGTTGGGTAAGAAGCACTCTTTTTCTCTTATCTTTAAAACATTGGCCCGATGAATGTAAGTAGTTTTATTCCCTATATTTCTACTTTCTTGTTATATCATTTTTGTTTGTTATGCGCACTCAGTAGAGGGTGGGTGTACAAATCCCCATTTTACATATACAATTTGTTACATTTGGGGTTTGACTAAGTCTCAAGGACTTACAGGGAGATGAAACTTTTTACACTGCCTATATCATTTCTAAAGATTTGTAAATAGCACAGTGCAAGGGTTGCAAAAAAAAGGCTTCAATAAAGCAGGTGTAGATACTCACAGGGTTTTGTATTTTCAGGTTTGCAAAAAAGGGTTACCGTAATTGAAGGATACTCAAAGGGTTCCTGAAATCTAAGGCTCATTAAGGGTTACCAAAATATACTACGAGGATTATCGTAATCAAAGGATACATTCAAAGGGTTCCTGAAATCTTAGGCACATTCAAGGTTACCGAACGATACTATCAAGAATTAGCGTAATCGAAGGCTACATCAAGGGTTCCTGAAATCTAAGGCTACTTTCAAGGGTTATTGAATGATACTATTGAGGATTACTGTAATCGACAGGCTACATAAGGGTTCCTGAAATCTAAGGCTACATTCAAGGTTACTGAACGATACTATCTAGGATTACCGTAATCGAAGGCTACATTTAAGGGTTCCTGAAATCTAAGGCTACATTCAAGGGTTGCGAACGAACTATCAAGAATTAATGTAATCGAAGGCTACATTCGAGGGTTCCCAAATCAAAACTACATTTGAGAGGTCTTTGAGAAAAGTACTTTTAAAAGACAACTAACTTCCTTCCCCATGCATTGTAACCAGCGTGAGGACCTAAACCTCTAGGTATAAACCCTGGGTGTACCTAAAGGTTCCTTTGTTGCTCTGGTCCTCTCCATCCCCTCTCTCTTTTGGCTATGAGGCCATGAGAAAGATACGCTCTGCATCCTATTGGCCCATTGCGAACCAAGAGAGGAACCCGGCGGCAGCGAGTGGAGACTTTAGGTAGGCACTGTGCTTAAAGGGCATGTCCAGCCAAAAAATAACTAGAGGTTTTAGCCTGCTTACCCCAAGAACCTATGATGCATTTATAAAATAAATATAAAACCTTACTGATCCGAGACTCACCCACTGAGATATACTTACTTTTACCTCAGCCGATTCCTCGCCAAAAGTCCCTGCCTCCTGCCTTCTTCCGGGTATGTACTTTCAGTCCTGGCCATACAGTGACTTCACGGCCAATGTCTGACAGTCACACACCCAGAAGACTCTGCTCCTGCTTGCTCATAACCGTCTCGAAACAGAAAGCTGGAGAGAGTGGGGATATGCTGAGGTAAAAGTAATAATCTCAGAGTGGGAAAGTTGCATTAAGGTATAATTTAAATGGCGTAAGGAGGCTAAATCTAATTTTTTTGGCTGACACACCTTTAACTAAAAAGAATCCAGGGGAGGACCTGCGGTTTAGGTCTTCACCCTGGATATAATACAAGCGGGGAGGTGAATATAATAATACTCATACCTAGATTTTTTACATATGTCTAATGTTCTAAATACTTCCCACTTTATAGAATAGTTATTAAGGATAATGGTTAATCTTAACAACGGTCTCCCCTTATGTTTGTTTTACTTAGCCACTAGAGATGGACTAGAACTCGAACTCAAACCTGAGTTGAATCGGATTTTACGAGTTCAAACAAACTCGGACTTACTATTTAGTAAAAGGGCGATTTTATAGTTCAAACAAACTAAGACTTACTCTTTAGTAGAAGGGCGATTTTATTTAGTTATATAACCTTTGATGTGAGCCCCAAACTAACCTGGTTTCAATTCGAAACAGCTGGTTTTGAAATTCCGGGGAGCCTGATGGATTTTAAAATGATTCAAAACATTTCATTGAAAATTTTAAACAAAAACGTAGAAAATCGTATTGAATACTCAAATGTACCAATGGGTTTGAACCGCATTTTCGAAACAATTTTTCTGCGGGAAACTCGCCAGTAACTTAAACCCAAACTACACTAAAAAGTAAATGATCACAGTGTACAGTGAAGAAAAAGTTTCAATAGAATATTCTTTAATGTTCCAGATTATTATTATTATTATTATTATTATTATTGATTTTTATAACTCCAACATCTTCCGTGGTGCTTTACAATTTCATAGTCATACCTTACATACAGGGAATACATGTTATACAAAGTCATACATATTACATACAGATTCTTCTGTTTACCTCCTATTATCATGTAAACCACTGAATGCGAAGGGAAAAGAAGTAGGAAATTTGTTCTTTGTTTGTTTCTCTACAAATATAAGACAGTTGAATGAGTGATTGCATGCCATTTAAAAAGAAAACAAGATATTTATGTTTTTTGTTATGAAGGTCACATTTGGAGATTGATGTAAAGCTGGGGACAGTTCTGCAATATAAGAATGGGAATTAAACACCTTTAGCAGTCACGCATTATTGAAGAACTTGTATGGAATAATAAATTAAGATTAGTTCATTTACCATGTAATGAGGGCTTGGACTGCTGATTTTAAAGGGGAACTAATTGGTCATTTTGAAGTAGAAGCATATGAAAGTAGGTACCTCACTTACGTGAAAGTATTACCCTTGCTTATTTGTGTATCCACAAAGCTCCTGGTTGCACTGAGCTGGCCACCTTGCCTGTCATGTGACATGAACAATAGTGGGAAATGACATTAATTCCAGTGCCAGACTATTGTGGCCAATCAGCAAAGTCTGGCGCATGACTAATATGCTGTACTCTGTCAGCTGTCATGATCATGTGACAGACAGCAGAGAGCTCAGCATTATTGGTAGATTCAGAGGAGGATTCCAGAGACTTAAGGCTCATACACACGCTAAATTTCCGAGCGAGGAACAACCCCTGCGGCCGAGGCTACATGCAGACGACGACAGTTGCGACTGAGAATCGTCCGCGTGAATGCGTTCGGTCGGGGGTCATTCGCCAATCTGCCGGCGGATCAAGAATGACCCCCGACCTAATGCATATACACGGACATTCTCGTCCGAAACAGTCTAAAATCTACCACTTTCTATTTGCAGGGCCCACAATAGCCTCAGCCCTGGGTGGATTCAGTTGCAGAGATATGAGCACGTTTGACCACACACAATGTTAATCAGTAGATATACTGTCAGGAAGTGGTGCATCCTGGGAAAAAGAAGGACCATTGCAGAACTAAAATGGAAGCTCACTGCTGACCAAAGCCTAGCAATGGGTAATAAATCTATTGATTTTTCAAAGGGAGATGATACAGACTAGAAAGTGTAATATATATACATCATTTAAAAAGTAACACTTTTTCTACTGGATTTCCTCTTTAAGGAATGGTGGTGTTGTGTGGTGTGTGTGTGTGTGTGTGTGTGTGTGTTACCTACCAGTATGTATAAGATTTATTGTTTGTTCTAAATATACAGAATGTGATTCAGACTGGAAACAAATTGGACCAGGGAGAATTTCAAGAACAAATTAAGTCTCCTGAAATCTTTCTAATAGTAAAAAAAAAAAAAATCTGGAAAAGAATCTGGAGCTTTTATTTTCTTCTAAAAATGTTTCTTTTCCAATATTAAAGGAAGACTAAACTCCAGAACAATATGCCACAATAGAAAGAGCACGTTCACAAGATACAAGAAGCTGTGTCTCACCTCTCCCTTGCTGTGGATGCTGGGTGATTCATGAAATAACCTGTGGGTGCGTACGGGTCAGCTCCCATAATTCCCCTTCTCTGGGAACACCCAGCTAAGTGTAACACAGTACACTAAAGGAAGCTGCAGCCTTGCTTTAGTGCAGTTTAAGTGTAAACACATTACAATTGCTCCTGTTCATAACAATTATAAATTCCTTTGATTGGTTGAGTTGCGTTAACCGGTAAGTGTGTCCTAAACTCCGGAGCAGGAGAGGTTCGCATCTTGGCGCATAATACTTCATCACTCTATATAAATTATCTTTTTGTAGCAAACTGGGCAAAATCAGTTAACGAAAGATGATTGAAGTTGCTCCATAAGAAGAGTTAACTGGATCTCAATAAGGTGGTTGATCTTGATAAGAATTTTCTTTGTGTTTGACACTTTTTAAAAGATTTGCAGTTTAAGTATTTTGCAAATTCTGCCACCCTGGCATCTATTGTCATACTCCAAACATAATGTTGATGGTTCAGATCTTATTGAGTCACCGATAATGCAACACAGGAATTCAGAAACAAAAACATGAAAATCATAAATCCACCAGGGCTCCTCGATGTTCCTGAAGTGGTGAAGCTGTTTCCTAAGAAGATTAATACAGAGCAGCGAAAAATGGCAGAGACAGTATGATGACTAATCAAAAGCGTGCTGATATCTTCAGCAGATCCATTTGAATGGCTCTCCAGTTCATTGCCTAGTCTTGTTTCTACTAAGTATTGTTATGCCCCTTGATTTCAAATATGTTAACAGAATATTTTTATGCTGTTTGAAGCAAAATGGGAAATACATCACTGCATTTTCTCAGCGAAATGCTTTTTTTTTAACAGGAAACAGGTTTCAACAGAGTCTTGTCCTAAGATATTCCGTTATACTGTGAATTAAGACAAATACGTGCTGAGATGTAGAAAAGTTTCTTGTCATCCAGTAGTTGGAAATAACATACAGTATATCTGCACTAGAAAGTTCGGTGCGTTTCGAACTTTCGAACTATATGTAAAGTTCGGAAACGGCCCCATTAAAGTTAATGGAGTCAATAGTTCGAAAAGTTCAAAAAATTAAATACAATTAAAATATCAGTGGTAACTTACTGTACTGTGGGACCTGTGGAAATAGTCTGGGGAACATGTTCGAATATCCAAGACTTTCAAAAAATCGATGCTACTTCGAGTATTGTTTGAGGTACACCAACAGGGCTTAAATGCAATTCAACCGGATATTGCTTTAAGTGATCATTTATTTACAAAAAGGACTCCGTCCGAAACATGTTGTTGTAAATTAAAATATCACTTAAAGCAAATCCTGTGTGAATTGCATTTAAGCCCTGTTGGCGTACCTCAAGCAATACTTAATTTTTTTTGCACAAATCAATGTTGTGGGGCAGAACATATGAGGTTACAACAAAGGCAGCTATAAAGCGAATGGACCCGGACTTACCTATTTGATTCGATAATTATCCATGAACGACTCGCGGATTTGTTAATTCGATATTTACTCGCGTATTGGTATAATAGACATTTTACTCACGAGTCGATAATTGATATTTATTCACGTATTGGTATAATAGACATTTACTCGCGGATACGAGAATTCGATATTTACTAGGTATTGGTATAATAGACATTTTACTCGCATATTCGTAATTCGATATTACTCGCGTATTGGTATAATAGACATTTTACTCAACATTCGATAATTTGATATTTACTAGCTATTGGTATAATAGACATTTTACTCGCATATTCGATAATTCGATATTTACCCGCATTATGGTATAATAGACATTTTACTCGCGGATTCGATAATTCGATATTTACTGCGTATTGGTATAATAGACTTTACTCGCATATTCGTAATTCGATATTTACTCACGTATTGGTATAATAGACATTTTACTCGCAGATTCAATAATTCGAATTTACTCGCGTATTGGTATAATAGACATTTTACTTGCATATTCGATAATTCGATATTACTCGCGTATTGGCATAATAGACATTTTACTGCGGATTCAATAATTCGAATTTACTTGCGTATGTATAATAGACATTTTACTCGCAGATCATAATTCGATATTTACTCGCGTATTGGTATAATAGACATTTTACTCGCAGATTCAATAATTCGATATTTACTCGCGTATTGGTATAATAGACATTTTACTCGCCGATTCGATAATTCGATATTTACTCGCGTATTGGTATAATAGACATTTTACGCTGATTCGATAATTCGGTTATACTCGCGTATTGGTATAATAGACATTTTACTCGCTGATTCGATAATTCGGTATTTACGCGTATTGGCATAATAGACATTTTACTCGCATATTAGTGTTAATTTGATATTTACCGGTTTGGTATAATAGACATTTTACTTGCATATTAGTTAATTTGATATTTACTCGCGTATGGTATAATAGACATTTTACTCGCATATTAGTTAATTTGATATTTACTCGGTTTGGTATAATAATGCGTTTTCGAACTTTCGAACTATATGTAAAGTTCGAAAACGGCCCCATTAAAGTTATGGGAGTCAAATAGTTCGAAAAGTTCAAAAAATTAAATACAATTAAAATATCAGTGGTAACTTACTGTATGTGGGACCTGGGAATAGTCTGGGGAACATGTTCGAATATCCAAGACTTTCAAAAAATCGATGCTACTTTCGAGTATTGTTTGAGGTAACCAACAGGGCTTAAATGCAATCACACAGGATATTGCTTTAAGTGATCATTTATTTTACAAAAAGGACTCCGTCCGAAACATGTTGTTGTAAATTAAATTATCACTTAAAGCAATATCCTGTGTGAATTGCATTTAAGCCCTGTTGGCGTACCTCAAGCAATACTTAATTTTTTTTGCACAAACAATGTTGTGGGCAGAACATATGAGGTTACAACAGGAAGCTTAAAAGCGAAATGGACCCGGACTTACCTATTTGATCGTATTATTCCATGAACGACTCGCGGATTTGTTAATTCGATATTTACTCGCGTATTGGTATAAGACATTTTACTCACGAGTTTCGATAATTCGATATTTATTCACGTATTGGTATAATAGACATTTTACTCGCAGATACGAGAATTCGATATTACTAGCGTATTGGTATAATAGACATTTTACTCGCATATTCGATAATTCGATATTTACTGCGTTATTGGTATAATAGACATTTTACTCACACATTCGATAATTTGATATTTACTAGCGTATTGGTATAATAGAAACATTTTACTCGCATATTCGATAATTCGATATTTACCGCATATTGGTATAATAGACATTTTACTCGCGGATTCGATAATTCGATATTTACTTGCGTATTGGTATAAATGACATTTTACTCGCATATTCGTTAATTCGATATTTACTACGTATTGGTATATAAAGACATTTTACTCGCAAGTTACAATAATTCGATATTTACTCGCGTATTGGTATAATAGACATTTTACGGCATATGATAATTCGATATTTACTCGCGTATTGGCATTAAGACATTTACTCGCGGATTCAATAATTCGATATTTACTTGCGTATTGGTATAATAGACATTTTACTCGCAGATTCAATAATTCGATATTTACTCGCGTATTGGTATAATAGACATTTACTCGCAGATTCAATAATTCGATATTTACTCGCGTATTGGTATAATAGACATTTTACTGCATATTCGATAATTCGATATTTACCTCGCGTATTGGATAATAGACTTTTACTGCGGATCGAATAATTGGTATTTACTCGCGTATTGGTATAATAGACATTTTACTCGATTCGATAATTCGGTATTTCATCGCGTATTGGATATAGACATTTTATCGCATATAGTTAATTTGATTATTCTCGCGTATTGGTATAATAGACCTTTTACTTGCATATTAGTAATTTGATATTTACTGCGTATTGGTATTAGACATTACTGCTATTAGGTAATTGATATTTACTCGTGATTGCGTATAATCATCGTTTTCGAAACTTTCGAACTATAAGTAAGTGTCGAAACGGCCCATTAAGTTTAATGGAGTCAAATAGTTCGAAAAGTTCAAAAAATTAAATACAATTAAAATATCAGTGGTAACTTACTGTACTGGGGGACCTGGGAAAATAGTCTGGGGAACATGTTCGAATATCCAAGACTTTCAAAAAATCGATGCTAACTTTCGAGTATTGTTTGAAGGACACCAACAGGGCTTAAATGCAATTCACACAGGATATTGCTTTAGTGATCATTTATTTTACAAAAAGGACTCCGTCCGAGAACATGTTTGTGTAAATTAAATTATCACTTAAAGCAATATCTGTGTGAATTGCATTTAAGCGCTGTTGGCGTACCTCAAGCAAACTTAATTTTTTGCACAAATCAATGTTGTGGGGCAGACATATGAGGTTACAACCAAGGCAGCAGCTATAAGCGAAATGGACCCGGACTTACCTATTTGATCGATATTATTCCATGAAACGACTCGCGGATTTGTTAATTCGATATTTACTCGCGTATTGGTATAATAGACATTTTACTCACGAGTTCGATATTCAGATATTTATTCACGTATTTGGTATAATAGACATTTACTCGCGGGATACGAGAATTCGATATTACAGCGTATTGGTATAAAGACATTTACTCGCATATTCGATAATTCGATATTTACCGCGTATGGTATAATAGACATTTTACTCAACATTCGATAATTTGATATTTACTAGCGTATTGGTATAATAGACATTTTACTCGCTATTCGATAATTCGATATTACCCGCATATTGGTATAATAGACATTTTACTCGCGGATTCGATAATTCGATATTTTACTTGCGTATTGGTATAATAGACATGTTACTCGCATATTCGTTAATTCGATATTTACTCACGTATTGGTACATAGACATTTTACTCGCAGATTCAATAATTCGATATTTACTCGTTATTGGGATAATAGACATTTTACTTGCATATTCGATAATCGATATACTCGCGTATGGGCAATAATAGCATTTTACTCGCGATTCAATAATTCGATATTTACTTGCGTATTGGTATAATAGACATTTTACTCGCAGATTCAATAATTCGATATTTACTCGGCGTATCGTATTGGGAATATAGACGCATTTACTCGCAGATTATCAAGCAAGTTTCGATATTATACGGATCACATAATGTTGGTAAATGGACATTTGACTTGGCATATTCGATAATGTCGATATCTATCTGTCGCGTAGATTATATAATAGACTTGTTACACCATCTGATCGATATTCGGTATTATACTCGCGTATTGGTATAAGACATTTACCATGATTCGATAATTCGGTATTTACTCGCGTATGTGGTTATAGACATTTACTCGCTTGTTCGATAATTCGTACTTTACTGCGTATTGGTAGTATAGACATTTTACTTGCATATTCGATAATTCGATATTTACTCGCGTATTGGCATAATAGACATTTTACTCGCGGATTCAATAATTCGATATTTACTTGCGTATTGGTATAATAGACATTTTACTCGCAGATTCAATAATTCGATAGAAGAGAGCAGTTTCAGAGGACCATGGACAAACCTTTAAGAATGAGAAAGAAGTTCATCTTCAGGTTAGGGCAGAGTTTCTTTACAGTGAGACAGTGAAAATGTCTTCCAGCAGATGTGGTAATGGCAATTCACGAATTCGTTTAAAGTAAGTAAGGTACAGGAATAATTACTCGGTATTAATACATTACTGTGTTCTGGTTGATCGGTGGATATTTCCGATTGCCATTTTGCTTTGAGTCAAAAGGATACCCCCCCCCAATTTTTTACCGTCGGGGTTCAACTGGTTCACTGTAGGTTCGGTTAAATACTTTGGGGTAGGGAGGTTGAACTGGTGGACGTACAGTTAGTCCTTTATCAACCTAACATTAACTACATATTTATGTGGTACGTCGATGGTTGTAGACAGAGATGGTTTGATAGGTAATAACCATAGTTTAGTTGTTGTAACAGCCTCTACATAAGTTGAACTATTTTTGTACGATGCAGCCGACAGAACGTTCAATCGCACAATATTCGTACAAAAGAATATAGCTATCAACGACCATCCAGACTTTTTCCAACGATCAGCTGTCAGATTTGTTCTGCCGATTATCTTTATTTGTACTTGGTCGGCAGTTAGCATGCTTTCGTAATTGCGCTAACTATACGAACGTTAGTACAAACGGTCTACAGTCTACAAGACTATCATGGTGACTACTTGTTTCTGTGTGTACAGATGTCTTTCAATTATGAGATTAAACATTAAATTTAATAAACGCATCGCTCATCATACGAAAATTATCCCATGTGTGTATCGAGGCTTTAGACTGTTTGTGAATTTTTCATGCTTTAGGATGCTGGAAAGGAATTTTTTAAAGTTCGCCTTTGTTTAGTCTTAAATTTATTCCTATTTAGTTATATGTAAGATGTTCAGGCTGATTTTTATTTCCAGACTTATAGAGGATAAACTTAAAGAAATGAACACCCCACTTAGCAGAATCGTCGATGTTCCCTAGATATAGCACCAGCCTTTAAAAAGTGGATTTGACAGTAGTGTGCCAATAGGAGCATTTCTAACAGGCGGATTTACCTAGAGCTGCTACGCCTTTTTATGGTCATGCAACTGATTACATTACGCTGGCTGAATTTGTTCGCAAAATACACCGCAGCACGGACACAACTATTTACCAAATTCAACTTGTTCATTGGTGTTAAAGTAATGTTCTTGGAATATTCCTTTCCACGTGGCACAATCGACATTTTTTAATTTGGTTACTGTGGGAATTACCCAGAGCAATAGTTCTTGAACATTTTAAATAATGTTCCAGAGAAATATGATTGGGGTAGGGGGGACGTTTCTTAATGCCAGCAGACACTGGCCACAAACAGCACAAGGATAGATGGAATCAGGATGCAATGGCTGGGAGCAAGTAATGTTGGAAAATAAAAAGAAAAACAAGACAATTATGAGGGGTGGACAATAGCACTACATATCCGTGGTCATCACGCCCCCACTAGGGATTGCATAGAACTCGAACCTCGAACGGTTTCGAGCCGAACCTGTTCGAGTCAACGGACCTCCGGACTTCTCGTACTATCCGGGCCTACGGGACTTTCGAGTATTGTCCGACGGACTTTGATGATTTACGAAGGTGTCAATTTCGAAGACGGTGTGGCGAATACGCTGCAGGTAAAATTTACATGGTATCTAGGCGCGAACCATCGAATCATGCGAGTAAAGTTCTCCATTAAAGCACTATGGGAGCATCGGAATCGCGAGTAAAATGTCCATGTTCCCGAACGTTTCGACGCAGACAAGCTCGAAAGTACGACGTGCTGAGAGTTAAAATCGATTTTACGAAAGTCCTGGATATTGGAACATGGCTCCCCAGACCATTTCCCAGGCCCACAGCCATTTACATTAAGAGAACCATTAATCTTTAGGTTGTATTTGACTCGAGATTTCGAACTACTTTGCTCCTAATAGACTTTAATGGGTCACGTTTTCGACTTTAACTTTTCATAGTTCGACAGTAATCGAAAACGAGACCGAACTTTCAAAGTTCGCAACCATCTCTAGCCCCCATGGACCACACACACAACAACCAGGACCACTACCAAGGTGCTTGTTATCGTTAAACATATATATAAGAATTTCCTACTATTTTAGTTGCAATGTGAACTTGCCTATTTGAGAATTGTCTATGTTCTGCACAAACTAGTTATATTTGTGGGACAAAGAAACCCAACTGTGTTTCAACCTCACAGCACTGATAGACAAAGAACCTGTCTGTTTGTGAAATCAATTGGGAATTTTAAACCAACACGCACTCCGCATTTCATTCTGCTGGCTGGTGTATCAAACGCAGAAAATTTGATCTGCTGGCAACTTTAACATCAAAAATTCAAAATTCAGAATTTTTTTTTGAGTCCAACAAACTGAATTTTTGTCAGAACACCAGATTTTCACCCCAAAAACCATATTCAGCAAAACTAACATTGCAGTCTTAAAAAATAATGTAGGAAACTTTCCCTAAATCCTTAAACAAGCTTTGGACACTAACCACTGTGTACTGGTTATGGTTTATAAGAGAATTTCCTCTAAGTGTATAGTTTATCACTATGCCATATTTCAAATTTCTTTAAGATGCTTTAAAAAGTGACAGGAGTGTTATCACTCAATTACCAAAAAAAAAACCCCCCAAAAAACAACACACTTGCTAAAGATATAAAAGGGTTTCAATAAAAGTCTTATTGTTTAAAATGGGTGCTAATTTTGGTCCCCCAACCAATGCAAATGTTAGCTTTCAAATCAATGTTATAGGATCTGATAGTTGGGGCAAATTTATCACACTTGTTAAAGATAGGAACTTGTATGAATCTCCTTGGAAAGTATTGACATATTTAGGTGATTTCCTCTGAATCCTATACAATAAGACCCCCTTTAACAGATCAGATCACTTTGTAGCACAAAAGGCAATCTTTTTTGTTTTCAATGGCTTGAAACCAACTGGAGACCACTTTGTTCCTCTGAGTCTAAATGATACATAAACAGCTATTTTTTATCTCAAACAGAACAACATTTGCAGATGTTTCTGGTGAAATCCTTTAACAGGATGGAATTTTAGAGAATGCATTTTTTATTCTCTAGTGACATTCCTTAGCTGTAGCAAAGCTGTGAGTTGGTTTTAAAAGAAAGGTTTTAAGCTTGATTAGAATGCAGCCTTAGAGTCCAAACTTTCATTCTTTTGGCAGGACTGTCCCTAAAAGATATTTTATGTCTTCCTTCCAGCACAACAAGAGGATGAGAACAGGTAACTATGCCAGAATGCCGTTTGAGTGAATGTAGGCGCATTTTGCTGACATCAAAAAAAGAGGATCATTACAGCGTCTTGTTAATAAAAAGATGAACATTTCACATAGATTTTTTTGTACATCTACCAACTGTCCTTGCTTTAATGTAATAAACATGTCACCTTGTGAGATCCTTCAGTAGACAAACTGTGAAAATTGCTGTGCAGTCTACTTAGAAACTCTTATCAAGATGTAACAGTTAAGTCTTTTCTCTCTTAGATGATGTCTCCGTTTTCATAGATGTGTTTGCAGCGTATTCTCATATATTTTACAGCAATCACATAATACCAGCTAGTACTTATAAAGCTGTCATCTGTTCCTTGTTACAAATAAAAGACTTTGGGGTAGCCTTGGTCTGGCAACAGCTTATTGTTTATTTTCTTTAAAAAAATAGTATCGAGGATGAGCTCCTCATATGGAATTGGAACTAGTGCATAGTAGAGATGGGATCCGGGTCCGACTCGGAACCCCTCGGTTCCCTAACCCAATGATCCATCTGAATCCGGATTGTCGGATTCTGGAATTCGGAGCCTATTTTCTATAATTATCGAACTTTTGAGGATTATCAAAATAGCCTTGAAAATAATCGGAAACTCGAAAGTAGTTCTCAGATCATATTTCGAGTATTATTAAATGTTCGAGGCTATTTGATAATTCTCGAAAATAGCCTCGAACATTAGATAATAATCGAAATTTCTTTCCATTTTTGGATTTTCAGATCTCCTCGGGATTTTTCCAGAGATCCGGAATACGAAAACAGGAAGAACTGGTGAGTTTCGTCCATCTCTAGTGCACAGCTTAGGAGTTAAGAGAAAGACAGTGATGACTGATGTCTAATCTTGTGCTAAATACTACAGAAAATTATTTGGTTATTTGGTTCTAATCTAATGGAAAATCTGTCATTGTAATTCAGGCTTGAAAGGACAAGGAGGGCTTTTGCAAAATTGCAATTTTTTTTACATAGCAAAAAATGCTTAGCAGCTCAGGATCACTAAAAGCTTAACAAAGGCCCCATCACTGCAGCCTATTCAGTGACAATGTTCCAGTATAACTACATAAAAATAACTCTAAGGAGAGAATTCCAATCAGAGAAGAATGAATATCTTAATATATTCATTCATATACATTACAGAGGAATAACTGACCAGTCAAAACATAGATTATAATACTAATAAATAAGTAAACCTAAAAATAAATTGTATAACTACAAAAATAAATTAAGTTATCCTTACAAATGATACTATTGAATAATGAAATTCCCAAATCAATGGAGTGACAATGGTTAAAAACCATATAGTATATAAATATGAGAAACCCTTCTATCACAAGGGAATTCTGCAAAACTGTATGTAACAGTTCCTCAACTGTAACACTGCTCCCAGCAATATTAACACAAACTCAAGGTAGGTGAGTCTCCCCAAATTACACTCTTGCTTGTCCCCAATACTCATGGAATCCGGTAGACGAAACCTCTACCAGGTAAGAGATACTCAGATACAGGAATAACTGCCAAGCTGGGTGACTAGGTCCACTCTCTGGACACCAGGCCCACACGCAAAACTGCTGCTTCCTTCGAATCCCAAAGGCTTACAGATGAGTACAGAAACTGCAGAGAGCCTCAAATAGAGTCCAGAATTACGTGGTGCTATTTATTACAAACTTTTCTCCATAGGGAGTGGCGGCACACAGGAAACCTCAAAGTTGAGACCACAAGTCCAAATTAACTAGTTACACTCTGTAGAAACAAAAAATCTCAAACTTTTAAAGCTTGATGAAGCTATTATGTGAACGCGTTGTGGAGCTTTAACCTTTGTTTAGATTTATACTTTATTTATCTGTATATGTACATAGTTAAATATCATAGGATATTCATTATTCTCTGATTGTAAATTCTGGTCTTAGATTTATTTATGATGTAAATGATGTTCCAAATGCCAATTTATTAAGACTTTTTACACAGACGTGCTCTATCTGTCTATTTGGGAGATTCTGCGTGAGGCTTGAGAGGCAATAGAGATTGTTCCCCTTAATATGAAAGGACAATGTCAAAGGAGCCATATGTTCACACACATTGTAAGAACACTAGATTGTCAGGAGATCGTTCTTCTGTGCTTATAATCCGACAACTTCTAATGTGTGTAACCAGGCTTTACTTGTGTTAGGAAATTCAAAGTCACCCACTGAGAGAGTAAAGGAGATAACTTGTATGCATGACTTATAGAAGATGTTGAACTTAAAAGCTAATCTACAATCACAGACAAAATCAGTTAGCAAGCTCTTGTGCAGAAAGTCAGGAGATGAGGCAAATACTGGCTTTTGAAAAAGAGGGATAGGTGTTAAGCTGTGTACACCTGCAAAGATCTTTAAATTCTGTCTGTCATTTTTTAAAGATCACCCTACAGTCCCGACTATAGTATAAAGGTAGAACGTTTGGGACTACTATTTCCTTAGCTGCAGCCAACTTCCCCCTTGCAGGGGGACTGACCACGGGCAAGAACATTTTTTGGTCTGAGCGATCACAAGACCGATGCTGAACTTTCATCAGCCTCGGAATGCTCGGAACTGTGGTACGTACGTTAAAGTATGTACCCCCTTTAGGTGCAAGACACAGGAAATGGAAACACAATTCTAGTGAACTAGTATTTGGTAAGGTGCAAGGAAAAGGTAATAAGGGTCTTGTCCGTTAGAGATCGGATGTAAGAATTACTACAGTAGTTTCGATAATAAAATAATCCAAAACATAGTAATTGAACCTGAAATATCGGAAATGACATTTATAGTTTTGTTTTGGGACATCAAAATTCTAGTTTTAGCGTTTATTGAAATGTAATTTCAGCCAGAAGTCACACGTCTCACTATAACCATCATATGTTTCCCATTAGATGTTTTTAAACTAAAACATAGTTATGTTGTGTATTTTATATGTACTGGCAATCTACAGCAACTGTGTACTTTTAAACCAAAAATAAAACCAATGATCTATATAGTTAAAAACCAGGAAGGATGTCCTATTGAAGGTCACATATCTAATTAATACATCATCTTTATTGTGCTCTGTACATGTACGGTATCTATATATTATATAATATATATAATGTACCGTCAGTATCAAATCAGCTTACACACAGAACTCTCCTGAGCTTGGCCCGCTCATTGCTCTGTAGGAGCTTGTATTCCTCATGACAGAGTGGTAAGCGGCACGGGAATCCTGTGTTACACGGACCATCACGAAACATGGGAGGTCAGAGAAAGGGAACTTCTACCTTGCCTAGTGAGGATGTGAATCTGCATTTGATAGCCCGGTACGAACAGGAAGTCTTTTGGGATGTACGTAGAACGCTAATTAAGGGCCAGCCATGGGGCATTGTCTTGTAGAAAGAGAGTAGGGATTCACGGGAGGAAAAAGTTTAGGTTCTTCTTAAAGCATTGGAAGGCCTCAATGTGAACTATCATGCATTGGAATCTGTTCAAGTACTCTTAAATGGAAAGGTCAGAGACACTAAAGAATAAGGGATTGGGGGGAGCTTCAATGAAGAGAGACTGGTGAAAGTTACAAGTTATGAAGTAGAACTAAGGACGTGTGATGGGGTATATGGATTACTGTGTATGAATACCTTAACTGGTATGTCATCAAGATTGGGATTGTATAAAGTAGAGAATGTCACGAAAGGAATCGTACATCCCTTAGAGTTGATAATAAACAGGTGCAGGCTTAAGCTTGGAAAGGTGTTTCACTGTGAGAACGGTAAAGCACATGGAACTGTCTTCCAGTGGACGTTGTTATGGCAGGTTCATTGGTCAGTTTAATAAAAAGCTGGATGAGTTTCTACAAACAAGAATGTTACAAGGTACTGGTATGATACATAAAGTAGAGTTGGGAAGGGTTTTTTTCACTGTGAGAACGTATTAAGCTATGGAACTGTCTTCCAGGGACGTTGTTATGGCAGGTTCATTGTCAGTTTAATAAAAAGCTGGATGAGTTTTCTCAAACAGGAATGTTACAAAGTTACTGGTATTGATACATAAAGTAGAGTTGGGAAAGGGTTTGTCACTGGGGACACGGTAAAGCTATGGAACTGTCTCCAGTGGACGTTGTTATGGCAGGTTCATTGGTCAGTTTAATAAAAAGCTGGATGAGTTCTCAAACAAGGAATGTTACAAGTTACTGGTATTGATACATAAAGTAGAGTGGGAAAGGGTTTTCACTGTGAGAAGGTAAAGCTATGAAACTGTCTTCCAGTGGACGTTGTTATGGCAGTTCAGTGGTCAGTTTAATAAAAAGCTGGATGAGTTTCTGCAAGAAAGGAATGTTCAAGTTACTGGTATTATACATAAAGTAGAGTTGGGAAAGGGTTTTCACTGTGAGAACGGTAAAGCTATGGAACTGTCTTCCAGTGGACGTTGTTATGCAGGTCATTGGTCAGTTTTAATAAAGCTGGATGAGTTTCTGCAAACAAGGAATGTTTACAAGTTACTGGTATTGATACATAAGTAAGTTGGGAAAGGGTTTTCACTGTGAGAACGGTAAAGCATATGAACTGTCTTCCAGTGGACGTTTATAGGCAGGTTATTGGTCAGTTTAATAAAAAAATGGTGGATGAGTTCTGCAAAAACAAGGAATGTTACAAGTTACTGGTATTGATACATAAAAGTAGATGTGGGAAAAGGGTTTTCACTGTTGAGAACGGTAAAGCTATGAAACTGTCTCCCAGTGGACGTTGTTAGGCAGGTTCTTGTGTCAGTTTAATAAAAGCTGGATGAGTTTCGGACAACAAGGAATGTTACAAGTTACTGGTATTGATACATAAAGTAGAGTTGGGAAAGGGTTTTCACTGGAGACGGTTAAGCTATGGAACTGTCTTCCAGTGGAACGTTTTATGGGGTACATGGTAGTTTAATAAAAAGCTGGATGAGTTTCTGCACAAACAAGAATGTTACAAGTTATGGTATTGATACATAAAGAGTTGGGAAAGGGTTTTCACTGTGAGAAGTAAAGCTATGGAACTGTCTTCCAGTGGACGTTGTTATGGGAGGTTTATTGTCAGTTAATAAAAGCGGATGCGTTTCTGCAAACAAGGAATGTTACAAGTTACTGGTATTGATACATACAATAAACGTAGAGTGGGAAAGGGTTTTCACTGGTGAGAACGGTAAAGCCATGGAACTCGTTCTTCCAGTGGACGTTGTTATGGCAGGTTCATGGTCAGTTTTAATAAAAAGTCTGGATGGGTTTCTACAAACAAGGAATGTACATTACCTGGTATTGATACATAAAGTAGAGTTGGGAAAGGGTTTTCACTGTGAGAACGGTAAAAGCTATGGAACTGTCTTCCATGGACGTTGTTATGGCAGGTTCATTGGTCAGTTTAATAAAAAGCTGGATGATTTCTACAAACAAGGTATGTTACAAGTTACTGGTATTGATACATAAAGTAGAGTGTGGGAAAGGGTTTGTTCACTGTGAGAACGGTAAAGCATGGAACTGCTTCCAGTGGACGTTGTTATGGCAGGTTCTTGGTCAGTTTAATAAATGCTGGATGAGTTTCTTTTGCAACAAGGAAGTTACAGTTACTGTATATATCATAAGTAGAGTTGATCCAGGGAAATTTCCGATTGCCACCTTGGAGTCAGGAAGATTTTTTCCCCCTTCATAAATTTGGTGGTTTTTGTTGCCTTCCTATGTATCAACAGTTGGCAGGAATTGGGGATATTGCTAGATGGTTGAGACTGGATGACGTATGTCTTTATTACTATACTTACTATAACTATACTATGCTATACTATACTACTATATATACTACTATACTATACTGACTTTACTTAGAAGACCATTATCTTTTATGAATAGATTGTACATGTTTTAGAGGGTTTACCGACATGTATGTGTATTGATTTTATTATATATAAATTGTGAGCATGATACAATAATAATGAGAATTCAGTTTATTTGTGCTCAATAGAACATATTACTGGTTTTAACTATAAAGATCTTGTTTTATTTTTAGTTTATAACGAGCATTATTGGGGGTAGAGGGCCTACCCACCATCTATATAGTATTTTTTTTATTCCATCACACCTTTTTATCCAAGTTATTTTTAACCACTATGCCATATTTATACTTAAAATGATGTTTTCTGTTCATTGTCAAAGAACACAAAAAAAAAGTTAACACTCATTGTATACAAAGAATGATTCCCACAGGCGTATTTGAATAATTTGTCAGTGGGTGCGTGCGTCAAACCTTGCATATAAAAACATTCCTATTAGTGTATCATCATTTATTGATCGTTTCGCTCATAAATTCAAACGCGCAATATTCCACTTCCTTCACTTCCTCTTTACTCTGAAGCATTTTTATAAACAGTAAATCAAACTTAATTGAAAAAAAGCAAAGAGTTAATGGATAAAATCTCCAATGGCAATTTCTTCTTCTCCAAGGATAATTTTTAGTAATTCTGTTAGCATTTTATTTGTGGCATTGTCAAGAGAGTTCACGTTTTTTTGCAAAAAAGCACGCCTTTTCCTAGTACACATTTACATACAGTGCCCCTTTCATTGTTTCAGAGTGTCTAAGTAATGGTGTTCCCATAAAGTGCATCTTAGATTTCCTTTTATTATTATTTGTTTGTTGGTTTAAACAGACGCCACTTAAAGGAATCTGCATTATTTCTTCTGTTCTGGATTTTATACATGACAACTTTGTTCCTGAAAAAGATTCTAGGCAGAAGAACAAGATCATTCCAGAACGGAAGATGAAAGGGGAGAATACTTCGAATATATTTTTTCAACATTGAAGAACTGTCATTGGGTCATTTGTAAAAATGAACAGTAAAGTTGAAAACAAAAAAACAGGATTAAAGGCTTTGTGACTACTGGTTTCCAATACACAGTATAATTGGTTGCAAAAAGATATATATATATATAATATACACAATGTAGAGAGAGAGAGAGAGAGAGAGAGCAAAATTCCACGGAGCACTCATGGATTTAAATAAATGTCGTAATCAACGCGTTTCAGCCATCTTAACATGGGATTCTCAGGATGCATTTCAGCCACTGAGGACTAAGAGATGTCCGAACTTCGCAAAATCCGGTCCCTCGAGGATCCCGAATTTTTGAAAAAATTCGAAAATCCGCGAGCGGACCCATTAAACCTATTAAAATGAATCCATCAAAAATAGA
Organism: Hymenochirus boettgeri; assembly: GCA_019447015.1. Classification (NCBI taxonomy): domain Eukaryota; kingdom Metazoa; phylum Chordata; class Amphibia; order Anura; family Pipidae; genus Hymenochirus; species Hymenochirus boettgeri. The sequence goes on from CM033472.1 coordinate 273,235,277, forward strand.
GATCTTCGAAAATACGAGGATTCTTCGAAAATACGGACCCGAACGTATTTTCCAAAATACGAGAAATCCTCTAATTTCGAAAATTTTCGAAAATGCGTTCGGAAAAGTTTGGAAGGCGGAAAAGAAGAAATCGCGGATTGGGCCATCACTACTGAGGACGCCCATTCACAAAAGGTGTTCCATCATGTGGTCAACAGACCGATTGGCCTTGAGTTGGTTTGTACATGGGAGTTCGAGTTTTGGCACCCGGCAGTTTAATTCCCATGCAAGGGAGTGCTGGTGAAGTGGATAAGAAAAGTATGGTCTTTAGTTTATTGAAAATAACTTTGGAAAGAACTGACCCCCGCTGATAAGGGGTGAACAGTTCTAGTAAACAGAACTTTAGCTTAGAAAAACTTCAATCAACATATTGCAGTTGCTTCGGGGATGAAACATTTATTATTTTTCAAAACGTCTGAATAACATTTTGTTCTTTTTATGGAACAAGACTTTTAATTGATGGAATATTATGAAAATGTAAAAGACAAACCAAAAGGGAAAATAATATATGTGATAAAAGGAATACATAAACATGGCTCACCCCCTTAAGTATTAATTGTGTTGTTGATGGTCCTACTTATATATATCCCTTATATTATATATATAAATTTATAATTTCATGGGGAATCCATTGGGTTTTTTGGAGTACTATGTGGTGGGGTTGGGTAAAGTATATACATAGGGACAGTGTTTATGTTTAGCACTAAATAAATAGTTATATCAATATTAACAAACAACATGTATAATGACATTAAGTATATAGAAGTGTAAAAGGCAAAATCAATAAATAAATAAGTTACTTAGAGTCCCCACTCCTGGTTTTGTAATGGAATCTTCAAAATGGACTGTTAAGCCACACCCCAGGAAGTTTTACAGGGAGGCAATGGAAGCTTACAAAGGAACATATTTCTCACTTCCCTTAGTGTTGTATCCAATGGTGTGCTTAATATTAGATTGACAGCAGTGTTAGCCAATCAAAACATTTCTGAGTGTTGTAGGCAGTTGCAAGACTTATATGTCAACATCCTTTGTAAAACACGTGACAGTCTTAGTAAAACATTCTTCTCACTCTCACCTAACTCCACCCTACCCCTCCCCTCTCAATAGACAAAAAGGAAGATGCTGTTTGCTGGACAGGGAGGAATACTATATTCCACGGATAGGCACCCAGTAGATCTCCAGATGTTTGGAAACTACAACTCCGAATTCCCTAACTACAGAGTGCTTGTAGAGGAATTCGTGACGTTGTAGTTTGAATTCCCTAACTACAGAGTGCTTGTAGAGGATTGCTGGGAGTTGTAGTTTTCAATCTCTGGAGATCTACTGGTTCTTATCCCTGTCTCTATGATAGGGGGACTGAAAGGAAAACATTTCCATGCCCATTTCTCTGAGACAATGAAGTGAGTTTGTTAATGGTGTATTACATTATTTAAGCAATAGACCCCATAGAAACCATGAACCTGTTCCTGAACTGATAAATGTAATTAAACAATAATAAAACATGAAGGATAGTCTGGGTTCTTTATAGGACCTCACATTGACCAATATTGATCCCTCTCTAACACATTGACAATAGTGATCCCTTCTGTCACACATTTACCAATAGTGATCCCTCTGTAATACAATTTACCAATAGTGATCCCTCCCTAACACATTGACCAATAGTGTCCCTCTGTACACATTACCAATAGTGATCCCTCTGTAAACAAATTTACCAATAGTGATCCCTCCCTAACACATTGACCAATAGTGATCCCTCTGTCACACATTACCAATAGTGATCCCTCCTAACACATTTACTAATAGTGATCCCCTCTAACACATTTACCAATAGTGATCCTCTCTAACACATTTACCAATAGTACCCCTCTCTAACAGAATCCCTGGAAATTAAAGGGGGAAGATTGATTCAAGCTCTGCACAACAGTTGTATTTCATTGTGGCGTTTCTACTGAACTATACACTCTATACCTGTTACAATAAATAGATCAATATTTATTTAGGGGATGTGACACTATAGAGAACCAAAATTTCATAGATTTCTTTGTTTTTAACATCTTGCCTTTATTTTTTTTTGTACAAATCCCTAAATTTTATAGTAGTGTGTATAAAGATTTATATCATCTGTATCCACTATAGCTAAACATACACCCAAATATTTACCACTGTGCACCAACGGCACACTTTTGCTAGTATATAATACAAATATAGAGATTGTGCGCTCAAACCTTTATCAAAATACTTCAGGGCCGGTGAACAGAGGACCGGCAATTTATACATTACACAAAAGACTCCAGCACTCAACTACACATACAATTATAAATGATGGGTAAAAGAATTGACACGTATGCAAGCAATGAAGGGTAATCACCTGCACTGAAGTTCAAATGGATCCTTAGTTACTTGTTTGTACAAACATCATCAGCTTGATGTGACACTCCAAGGCATACATGATATATATACACAGCCATGTAGGGTGCAGGCACACACCACTAGGGATGTCCGAACTTCGCCAAATCCGGTCCGCTCGAGGACCGCGAATTTCGGAAAAATTTGAAAATTCGAAAATCCGCGCGGCGACCTTTAAATAAAAAAAAAATACCTTAAATTACGAATTTTTCGTATTTTCGCAAATTAGGGTTCGCGTATTTTTCGAAAATTTTCGAAAAGACGAGAAAACTAGTATTTTCGAGAATTTTCGAAAATATGTATTCCGAAAAATGCGAGTATCCTCGTAATTTTGAAAATTTCGAAAATACGTATTTATGGAAATAAGAGAAATCCTTGTATTTTCGAAAATTCCCAAAATACGAAAAATCGCGCATCGAAGTTCGGAAGGCGGAAAATCTGGAAAATCGCCGTTCGCAAACGGGATAAGTCCGCGGCGGATCCAGGTTCGGATCCGCGAACCGCCATCCCTACACACCCACTTGAATCTCAACGATTGCCTGGGTGCTACCATCCAGGAATATGTGGACCTAAAGCTACGAAGAAGGTCCACGGTCTTTTTTACAGTGATTTATTAGTGCATGGCAACATTTCGGCCCTGTTTCTGGGGCCTTTATCAAGGGCCAAAACTTTGCTATGCACTAATAAATCACTGTAAAGAAGACTGTGGAGTGGACCTTCTTCTCTTTTTAGGTATATATTATATAATATATATGGGGTGGGCGGTGGTGTGTGTAATGGGAGGGCACTTACCTTTAAAATGTTGTAAATTTTTCAGCACTGTAACCCTGATGCAGCTCGATAACAAGGGCCGAAACGCGTAGGCTATCAGTCCCTACTACTACACATAAGTCTTTTGTATCAGTCCTAGGAGTGCTCTGGCTTCCCACCGTTTACAGATTTCATTTACCCAGCCCACCCAGGCGGCGGAGCCATTTGTAACGGAGGGCGCGAAAGATCCATTATATACTCTCCTATATATAAATACATATATGTGCAATGTTATATTGGTGAATTGGTCACTATCTGGCTGAATTAGTGCAGAAGCGCAGGTTTTTCACTAATTTGGTGCTAAAATTAGCTGACCATTATCCCGCAATACAGGAAGTGTCGCAAAGGGTTCCGCATCGTGGGATGCGCGTTGGGTAAGAGCACTCTTTTTCTCTTATTCTTAAAACTTGGCCCGATGAATGTAAGTAGTTTTATTTTCCCACATTTCTACTTTCTGTATACATGTTTTGTTTGTTATGCGGCACTCAGTAGAGGGTGGGTGTCAAATCCCATTTTACATATACAATTTTTACATTTGGGGTTTGACTATCTCAAGGACTTACAGGGATAAACTTTTTACACGTCGCCTATATCATTTCTAAAGATTTTGTAAATAGCACAGTGCAAAGGGTTGCAAAAAAAGGGCTTCAATAAAGCATGTGTAGATACTCACAGGTTTTGTATCTTTTCAGGTTTGCAAAAAAGGTTACCGTAATTGAAGGATACATTCAAGGGTTCCTGAAATCTAAGGCTACTTCAGGGTTACCAAAATATACTACGAGGATTATCGTAATCAAGGATACATTCAAAGGTTTCCTGAAATCTAAGGCTACATTCAAGGGTTACCGAACGATACTATCAGAATTAGCGTAATCGAAGGCTACATTCAAGGGTTCCTGAAATCTAGGCTACTTTCAAGGTTATTGATGATACTATGAGGATTAACTGTAACCGAAGGCTACATTCAAGGGTTCCTGAAATCTAAGGCTACATTCAAGGTGTACTGAACGATACTATCTAGGATTACCGTAATCGAAGGCTACATTTAAGGGTTCCTGAAATCAAGGCTACATTCAAGGGTTGCCGAACGATACTATCAGAATTAAAGTAATCGAAGGCTACATTCGAGGGTTCCCTAATCTACACTACATTTGAGGGGTCTTGAGAAAAGTACTTTTAAAGACAACTATCTTCCTTCCCCCTGCATTGTAACCAGCGTGAGGACCTAAACCTCTAGGTCATAAACCCTGGGGTGACCTAAAGTTTCCTTTGTTGCTCTGGTCCTCTCCATCCCCTCTCTCTTTTGGCTATGAGGCCATGAGAAATACGCTCTGCATCCTATTGGCCCATTGCGAACCAAGAAGAGAACCCGGCGCAGGATTGGAGACTTTAGGTAAGGCACTGCTGCTTACTGGCATGTCCAGCACAAAAATAACTAGATGGTTTTAGCCTGCTTACCCCCAACGCCTATGATGCATTTTAAATAAATATAAAACCTTACCTTCTTGATCCAGACTCACCCACTGAGATATCTTACTTTTACCTCCTCCGATTCCTCGCCAAAAGTCCTCCTCCTCCTGCCTTCTTCCGGTATGTACTTTCAGTCCTGGCCATGACATTGACTTCACGGCCAATGTCTGACAGTCCACACCCAGAAGATCTGCTCCTGCTTGCTCATAACCGTCCTCAAACAGAAAGCTGGAGAAGTGAGGGATATGCTGAGGTAAAGTAAGTATATCTCAGTGGGAAAGTGCATTAAGGTATATTAAATGGCGTAAGGAGGCTAATCTAATTTTTTTTGGCTTGACACCCCTTTAACTAAAAAGAATCCAAGGGGAGGCCCTAGCGGTTTTAGGTCTTCACCCTGTATAATACAAGCGCGGAGGTGATATATAATATCTCATACCTAGATTTTTTACATATTGTCTAATGTTCTAAATACTTCCCACTTTATAGAATAGTTATTAGGATAATGGTTTAATCTATACCACTGGTCTCCCCTTATGTTTTTGTTTTACTTAGCCACTAGAGATGGACTAGAACTCGAACTCAAACCGAGTTGAATCGGATTTTACGAGTTCAAACAAACTCGGACTTACTATTTGTAAAAGGGCGATTTTATAGTTCAAACAAACTCAAACTTACTCTTTAGTAGAAGGGCGATTTATTTAGTTTAATACCTTTGATGGGAGCCCCAAACTAACCTGGTTTCAATTCGAAACAGCTGTTTTGAAATTCCGGGGAGCCTGATGGATTTTCAAAATGATTCAAACATTTCATTGAAAATTTAAAATCCAAAAACGTAGAAAATCGTATTGAATACTCAATGTACCAATGGGTTTGAACCGCATTTTCGAAACAATTTTTCTGGCGGGAAACTCGCCAGTAACTCTTAAACCCAAACTACACTAAAAAGTAAATGATCACAGTGTACAGGGAAGAAAAAGTTTCAATAGAATATTCTTTAATGTTCCAGATTATTATTATTATTATTATTTATTAATTGATTTTTATATAACTCCAACATCTTCCGTGGTGCTTTACAATTTCATAGTCTCATTACAAACTTACAGGGTAATACATGTTATACAAAGTCAACATATTACATACAGATTCTTCTGTTCTACCTTCATATTTATCATGTAAACCACTGAATGGCGAAGGGTAAAAGATAGTAGAAATTTGTTCTTTGTTTGTTTTCTCTACAAATAAGACAGTTGAATGAGTGATTGCATGCCATTTAAAAAGAAACACAGATATTTTATGCTTTTTTGTTATGAAAGGTCCATTTTGGAGATTGATGTAAAGCTGTGGACAGTTCTGCAATATAAGAATGGGATTAAACACCTTTAGCAGTCACGCATTTGAAGAACTGTATGGAATAATAAATTAAGATTAGTTCATTTACCCATGTAATGAGGGCTGGACTGCTGTATTTAAAGGGGAACTAATTGGTCATTTGAAGTAGAAGCATATGAAAGTAGGTACCTCACTTACTTGTGAAAGTATTTACCCTTGCTTATTTGTGTATCCCAAGCTCCTGGTTGCACTGAGCTGGCCACCTTGCCTGTCATGTGACAATGACAATCAGTGGGAAATGACATTAACTTCCAGTGCCGACTATTGTGGCCATCAGCAAAGTCTGGCGCATGACTAATTATGCTGTTACTCAGCTCTCAGCTGTCATGATCATGTGACAGACAGCCAGAGAGCTCAGCATTATTGGTAGATTCAGAGGAGGATTCCAGAGACTTAAGGCTCATACACACGCTAATTTCCGAGCGAGGAACACCCCTGACGGCCGAGCGCTACATGCACAGCGACGACAGTTGCGACTGAGAATCGTCCGCGTGAATGCGTTCGGTCGGGGTGGTCATTCGCCATCGGCCAGGCGGATCAACGAATGACCCCCGACCTAATGCATATACCGGACATTCTCGTCCGAAACAGTCTAAAATCTACCACTTTCTATTTGCAGGGCCCACAATAGCCTCAGCCCTGGGTGGATTCAGTTGCAGAGATATGAGCACGTTTTGACCCACACAATGTTAATCAGTAGATATACTGTCAGAAGTGGTGCATCCTGGGAAAAGAAGGACCATTGCAGAACCTAAAATGGAAGCTCACTGCTGACCAAAGCATAGCAATGGGTAATAAATCTATTGATTTTTCAAAAGGGAGATGATACAGACTAGAATGTGTAATATAGATACATCATTAAAAGTAACACTTTTTCTACTGGATTTCCTCTTTAAGGAAATGGTGTGTGTGTGTGTGTGTGTGGTGTGTGTGTGTGTGTGTTTACCTACAGTATGTATAAAGATTTTTTGTTTGCTAAATATCAGAATGTGATTCAGCTGGAACACAAATTGGCCAGGGAGAATTTCAAGAACAAAATTAATGTCTCCTGAAATCTTTCTAATAGTAAAAAAAAAAAAATCTGGAAAAGAATCTGGAGCTTTTATTTTCTCTTCATAAAATGTTTCTTTTCCAATATTAAAGGAAACTAAACTCCAACAATATTGCCACAATAGAAAGAGCAGTTTCACAAAGATACAAAAGCTGTGTCTCACCTCTCCCTTGCTGTGGATGCTGGGTGATTCATGAAATAACCTGTGGGTGCTACGGGTCAGCTCCCATAATTCCCCTCCTCTGGGAACACCCAGCTAAGTGTAACACAGTACACTTAACAGGAAGCTGCAGCCTTGCTTTAGTGCAGTTTAAGTGTAAAACACATTACAATTGCTCCTGTTCATAACAATTATAAATTCCTTTGATTGGTGGTTAGTTGGTTAACCGGTAAGTGTGTCCTAAACTCCGGAGCAGGAGAGGTTCGCATCTTGGCGCATAATACTTCATCACTCTATAATAATTATCTTTTTGTAGCAAACTGGCAAAAATCGTTAACGAAAGATGATTGAAAGTTGCTCCATTGAAGAGTTAACTGGATCTCAATAACTGGTGTTGATCTTGATAAGAATTTTCTTTGTGTTTGACACTTTTTAAAAATTTGCAGTTTAGTATTTTGCAATTCTGCCACCCTGGCATCTATTGTCATACTCCAAACATAAATGTGATGGTTCAGATCTCTATTGAGTCACCGATAATGCCACACAGGAATTCAGACAACAAAACATGAAAATCATAAATCCACCAGGGCTCCTCGATGTTCCTGAAGTGGTGAAGCTGTCCTAAGAGATTAATACAGAGAAGCGAAAAATGGCAGAGACAGATAGATGACTAATCAAAAGCGTGCTGAATCTTCAGCAGATCCATTTGAATGGCTCTCCAGTCATTGCCTAGTCTTGTTTCTACTAAGTATTGTTATGCCCCTTGATTTCAAATATGTTTAACAGAATATTTTTATGCTGTTTGAAGCAAAATGGGAAATACATCACTGCATTTTCTCACTGAAATGCTTTTTTTTTTAACAGGAAACAGGTTTCAACAGAGTCTTGTCCTAAGATATTCGTATTACTGTGAATAAAACAATACGTGGCTGAGATGTAGAAAAGTTTCTTGTCATCCAGTAGTTGGAAAAACATACAGTATATCTGCACTAGAAAGTTCGGTGCGTTTCGAACTTCGAACTAATGTAAAGTTCGAAAACGGCCCCATTAAAGTTAATGGGAGTCAATAGTTCGAAAAGTTCAAAAATTAAATCAATTAAATATCAGTGGTACTTACTGTACTGTGGGACCTGGGAAATAGTCTGGGGAACATGTTCGAATATCCAAGACTTTCAAAAAATCATGGCTACTTTCGAGTATTGTTTAGGTACACCAACAGGCTTAAATGCAATTCACCAGGATATTGCTTTAAGTGATCATTTATTTTACAAAAAGGACTCCGTCCGAAACAGTGTTGTGTAAATTATTATCACTTAAAGCAAATATCCTGTTGAATGCATTTAAGCCCTGTGGCGTACCTCAAGCAATACTTAATTTTTTTTGCACAAATCAATGTTGTGGGCAGAACATATGAGGTTACAACAAGGCAGCTATAAAGCGAAATGGACCCGACTTACACCTATTTGATTCGATAATTATTCCATGAACGACTCCGCGGATTTGTTAATTCGATATTTACCTCGCGTATTGGTATAATAGACATTTACTCACGAGTTCGATAATTCGATATTTTATTCACGTATTGGTATAATAGACATTTTACTCGCGGATACGAGAATTCGATATTTACTAGCGTATTGGTATTAGACATTTTACTCGCATATTCGATAATTCGCATATTTACTCGCGTATGGTATAATAGACATTTTACTCACACATTCGATAATTTGATATTTACTAGCGTATTGGTATAATACATTTTACTCCATATTCGATAATTCGAATTTACCCGCATATTGGTATAATAGACATTTTACTCGCGGATTCGATAATTCGATATTTACTGCGTATTGTTAATAGACATTTACTCGCATATTCGTTAATTCGATATTTACCACGTATTGGTATATAGACATTTTACTCGCAGATTCAATAATTCGATATTTACTCGCGTATTGGTATAATAGACATTTTACTTGCATATTCGATAATTCGATATACTATCGCGTATTGGCATAATAACATTTTACTCGCGGATTCAATAATTCGATATTTACTTGCGTATTGGAATATAGACATTTTACTCGCAGATTCAATAATTCGATATTTACTCGCGTATTGGTATAATAGACATTTTACTCGCAGATTCAATAATTCGATATTTACTCGCGTATTGGTATAATAGACATTTTACTTGCATATTCGATAATTCGATATTTACTCGCGTATTGGTATAATAGACATTTTACTCGCTGATTGATAATTCGGTATTTACTACTCGCGTATTGGTATAATAGACATTTTACTCGCTGATTCGATAATTCGGTATTTACTCGCGTATTGGCATAATAGACATTTTACTCGCATATTAGTTAATTTGATATTTACTCGTGTTTTGGTATAATAGACATTTTACTTGCATATTAGTTAATTTGATATTTACTCGCGTATTGGTATAATAGACATTTTACTCGCATATTAGTTAATTTGATATTTACTCGTGTATTGGTATAATAATGCGTTTTCGAACTTTCGAACTATATGTAAAGTTCGAAAACGGCCCCATTAAAGTTAATGGGAGTCAAATAGTTCGAAAAGTTCAAAAAATTAAATACAATTAAAATATCAGTGGTAACTTACTGTATGTGGACCTGGGAATAGTCTGGGGACCATGTTCGAATATCCAAGACTTTCAAAAAAACGATGCTACTTTCGAGTATTGTTTGAGGTACACCAACAGGGCTTAAATGCAATTCACACAGGATATTGCTTTAAGTGATCATTTTTTTACAAAAAAGGACTCCGTCCGAAACATGTTGTTGTAAATTAAATTATCACTTAAAGCAATATCCTGTGTGAATTGCATTTACGCCTGTTGGCGTACCTCAAGCAATACTTATTTTTTTTTGCACAAATCAATGTTGTGGGGCAAACTATGAGTTACAACAAAGGCAGCTATAAAAGCGAAATGGACCCGGACTTACCTATTTGATTCGATAATTATTCCATGAACGACTCGCGGATTTGTTAATTCGATATTTACTCGCGTATTGGTATAATAGACATTTTACTCACGAGTTTCGATAATTCATATTTATTCACGTATTGGTATAATAGAACTTTTACTCGCAGATACGAGAATTCGATATTTACTGCGTATTGGTATAATAGACATTTTACTCGCATATTCGATAATTCGATATTACTTCGCTTATTGGTATAATAGACATTTTCCTCACACATTCGATAATTTTGATTCCTAGCGTATTGGTATAATAGACATTTTACTCCATATTCGATAATTCGATATTTACCCGCATATTGGTATAATAGACATTTTACTCGCGGATTCGATAATTCGATATTACTTGCGTATTGGTATAATAGACATTTTACTCGCATATTCGTTAATTCGATATTTACTACTACGTATTGGTAAATAGGACATTTTACTCGCAGATTCAATAATTCGATATTTACTCGCGTATTGGTATAATAGACATTTTACTTGCATATTCGATAATTCGATATTTACTCGCGTATTGGCATAATAGACATTTTACTCGCGGATTCAATAATTCGATATTTACTTGCGTATTGGTATAATAGACATTTTACTCGCAGATTCAATAATTCGATATTTACTCGCTTATTGGTATAAATAGACATTTACTCGCAGATTCAATAATTCGATATTTACTCGCGTATGGTATAATAGACATTTTACTTGCATATTCGATAATTCGATATTTACACTCGCGTATTGGTATATAGACATTTACTCGCGATTCGATAATTCGGTATTTACTCGCGTATTGTATAATAGACATTTTACTCGCTATTCGTAATATTCGGTATTTACTCGCGTATTGGCATAATAGACATTTTACTCGATATAGTTAATTTGATATTTACTCGCGTATTGGTAAATAGACATTTTACTTGCATATTAGTATAATTTGATATTTACTCGCGTATTGGTATAATAGACATTTTACTCGCATATTAGTTAATTGATATTTACTCGTGATTGGTATAATAAGCGTTTTCGAAACTTTCGAACTATATGTAAAGTTCGAAAACGCCCCATTAAGTTAATGGAGTCAAATAGTTCGAAAACGTTCAAAAAATTAAATACAATTAAAATATCAGTGGTAACTTACTGTACTGTGGGACCTGGGAAAATAGTCTGGGGAACATGTTCGAATATCCAAGACTTTCAAAAATCGATGCTACTTTCGAGTATTGTTTGAGGTCACCAACAGGGCTTAAATGCAATTCACACAGGATATTGCTTTAAGTGATCATTTATTTTACAAAAAGGACTCGTCCGAAACATGTTGTTGTAAATTAAATTATCACTTAAGCAATATCCTGTGTGAATTGCATTTAAGCCTGTTGGCGTACCTCAAGCAATACTTAATTTTTTTGCACAAATCAATGTTGTGGGGCAGAACATATGAGGTTACAACAAAGGCAGCTATAAACGAAATGGACCCGGCTTACCTATTGATTCGATATTATTCCTAAACGACTCGCGGATTTGTTAATTCGATATTTACGCGCGTATTGTATAATAGACATTTTACTCACGAGTTCGATATTCGATATTTATTCACGTATTGTATAATAGACATTTTACTCGCGGATACGAGAATTCGATATTTACTAGCGTATTGGTATAATAGACATTTACTCGCATATTCGATAATTCGATATTTACTCGCGTATGGTATAATAGACATTTTACTCACACATTCGATAATTTGATATTTACTAGCGTTATTGGTATAATAGACATTTTACTCGCATATTCGATAATTCGATATTACCCACATATGGTATAATAGACATTTTACTCGCGGATTCGATAATTCGATATTTTACTTGCGTATTGGTATAATAGACATTTACTCGCATATTCTTAATTCGATATTTACTCACGTATTGGTATATAGACATTTTACTCGCAGATTCAATAATTCGATATTTACTCGCGTATTGGTTAATAGACATTTACTTGCATATTCGATAATTCGATATTTCTCCGCGTATTGGCATAATAGAACTTTTACTCGCGGATTCAATAATTCGATATTACTTGCGTATTGGTAAAATGACATTTTACTCGCAGATTCAATAATTCGATATTTACTACTTGTATTGGTATATAGACATTTTACTCGCAGATTCAATATTCGATATTACTCACATTATTGGTATAATAGACATTTACACTTGCATATTCGATAATTCGATATTTCTTCGCGTATTGGTATAATAGACATTTACTACATCTGATTCGATAATTCGGTATTTACTCGCGTATTGGTATAAAGACATTTTACGCATGATTCGATAATTCGGTATTTACTCGCGTATGGTATAATAGACATTTTACTCGCTGATTCGATAATTCGGTATTTACTCGCGTATTGGTATAATAGACATTTTACTCACATATTAGTTAATTTGATATTTACTCGCGTATTGGTATAATAGACATTTTACTCACATATTAGTTAATTTGATATTTACTCGCGTATTGGTATAATAGACATTTTACTCACATATAGTTAATTTGGTATTTATCGCTATTGGGTATAATAGACATTTTACTCGCATATTGACGCACCTCGAACGTTTGAATCGAAAGTCCAGAACATTATCGAAAGTCTGGCAAAATATCGAAAATCCGGGTCCGAGATAGTTCAAGAAGTCCGAGTCCATTCGAATTAGAATAGTTCGGCTTGAACTCAGATTTGTGTTCCACCATTCTCTTGGTGAAACACATCAGTAGAAATGACTTATGGCAGAATTTTAACGGGTGGAACAATTTTGTTGAAATGCAATAAAAATTCAAGATGTGGTATGAAAATTTATAAAGCAGTTTCTAGAATTGAATTTGGTGTAAAAGTTTGATGCTGAGCCTTCAAAAGTCCCACTCCCATTAACTTGAAACTCGTATTTACAATTATCTTTACTTCTAAATCCTTTACACAGTGGGTTAATCTACACATCAAGTCTTTTTTTTTCAGGATTCATTTTTTTGTCACCAAAGATTTGGAAGAAGTACAGAGAAATTGGAACTGCGACAGAAGTGAGAGTGGATATATAAATTTCATTATTTATTACTAAATCAATTCGCTTGAGTTTGTCCAAACTCAGGTTCGGTTCCGCTCCATCAATACACATAGAGATGTTCAAAACTGCTAAGTTTTGTTCCGTTTTCAATTTTCGAAAATTTTTGGAAAATTTTAAAATTGAAAATTCTCTATGGGAGACATTTTTTTGAAAGTTTCTGTCCATTTTGAGGGACAAATAGTAATAGTAAGTTACTGTAAATGACACAGAGATGTGAGGAATGTTCTGGGGAACCCGTAAATAGAACCAAAACTTAATTTAAAACTCTTTCCTCACGATCGGGCTGTTTTCGAGGTTCCGCATTCTATTTTAGAGAGTTACCAAAATCAATCATTATTTTTGAGGATTTGTTTTTCGATAATCGTCTACTTTCAATTTTTGATTTTTGATAATCGTCTACTTTCGATTTTCGATAAAAATCGAAAATTCAGAAATCTGGGAGTTCCGAAAGTTTCGTCGGGACTTCGAAACCCTCAGATTAGATTCAAAGCTGTGTTCTATTTGAACCCACATTACATCTCTAATACACATGGGCAAATGCTTAAAAATACTGACACCTTCTGTAGACTTCATTGTGTTTAGCCTTCATCTATTCACAGGGCTCTGTTAAAGTCATTAAAGTATACATTCTATTTCTATATACATGATACACAACTCTTATAAATCTACCAACATTTTATAGATCTTTACTCAAGCAAAACTTAGTTAACCCCCTTGCCCTGACTAGCAGAAATTACTAGCATGATTTATGTGATCTAAGTCTCGGAGGATTTCTTAAACTTACTTTGAAATATTAGTGTTAAGCTAAGTGTAACCAAGTATAACAACTATCCAAATGTTGGTTTTCTTTAGAATTAAGCACCCAAGTGTGAAAATGAATCTGAAATCTGTCAATTATACTTCACTTCAAATCTAACCTATTTCATTTCACGATGCAAAGCTTTATTTTGAATGTCAGCGAGCAGGGAATTGGTTACACTAACCATGTAGATGATTGCTGAAAAAAAGGGCAATCAAAAGCAATAAAAAAGAACTAAATTCATTCCAGTTTGATTTTAATTAAATAGAACATTTTAGGCTGTGGACCAATAAAGGAAAATAAGCCGTGAGAGGAATTTTTCTTGTTTATGTGGATGTAAGAAAAGGAAAAGAAACAGAAGGGAAAAAGGATCAATAGTTTTTAAAGCTTTAAGGCAGAGACAGCCATTTACATTGTTGGAATAACTTCAGGAGTTTGACCAATTTACAAAGCAACTTATTTAACATTGCGAGGAATAACTGTGTGAAGTCCAGGGTAAATTAAAAAAAAAACTTTGCACAAATAATCTGTAGCTGTCTGTGGACGTTGGATTTCGTCACTATTATATTAAGTACATTGGGTTAATGAATTAATGGAATTATCAAGGGGAGTTGCATCAACTCTGGAATTATTCAGAGTTATTCAATAAAAGTTCTTATCGTTAAAAATGGTGCTAATTTTGCCCTAACCAATCAAATGTTAGCTTTCAAATAACCAATCAAATAATATCTGATTGGTTGGGGCAAAATTAGCACCATTTTTAACAATAAGAACTTTTATTGAATCTCCCTGTAAGTCATTCCTGAACCTGTCAGGTTTTGTTCCATTTGTGGGTGTATGGAGAACAAAGATACTGGTGCAAAAATCTGCTTTGGTTGTTTTTCTACAGTTTTGTGGCAAAATGTATTTTAGCAACAAAATTTTGTGTGCAAAGCCAGTAGTTTTGCCCCTAAACTAGCAGTGTCTGTTGAACTGGAGGGCTTACCAAACCGTGGCTGCTGAACTAGAGGGCTGACCTTACAGTGAGTGGCTGCTGATCTGGAAGGCTGAACTAACAGTGTCTGCTAAAGTAAAGGGTTTCCATTGTGCCAGCGCCAGGTGCCAGTCAGCCCTCCAGTTCACTAGCCAATGTTAGTTAGCCTACCACACCTACCTCACAAGCCACACACACTTTTTGTGGCTTGCATTATGCACCAGTCTGTGTGGGCAGCTTTTATATAACAGTCACTGTGGACAACTTGTACGGACCTGAAGACTGAACTAACAGTTTCTGTTAAACTAAAGGTCTGACCTAACAGTGGCTTGTGAACTGGAGGTCTGACCTAACAGTGGCTGCTGAACTGGAGAACTGACCCAACAGCATCTGCTGAAATGGATTGCTGACCTAACAGTGGTGAAGTGGAGGGCTGACCTAACAGTGTCTGGTGAACTGGAGGGCTGACAAAACAGTGTCTGGTAAAATGGAGAGCTGACCTGAGAGTGGCTGGTAAACTGGAGGTCTGACCTGACAGGGGCTGCTGAACTGGAGGGCTGACCTGACAGTGGCTGGTAAACTGGAGGTCTGACCTGACAGTGGCTGCTGAACTGGAGGGCTGACCTAACAGTGTCTGGTGAACTGGAGGGTTGACCTAACAGTTTCTGCTGAACTGGAGGGCTGACCTTACAGTGTCTGGTAAACTGGAGGTCCGACCTAACAGTGTCTGATAAACTAGAGGGCTGACCAAACAGTGTATGCTGAACTGAACAGTGTCTGGTGTAGGGTTTTAAGTGTGCCATTGTCAAGTCAGCCCTCCAGTTCTCTAGCCAGTGTTAATTAGCCCTCCACACCTACCTCCACAAGCCACACCCACTTTTTTTGCAGTTCGCAAATCGCAACAAAGGAAGATTTAGGGTGCAGCTAAAAAAAGTTTGCCTCAGGCGCCCCTGCAAATCACAAATTTTATTTCAACACTGTACGCCAGCGTCTTCATCAGGACATCGGACTATATTTTGAGGAATACATTCAAATAACTATGTTTATTGAGATAAGAAGAAACACAAAGTTTTGTCAAAGTTATGAAGAGCCATAAATCAGTTTATCGGAGTTTTGTTTTAATAGCTATACTTTTTCAGACGACCCTGAAATTATTTTCACAGATATTGCCTTCTCTTTGCAACTTCTACTAATGTTTTGATAAATTCAATTTACATCTTTTATAATAGGCTAAAACTAGCTTAGCGTTTCTATGTTTTTGTTATCAAAATAATATAGTATATGAAAAGATAAACTGATGACCTTCAAAAGTCGAAGAAACATTCGTTAGGACCAGAAAAGCGATCAAAACAATTATGACCTTTTGTCTTCATGCTTTTATGCTGGTTGCACATCTCATTACAAAAACTTTTTCTAAAGATGGAACATTCACCATCAGACAACATCAGAAAAAGGATCCCCCCCCCCCCCCCATGCTTTGGCCTAGAAAAAGAAACACTATCAATCTTGCTCTGAAAATCACATGTGATGTAAAAAAGAACAAAATGGCTTTACAGTACAAAGTTTTATTAATTTGCCTTAATATTCTTTATATTATATGTTTATTAATTATAATTATTTTAAAACATAACATAATGAAAACACAAAAATGTGTTTGTACTACAGAGAGAATGGAGCATAGCGCATCCTTATCATGATGAATTAATTCCGTAGTGCAGAGTTTTTTTTTTGTGAATTTGCTCGTTTAAGAAATGTTTAGAAACTTGTAATCTGAAAAATTAAAAACTTTTAATGATGTTAGGATAAAACACATTTATCTGTCTTAAAACCAAAATACAATCCAGAAAATAACATTTACCAATTTACTTGGAAGTAATGTCATGAAATACAGTAACTTGTTTTAAAGGGACTTTTCTATATGTGCACTTTCTAACCACACTTCTAATCAGTAGCGTGCTCTCTTGCACATGTTTCAAATTTAATTTTTGTACTAACATCATTGGCTTAATACTTCTAGTGGGCTGCTGTAAAAAAACTACTATAGTAACTTAGAACTGGGCTTGAGAAGAACACAAGTCATTGACTAGTGGGTGTGCCTTTGAGTCTGGAATGCTGGGTAATAAGGCACATGGCCTATATGTTAATAAGGTCAATTTCTTAAAAACCAAAGCAGAAGGGATAAAGCAGTATTTACAATACCATAAAGCAAAATGATTCCACATTGGTCAGCAGAGCTGCGATAATATTGAATCACATTTGGTTTATTTTGTGCCATTACCTATTACCTAGCAGCCATTTGGGTCCAATTCATTTATGCGTTGGAATATATCAAACAGAGTTGGCAGTTGGAGTAGGAAATGACAGAGAGAAGTATATAGAGACGTGTGTGAATTTCACTAACCATCCTGTCAAACAGTTTACCAGTAGAGATGTCCGAACTTCGCAAAATCCGGTCCGCTCGAGCATCCGTGAATTTTTGAAAAAATTTGAAAATTCGAAAATCCGGACCCGTTAAAATGAAAAATATTCTCGAAATTACGAGATTTCTCGCATTTTCGAAATTTTTCGAAATTACGAGTTTGCGTATTTTCGACAACTTCCGAAAATACGAGAAATCTCGTAATTTTGAAAATTTTCGAAAAACGGAATTTTCTAAAATACGAGTAATCCTCGTAATTTCGAAAATTTTCGAAAATACGTATTTATGAAAATAAGAGACATCCTCATATTTTCGAAAATTTTCGAAAATACGAGAAATCCGCGGTTCGGAAGTTCGGAAGGCGGAAAATCCGGAAAAATCCGCCATTCGCGAACGGGATAAATCCGCGGCGGATCCGGGTTCGGATCCGCGAACCGGCCATCCCTATTTACCAGTCCCAGCTAGTTCACTAGCCAGTATTTCTTCTTTTTATATATTTGTATTTATACATAAAGGTGTATAAGGATCTAACATACTGTTTTTTTAGTTTTGCTTTTGGCCTTTAAAAGAAATATTTTTTTGGTAAAATTTCTCCCATAGATTTTGTTGGCAAAATGAAACTAAGCAGTTTGTCCATTTCTATTTGACTCATTGGCTAAATTATTGTGATTGAAACCATTTACCGGCAACCTGACTTGACACATCCAAGATGTCATTTGCAAAGTGTGTTGATTCCTACTTGACACATCTGATTGATGCCGTTTCCATTTATTTCTTTGTGACTTTAAATTCCCAACCAATATATTATCCTAAAATGAGTGTTTATCTTGTAGTCAGGCCAGAAAGTCAACATAGTTCAAGATCTGTTTATTTTTCTGCATATAAGAATGCCAAAGGCAAAAAAACCCACATGGTAATTTGATACTTAAAGATGGGATGAAATTCATTTTAGTTGTGGCCATGCTAGATTTTGTAAGTTCATTTTTCAAATGTCATTGTTTAAGGTCACGAAGGTCCTATTGGGAATGACAGCTCCTTGATTCGAATAAAGTTTTATTTTATTTTGTTTTCCAAACTTATCTTGTCACTGTCACAAACTTTCTGGTTTGTGAAGATATTTTTATGTCTCTTTCCTGTTTATTTTACCTGCTCATTTTTTTTGCAGTCAATTGTCTGATGAAGTCCTGTGCTAGGCAATTCATTGCTTTTGACAGAAAAAAAGAATAAGCTTCAGTTAACAATAGTGAAATCAACTGCAAGAATCTTTTAGCCTTTACGTAATGTTAACAGCAACAATCATTTAAAGGGATGGAAAACAACTAAAGTAAGCTACCTAGTCATCAGAATAGTGGAACTAGAAATCACTAGAAAGCCCCACAGCCAAACTGTATCTGTGATGGGGCCCCCTGCAAAATGAAAAGGTATGTGTTAATAAGCTAAAAAGTACATTTTCCTACTTGTTTTTACCCGTCCTGAGCTTTACTATCCCGTGGGATTTGTTTCCATTTGCATAGCCCTGCACGGCCCATAAACTCAGCACCTTGGACAGTTCGCTATTTAGGAGGTTTCTAAATCTAGAAGAAACCTGCAGAATGTATTAACAGTGAAATGTAATGTAATGCACAATAGGGTTAAAAGGAGTTAAACTCAGGCTTACTAATGCAATACTGGCTTAACTTCGGGTGCCTGCTCTGTTTTGTATGAACGGCACAGAAACTCGATGTAAAATACCCTGCATTAAGTTTTGTACTACATTGTAGCACAAAAACGAGCGATGCAGTAGCTCAAAATTACAGTAACAAAATTACTCCATAATCAAATTTGTAAATTTAATTATTGTGTGATCAATTGCTCTTAAAAAAAAATAGAATATGGTATCTGGGGTCATTCGGCACAAAAAAAATCTGTCCATTGGTACATGCAATTAATCTCAACTGAGTATACATTGGCAAATTTCAGCCTTATTTTTGAAATTGTATATTAAAATAAACAAAATCAACTGTTATTTTCCAATAATACAGACCAATTGATTTTCTTGCAAAACTAATCAAAAATGATTATTTAGGCCTTAATGCCACAACCAATAACTGCCTGATTTAACCAAAATATAGGGTCCGATGGTTTAGCCACACAATTAATTTACGCATTAATCACAAAATATCTATAAAAATTATATTATCAACGGAGATGGCCAAACTCATTATCCTTTCTGCTTGCAGATTCGTGGATTTTCAAAATGATCAGAAAATTCAAAAACCCACATTCGGACCCATGTCAAAGGGAGTTAAAAAAATCTGAAAATTCTGCTTATAATAAAGGTATAAATAGCAATGGTTACTTACTGCTAATGGCTCAGGGACCTGGGAAATGGTCTTGGGAATACATATCAATGCCCAAAATATTTATAAAAAATATTAATATCTGGCATTCCGCGTACATTTCTAGAACTTCGAATGACAATTTTCAAAAATAGTTCTGCGGTTCGAAAAAAAAAAAGAAAAAGTATTCTGAGATTTTTGCCATTGTACGCCAAAGGAAGTGAATATGTATTTGGAGATGTAAATATATAAATTGCATTGTGAAGGAAGAGCAATTTTTGAATATAGCCTCATCCCTTGAGAAAAACAAGTCAGAACTTGCATTCATTTTTTTTTAAAGAATTATATTAAATTATCTGAATATAAACTTACACCCATAATTCAATTTATCATAATTTTCCTGTCTACTTTAAAGTCATCTATCAAATACATTAAATGAATAGTTCACTCAAAAAGTAACCTATTCTTTCACGAAGAACAAGAGGTAAAGATGCAATGGGTTTACCCAGAGAGTTAGTAGTTATATGTAAAAACATTCTACTGCATATTAATATATTTTCTTTAAAAATAACCTCATGGGCTAAACATGCAATGAAAAGAAAAAATAATGCACGGTTTGATCTATTGTATGTGTTTTGTAAAGAAAATTTGTTTAAGGTTAAAAAACACAAACCTGAAATTGCTGAGATGCTTGGCACAATAATTCTAGTGACTTTGAGACTAGAATAGCAAATGCTATGTAAAAAACACCAGAGCAGCCATTTTAGGAAAGTCAATATTGGAACTTTTTTAATGCCAACTAATAGCTGATATTAAAGTCACACATCTGATTCTGGTAAGACCTAATCAGGATTTACCTAGAGATTCATTTAGAAATAAATTAACGTGCCAAGGTTCGTTGATAGTTTCAGCTGGAAACTAAAGCTCTGTGCCCAAACCTTGTATTGAGGGTGGAAAGTTTTATCTTTCAAAATTACAAAAATTCTGTTGGATACGTGTATTTGCAAATCTGCTGGTTCATCTTCGAAGCCATGTTAGTTTAGAGAACGGTACTACTCATCCTTAGAGATAAGCGAAACTGGTGAGTTTTGTTCTGATAGCGGTTCCGCCGAACCAATTAAAGGACATATTTAAAAACCCATGCTATTGCAAATTTGTGATACCACGCGTTATCATAAAAGTAAAATCGTACAATACCATGCTAGTAAAATACCGCTATGGTATTGTGTGGGTGTTCGTAGATCTACAATTGTAAATATAAAACCGCAATCGTAGTTTTAATATCGCTATTAACATTTAACATTCTAATCTTTTTATAAAACAGTAAATCCCTTTCTTAACCTTTAGGTGCTAACAACAAATAAGTGAAAATTAGATAAGATATTAAAGGGTATCTATACTCCAAAAAATTTAATTTTCAAGATCCCACTACTTTTTCAGATTTTAAATCTGAGCTGTAGATCCTGAGAAATCGTCATTTTAATCACAGCATTTACAGGGAAAGACCTTAATATGTGACCCATTAATGACCTCTTACTAGGATCTTTGCCTGCCTGCCAGCACACTTTCTGTAACAATTATGTTCATCAATCAGCAGAGAAAAGAAGGCAGGGGGGGGAGGGGAAGATGTGTAAGCAGAGCAGGGTCTATGGTGAGGCTGTGCAGAACTTATAAGTGTCGCAGACACTACAAGGAGGCAGTGAGTAAGGGAGGGTGGGGGCAATTAGGAGCACTCACTAAACATTAATAATTTAATGACAAAGCAAGCACAGATAAATATGTGAGTACCACCATTTTACTTTAAATCAACCTTTTAAATCTATTTAAGTCTATGTGAAGTCTGTTAAGTCTAGCAGTCTACTCTCAGGGAAACAGTAAGAATCTAAATATTAACTTTTTTTTAATGAAGGAGATTAACTAACCTCCATTAGATGTAACCAGAGTGTGTGCTTTTTGGAGTTTTCCATCCATAGCTCCCGAGAGGCTAGAAAAGCAACATATATTGCTCTAATCTAAATGTGTAATGGAAAACTATAAAAAACCAAAATTGTTTAAATTAAACTATTACTTAAATTAACAATCAAAATGTGATTGTATGTATTGTATTGCTGTGGTTGATGTTACAAATGATTAACCCTGTACCAGTCAATTCACTACCTTTGCACCACTAAATCTTGATCAGATTTATTTAGAATATTGAAAAACAACAGATTAAACTGCTACTGTTGCTGCTTTGTATTATCAAATTCAGTATAAAGCCATGTGGCCATTCCTAATAACAACACAAAACTAGCCCTATCATCCAAAAATGTACCATTGTGCTGGATCAACTTTGATCAGGAATTGGAACAGATACTGTAGTTAACCAGTATTTAATGGTTTTAAAACTTGAGTGTATGAGGCCAAATCTTTATAAACAATACACAGTCACTAGATACTGAGATCCTTCTTAATTGAATATATGAATTTACATTTCTGCAGTTTTAAGTTTTAAGGTAAGAGGTGGAGGTGTGAGTGGGGGGGTCTGCATAGTAGATGGTTCTGTGATGAGCGGAAGGTGCGGACAGGGATATATGGGGACATTAGAGAGAAAGGTTTAAGGTGGGAGGAAGCAGTGTGAGTGGGGGGTCTGTATAGGAGATGGTTCTGTGATGGGTACAGGGTACGGACAGGGACATATGGGGACACTAGAGAGAAAGGTTTAAGGTGTGAGGAAGCAGTGTCAGTTGGGGTCTGTATAGGAGATGGTTCTGTGATGGGTACAGGGTACAGACAGGGACATATGGGGACACTAGAGAGAAAGGTTTAAGGTGTGAGGAAGCAGTCGGAGTGGGGGTCTGTATAGGAGATGGTTCTGTGATGGGTACAGGGTACAGACAGGGACATATGGGGACACTAGAGAGAAAGGTTTAAGGTGGAGGAAAGCAGTGTGAGTGGGGTGTCTGTATAGGAGATGGTTTGTGTGATGGTTAACGGGTAGGACAGGGCATATGGGGGACACTAGAGAGAAAGGTTTAAGGTGTGAGGAAGCAGTGTCAGTGGGGGTCTGTATAGGAGATGGTTCTGTGATGGGTACAGGGTATGGACAGGGACATTTGGGGACACTAGAGGGAAAGGTTTAAGGTGAGAGGAAGCAGTGTGAGTGGTGGGTCTGTATAGGAGATGGTTCTGTGATGGGTACAGGGTACAGACAGGGACATATGGGGAAACTAGAGAGAAAGGTTTAAGGTGGGAGGAAGCAGTGTGAGTGGGGGTCTGTATAGGAGATGGTTCTGTGATGGGTACAGGGTACGGACAGGGACATATGGGACACTAGAGAGAAAGGTTGAAGGTGAGAGGAAGCAGTCGGAGTGGGGGTCTGTGTAGGAGATGGTTCTGGGATGGGTACAGGGTATGGACAGGGACATATGGAGACACTAGAGAGAAAGGTTTACAGGGGGAGGAAGCAGTGTGAGTGGGGGTCTGTATAGGAGATGGTTTTGTGATGGGTGCAGGGTACAGACAGGGACATATGGGACACTAGAGTGAAAGGTTTAAGGTGAGAGGAAGCAGTGTGAGTGGTAGGTCTGTATAGGAGATGGTTCTGTGATGGGTGCAGGGTACAGACAGGGACATATGTGGACACTAGAGTGAAATGTTTAAGGTGGGAGGAAGCAGTGTGAGTTGGGGTCTGTATAGGAGATGGTTCTGTGATGGGTACAGGGTATGGACTAGGACATATGGGGACACTAGAGAGAAATGTTTAAGGTGGGAGGAAGCAGTGTGAGTGGGGGTCTATATAGGAGATGATTCTGTGATGGGTGCAGGGTACAGACAGGGACATATGGGGACACCAGAAGAAATATAAGAATGAGCATCAGAGCGAATTGGTTTAAAGGGCATGCCCACTGCAAAAAACACTTTTGAGCATAATGTCTTCCTTGAGTCTCCTTCTCCCTCTCTGCAAACAGGAAACAGCAGAGAGGGACCTGACCGGCAGCCGCGTCTGTGATTGGCTGCCAGTCAGCTAATCACAGATGTGGCTGCTGGCTATTTTCACGGTTTGTTATTTTTTTGTTTAATTAAAATCTCTGGCACAATTGTTGGTTTGTTCATTACCACTAGATCTACCTATTGTAATTGTATTCCAGTTAATGGAAAACAAACATGTAAAACATTACAATGAAACCATCTTTTTAATATTTGACTATCGTGCATGCACATGATGTCTTAATTGTTTGGATGCAGTAAGTTATTACATACAAATCACATTTTAATTGCTTATGTGCATTTGATTATTTTTATTGCGTGTATGACCTTCCGGTTCCCAGACAGAATTGTTTTGCTCTGCTTATCGCACAGAGAATGAGCAGTCAAGTTCCTCTTTCGATGACTGTTTTGGCTGTAACACAAACAGAATATCTGTCATTTAAAAAGTGTTTAAATGTTTTTATTGCACTTGATAATTATTCAGTCTTACTTTTTGTTGTACCTGAAATGAATAATCTTGTCAGTTGCCCTCTTTGTACCTCAATGCCTTCGCCAAGTCACCTCGGAACCCCTCTCTGACATTAGACGCGTCTTCCGAGATGATGAAAATCATTCTGAAAGAAGACGGACAAAGGTCATCGCTCTGTCAATTAAAATTCTGCTCCTCCATTTTTTACTTTACCCTAATTAAATGTCAGGGAACTCGTAGAATATTTATTTCAAGTACCCATAATCCTCGTTTACGGGAAAAGTTACATACCATTGGAAATATAAAATAAAGTCCGTTTACAATCCTTTTTTATGAATGATATATATATATATACAGGGTTATTCAATAAATGTTCTTATCATTTAAAATGGTGCTAATTTTGCTCCAACCAATCAGATGTAAGCTTTCAAATATTAAATTAAATCTGATTGGTTGGGGCAAAATTAGCCCCATTTTAAACAATAAGACCTTTTATTGAATCTCCCTGATAGTATGTATAATACTCACCATTAGAGATGTAGGGTGGGTTCAAACAGAACCCGGTTTTGAGGGTTTTGTAGTTCCAATGATACTTTAGAAAATTTGCTAATCATCGAAAATCAAAACATTTCAGCGACTGTATTCGGTAACCCTCGGATTCAGACTTTTCTATTTTGGTGATCGATTTCGGTAACGCTCAAATTCACAGTATCTGAAACCCTCAAAAATATAATGCAGAAGCTCGCCTTGGCTAATAAAGTATTTGCTGTGAAGTACAAGGAGTGCTGCCATTTGGGATTTTGTGTGTGTCTTGACACATATATATGTTGTTTGATATATAACACAATAAAGCTAATGCGATAAGCTATACTGGTTTCTACTGATTGGAGCACCCACCCCACAGTCTGATTTTTGCTTTTACTTGGAGGTAGGTAGCTGGCCTTGCTTTCTGGGGGAAGTGGACCTGTACGCCGGGGATTTAGTGCGTTGAGATAGCTACCAATATGCGTAGCTACCATTTGTGGGTTTGTGTATGAGTGAAAAGGTTCTATCCCATAATATTTATCGATTTATCGATCTATCTACAGAATAGAAGCTTAATGTAGATTCAGAGATAAATATATACATTAAATCACAAATTGCTATTATATGATTTTAAAAATGATAAGTTAACTGAACATATAATCATAGAGCTTTTAATTTGTTAAATCCATGTTATCAGTCTTATTAAAATAAGGAGATAAATAAAAGCTATGCCAATAGAAAGAATAGTAGATAGAATAGAATAGTTGTAATTGCTCTGGGTAAATCTCCTCGCATGGATTTTGTCACACTAGCTTTTAGCTGGCATTACAAACTCATATGCCAAATTAATTGCAAACTCAATATTAAGGGTCGTATTTATAAAGGTTTGGTAGATTTTTCACCATTGTTATCGCCGCCTTTTTTGGCAAATATTGACTTATAGAATGGTGAAAAGTGTTTTTTTGCGTTAAGTTCGCCCATTTAAACTCGCCATGTCTGAGGTGGCTAAAAGGCATAATTGCCCATTTATGTAGCCTGTCAGTGGGTCCTAGGAAGGTGTCAGTACATTGTGGAGTCTATCTCAATACTAAGAAGGGTCCAGGGGGGGTGTTAGACTTTTTTCCATCGTTTACTGAAATATGATCGCCGATTTCCGGGTTTACCAAAATTGCCATTAATTAATTGCGTTGAGTCCTGTATCGCAGCGAAAAAGAGAAGATGCTACCGCCTCACATCGCCTCACATCGTCTCGCATCGTCGCCTCACAATGCCTCACATCACCTTGCATCGCATCACATTGCCTCACATCACCTCACATCATCTTGCATCGCCTCACATCGCCTCACACCGCCGCAGGTGTCGTTCGTTGCAACAAATAATTACTTTAAAATCGTGATCACCACCTTCTGGTAAATCCGGGAACCTTGGTGTTTCTATGCATGTGAATCACTGCAGAACACGGCAGAAATGACAACATTTCACTGTGAAAACTACCAAGAAAATTTCATCACAAAACTGATGAAATTTTGTCTATAAAAATGAAATTCCTAGTGTAAATAGTCAACATGTCATTGTTGAAACTGTAATATTATTGCAGAATTTCAGTGTTGACAGTCGTCACTAAGATTTTTAATAAGATAGGGATAGTATACGGAATTTTATCTCCTCTTACTCATATGCAAATAAGGAACAGAGACTACTGAGTCATTTCCATATTAGCAGTGTTGACAGTGCAATTTTGGTTCAAACTTTTTTGTTGAAATTTAGATGAAAAGTTTTAGTATTTGCAAACCAGCTCGGGGAAAAACTCAGCTATCCCTGCTCAACTCACCCCCTGCAAACTTTCCTACATTATAACATAAAGAACAATTCACTCTGATAAAAAATGTATTACATTTATCCTGTTTCTTTAAGGGGTCAGATAAAGTTGTTCCACATTCAATCGATTTTATTTTGAAACCAAACTTGTTCAATTTCCAGTACTGTATATTTTGATCTTAAATGCATCTTTAGAAATAATATTATTAAATATAAATGTAAACATTTCATTTTTTTTAGATAAAATATGAATAAATTCTACAGTAGAAAAAATATTGAAAATAAATCTGTCCAGAATCACATCTGAAAGTGAGGAGAGAGGTTGCTCGGAATTGTAAATATAAGTAGTTATTTCTTCTTGTGGAATGGAGCACACAAGCTGAATTTTGAAGGTGCCTTCTTGACTTGCCGCATTTAGTATTCGTTATCCAATCTGCCGAATTTTCTTTGTTTCATTTATCTTGCTAACAAAATTATTTATATAAGAAATTTGCTCGTCTCTAGCATTTCAGGGCAGATACTTGAATAATTCATGAAACTAAGAAAATTTCTCGTTCTATTTACCAAGAGATATAACCTTCTAACCATCCATATATGTTCAATATGTTGATTTAATATATAATTTAGAAGGCCTATCTGAAAGTATCAAGTAGTGGCTATCATACATTTATTTTCACTTGAAACATAATAAAGTAGTGCATGAGGTCATAGCTAATTGTACCAAGCAATTCCCTAATTTCCTATTTGCGTTTGTACTGCCATTTTATTTTACTGTAATACTATCTTTAAATTGCAAGTGGAGCACCAATATTTAATTGTTCCTATGGGAGGGAGATTGTATTTTAGAAGATTTCCAATGTGCACACAAACTCAAAACACATATACAGTATGTATGTATACATGATATACTAGGATATATCTGTTGTATTCAGTTAGATCAACTGGACTTAAAGCTTAGCTCTTGAAGACTTTTCGCTAGTTATCCGACTGGCTTTCTCAATTCAGAATGACTTGTATAAGAATGTGTTTGCAATTATGTACCCTGTAAAGTCTCAGTTAACATATCACAGCAAGGTTTTAGGGACCTTCTAAATGCAAGGTGTGATTGCATTGGGGCTAAGCAGTGTTATAGGAACTGCCCAGGGTAAGGTGTTAAAACAGCATTGTACATGGCAGACAGTTTCGACCCCCCCACCTCTGTTCAGGATTGGTTTCTTTATTTTTACATAAATGGCCTCCTTGACACTTCTCTTGAACCTGTCATGTTCCTTTGCCAATATGTTAACATAACAATCTTCAAAGGTATGTCCTTTTTCCTTAAGATGCAGGTACACGGCTGAGTCCTGACCCGAGGAATTGGCTCTTCTGTGCTGGGCCATACATTGATGCAGTTGCTGTTTGGTCTCCCCCACATACAAATCAGAGCACTCTTCACTGCACTGCACTGCGTATATGATGTTGCTTTTGTTGTGTTTTGGCTTCTTCTAAACGCCTTGCTTTTAGAAGGTCCCTAACACCTTGCTGTAATATGCTTATTGGGACTTTCCAGGGTTCATAATTGCCAACAGATTCTTGTACAAGTCATTCTGAATTGAGAAAGCCAGCCGGATGACTAGCAAAAAGTCTTCAAAAACTAAACTTTAAGTCTAGTTGATCTAACTGAATACAACAGATATACCATGACCTGGATGAATGAGAACCTCCACAAGATATACTAGGGTTGATACAACATAAAGCACCAGAGGCTTGTATACTAAAGAGTTAACTTCCATAAATTCTTAAATCCACTCCTTTGTAGGAGTATAAATCTCAGTTAAAGGTAAAAGGGATATACCTGAGTTTCGGGCCAAATCTGTTGAAACTACTGGTTCCACTAGCAAAATTTAGACCCTCAAAATCAGATTTTCTCATCAAAAATATGCACAGTTGAGTTTTCTGTGTGTGTGTGGGGGGGGGGGCAGAGTGGCCCACGGCACCCATGAGTGGATGGGGCCAAGGCACCAGTGAGTGGGCGGATCCACATGGGGCTGTAAGGGAATGGGCCAAGGGGGCCTGCAACTGGAGGGACCATGTGGTCCATGAGTGGGAGGGACCAGGGGGGCTGCAAAGGGGAGGAGGAGACACAGGACATATTGACTGACATGGTTTCAGAGCAGGAAGTGCTGGGGACCTGGTGATGCTGCTGCCATATCACACACAAAAATGTAAATATCTTCAAAACTATGTAAAATAAACAATGAAAATAAATAGCAAAATTTCTCAGGAGAGCAATTCCTATCAATTTGCCTAAAGTCATTTTTGGACCACAGTTCCCCTTTAACAAGGAGAATCTTTATCTCAATAACAATAATCAGAATGATAAGTTAGAATCCTTTTAACCTCCTCCCCCTCAATCATTAACATATGTTCTCTTTATAATAGATAGGAGAGGTGTCAGTGACAGTTACTGAGGGAGGAGCTTAAAATAGTTAGCTACTGCAAGTATGATTTTTCTTCAAGGGAATCCTGTTTACTTATTGTGCTATTAGAGATAACATTTTCACGTTTTCAACACTGATGTAGATAGTTTCAGATACTAAGACCTAAGGCTGAATCACCTTTTATTTAGCAGTGTAATTAAAGAATGTAACTAGCAATTTAAACACATTTACCTTGATCTATTCTGTACAAATGAACCAGAACTTAAGGACTCTTTAAATAATACCATGCACTTTACTGCTGTATCCCTACTTGGCTTTATACACGATCACCTCCATATGGAAAAAAAAAGAGAGAAAATAAATTGGGTCTTAAGAATTCTGCTATTGATTATAAAAGGTTTAGTGCAGTTAAAGAGTTTTTTTATGCACTTCAGCCCCAAGCTTAAGAATTGTTAATTTAAGAATGTTATAGGTCAGAATCCATTTTCTATTCATTACTGTCACAATTTGTCATGACTTTCTGAAGAAATATTTGAGGCATTGTCATTTTATAGAAACGTACAAGATAAAAATCGATAATTTAATTTAGTGCTGACCCTGAAATAGTTCAAGAGTAAGGGTTATAATTTGAAAATTAATGATCTGTCATAGTTTTTATACCAACCTGTATTCAGCAAAATGGTAAAAAAAAAAAAACCTTGATGAATGCTTGAAAATTCTCTGCAAGGTATTAAGCTTTGTAGCATGACCCAGTGGATTCAATAGAGTGGGTTTGTTGTTTGCTGTTTACTTTCTATGGATGTTAATTATTTATCAGTAATTTCTTACAAATGTGACACTCTTGACTTTCTTTTAGAGTGTTTGTAAGTTACTTTCAATTCAATTAAAAAGAACCCAGATTACATGGATAATTTGTATTTAAAAGGACACTAAAGGGGAAATAAATATCTTGTCTTTATCCTTTTCTATATTTATAAGCTGATCCCTTTCTGTTCCAGTGCTCCCTTTTACCATATTTCCACATGTCCAGCTCACTTCTAGTTAGTATGTATCCCCCTCTCTCTGTGCTTAGCCCCTTCCAGAATCTGTGACACTGCTAGAATGGTGAGCATGAGCAGTGAATATGAGCTGTGTTTGAAAACATTGAGCTAGAGCCAATAGCATTCACCCCATGGTTGTGTGCTATAGTGAAAGGATATCACTTCCCCCATAGCAAGGAAGCTCTATCAGCTTTTATCACAGCTTGAATTAAATGGTAAGATTTTCTTTTAGCTGTAAAGGTTCGTACATACGTTCAATTTGTGAGCGAGGAAAGACCCCCGACGGCCGAGTGCTACACGAACCAGCGAACGACCCCTGACCGAACGCATACACCGTTCGTCGCATGTAGCGCTTGGCTGTCAAGGGTCGTTCCTTGCTCACAAATGAGCGTGTGTATGAACCTTTAGAGTTTGGAGGGGGAGTTGTTTAGTATTTATTTATGGATTGGAAGTGTGCTCCATAAACACAGCACAGAGAGCAGAGTTGTGTGTCCGCAGCAGAGAGCTTAAGACAAAGCAATACAGGATCATAATGCTGAATTAATTAGTCATACACAGACAAAGGGATAGGGTTTGATTTCTTAGAAAGATTAATATTTTACACATTGTGGGGCCAGGGGGGGGTGTGGGATCTTCACTGCCTATCTTTGCCCAACCCCCTTACAAGTAAAACTTCAAGAGCTGAAAAGAAAGGAAACAGAGTTCATTACTATTACTAGTGTTATGTATCTTTCTTCTCTTCTTGGTACAGTTCATCTTATATTTACACATTTGTACACATTTGGATGTCCTCTCCACATATCAATTATGAATGAAACCCTTTTGGAGAGATACTGTACATAAACTGCGGAGATATGGTGAAGATGCATCTCTATTAGCTATCATTTATTAATTAGCTTGTATGAGTAATTTTATTTATATATAGTTATATATTTACTGCTTCTGGGGATATAGGCACACATTTCAAGCTGTTCTCAACTATAAGCAACGTTTTGGTCTGAATTCTAGGACCTTTGGCTTGATAAAGGTCCTAGAACTCGGACAGAAATGTTGCCTTGGACTTAAATAAATGTCATTGTTGTTCAAGAAGACCCAAAGTTCCTACAACTTGGACCGAAACGTTGCCTTACACTTTAATACATTTTGTTGATGTTCAAGAAGACCCATTGGATTTTGGATTTTGTCTATGTTTATTGTTATATATTTATATACAACTGGAGACATAACATTTTTGCAATACTCATATTAATCGTAGGAATTTGTGTAACGTAAACGCAGAAGTCCAAGAATGATAGGATACAGGCAGGCAAAAGGATTTATTGATTTAGAAGTGGAGAAACACATTCTTATAACAGAAGGCATCTTGCAGTCTCATGCTATATAATTAGCATTGCCCACAAATCCTAAGAAACAAGAAGCAATTTCTTACTCCCATGTTCCCCAGAGTAAGGCGCGGAGACATGCAAAATACTCCCTTATGTCCCTTAGCTTATGCATGTGTCCAGAACCGCTGGCTAATGACATGCAATATAGCTTAATATTTAGAGACAATCAGCTGACCTGCAGACATGACGTGTTTCGATCTTGTTAGATCTCGTCAGTGCAAGATACAGATTCGTGGCTCTACGGGGTAGGACTTGAGAAAACAGTAGAAAAGGCAGCTAGAAAGCTTAGGGAGAGAGTGGCCAAAATTCTTGTTTCTTAGGTTTTGTGGGAAATGCTATTCATATAGCATGTGACTGCAAGATGCCTTGTTATAAGAAGGTGTTTCTCCATTTTTATGCTCAATGAAGGACTTTTTCCTCCTTTCGGCCCCTATCTCCCTAAGCTTTCTAGCTGCCTTTTTTCCTTTTGATTTATAAGGAAGAAGCATATTTTTGCAGTATTAGTATAAGTTGAGTAGATAAGCTGTTATCAAGCAACCTGATCTATAGGGATGTGTAATGTCGGCAAGTAACACCCACCCAACCTCCTAGGTCTCTTTGATGTTGTTCATCGATCTACCAGGATAGATCACTAAATGACCATGCCAGGAACCACCACCAACTTTATATTGTGAAAAGTTGGATGGTCATTAAATGTTTATCTGAAATATAGCCAAAAATTATCTAGTGTGTGTAATTGATTATTTTTAGAAAGCCTGCCAACTGGAGAAGTTATTTTCAAATGAGCTAGAAAAAGTAGGATACATTCCCTGAAAAGATTTCTTTTCAGGGAATTTTAAGTCTTATGCATTTTAAGACTTTTTCTTTCTACTTAACATGTCACAAATTAAATGTTTTCTGAAATATTCCCATTTGTATTACCATACAAGATACAAAAGTCTGCAGATTTCAAAGCAAGGAATGCAGTTTATGAAATGATGTAGCCCCTAAGAAACCTGAGGTTATATCAGAAACCCTGATATTTGCTTCTCATGACATGATATAAAAAATGTAAACATATTGAGAATAGTTCAACAACCATTTCATTAATAATAAAACAGGCAACATTACAGAGTAATTTCAAACATCAATGTTTAATGCCACCACAAGTAATCTGGGGGCCACAGTGAGAGGCTTTTCAATTAGTTGTCTATAAAAATATGGTCAAAACCTCTTTTTAAAAATGTAACATGAGATAGCTTCTGAAAAAATGTTTAATTATAGAAAAGTGCAATAAATAGTACAGAGTTTAAAAAAGAAAATCACATTCTTTATAAAAGGGGCAATTTGATTCTATATAGACATGTAGACACAAAAACACACAAGCACCAAGCACAAACATATGTTGCACATTTTTAAAATACAGTATGATGTATGTATTATTTAATTTAAAAATTATTATTTATATAAGTAAATGTAAAAACTTTTAGTAGCTGTATATGTAAATAGAGATGGCCGAACTTCAGAAAAAGTTTGATAGTTCGAAAGTTCGAAAACGAACCCATTAAAGTCAATGGGGAGTGATAGTTCAAAAGTTTGGATGATTACAGATAAACTAACAAAGGTACTTATGTAAATGGCTGTGACACCTGGGAAATGGTTTGGGGAACATGTCACTATCACCAAAACTAGTTTAAACACTTCTTAACACAAGCTACATTCGAGGGTTACGGCCAATTTGAGGGTTACCGAATGATACATTCTAGGGTTAGTGAAAACGAATGATACATTTGAGGGTTACTGAAAACGAACAATACATTTGAGGGTTAGCGAACATACAGTCTAGGGTTAGTAAGCATCCCGTTAATTCGATAATCATTGAATTTCCGGTGATTATCTAAAATACAGCCGCAAGTTGAACTGTTGCCTTTTCATTTTTCATTTTTCAATTTTTTAAGTTTTCCATGAGAGGGGAGCCATATAACCTGCATATTGATTGACTATCCCTTCTGGAACCTGGATTAACTCATTGTTTTATTCCACGTTCCTTTCAATGATTTCTTGGTCATCTTCCAGTCACCTCTGATGCATACAGCATTTCAATGATGGAAGTATCAGCTGTCTTTCTGCTTATTAGAATAATCACTTGTACCTTTCTTTTTCACAGAAGGCAAAAGATCGATATGCAATGAATACACATTGGTCTGTCTTCATGCTTGTCTCATCTTTGCATGATTTTATCAGCTTACAGAATTTATCTTTTGTAGAAATGCAACCCATCGGAGTAGAATAAAAACATCTTTCCAAATTAATACCAATTTCTTTACCCTGTGCAATGGAAATGAGCAGAATTCAATGTGGAGTTTATTTCAGCCAATTATAATAAATAAGCTTGTTAGAAGTAACTGTAACAATAAAAGAAAATGAAGTTGAAATTGTTTATTTATGCATTTAACGTTTAATTTTTTGGGCTGAACATATCTATTCAAATATTTACTTTGCTAAGAACAAAGAAATTAGAAATCTGTTTTTGAAGGGGAACTGTGACCTCCGTTTAAAAACAAAAAGCCAACTCCTACCTTTCAAATGACTCGAGGATCATTCTAGCTGTAGTCTATCCAAACTTACAGCACTATCGGCCATATTTGTTAATGTGCTATCAGAAGTTTCCAATACTACAAGCTATCGTAAAAGTAGCAAATACCTCAAAGGTTTAGGATCGCTATTGTAGATTTACATAAACTACGAAAACTGCTCCTTTATAAATATGGCCCTAAAAGTGGTGGTGCTTCAGACCCTCGCCACGGGCTAAAGGGTATTGTCCACCCTAAAATTGATTTTAATATAAGATCCCCCGGGCTCCCAGCCCCAACCGCTATATTTTTTTTTTAGAAAGCCCCCCAACTCTACTTACCTCCCCTCTTTCCTCCGCCCCTCCGGCCCTCTGTCTTGCAAGGAAATGCAAGCAGAGGGCGGGACCGGCAGCCGCGTCTGTGATTGGCTGAGCGGCAGGAAGAGAGAGTAAGTAAGAGTTTGGGGAGCTTTCTAAAAATAAAAATATGCGTTGGGGCTGGGAGACCATGGGGGAAATCAGTACTGAAGGGGTTTTATGCTAGGGGGAGGGATAGTAGAACGGGAGGAGAGGAGAGAGAGGGAGGGAGAGGGAGGGAGAGGGAGGGGGAGGAGGGGGGAAGGGCTGCAGTACGCACTGGCAAAAATCTACCTGAGGCCAGCTAGCAGGCAGTGTCCTTTATGGACTCTGCTAGACTCCTGGTTGGCAGTTTTTTGGACTTTGGGGGGGGACTACAGAGAACCCTATGGAGCTGGATGTGAGGTAAGGATTAAACTACACTACATGGTGGGGCCGTAGTTGGGGGATTATAGTTTTGGGGGTGGACATGCCCTTTAAGCATGCCTACTTGTATCCTATTGCTGGGACAGAGTATAATCAGCTGCATCATAAGCCCCATTCCCAAACTCTATTTTTGGTGTTGGGGCTTATCACACATGCTGTCTCCTATACAGCATGGGAGTGCAAACTAGGAAGTGAAGCTTTAAATGCCTATATCATTTGATGCACAACCGCCAGATCACTATTTCTTGCTTTTTTAAAAGTATGAAGTATTCAGGGTGCTTGTTTGAAGACCACATTTCTCCTTTGATTGTGTACACAAAAAATTGAGTTCATGGCAATACATTTGTTTATTTTAATCCCAGTCCCAATACATTTACCCAATCCTATTATCTTTAATTAGAGCTGGACTGTAGTTATCTCGCAAAACTGGTTTCAAAGCAAAACTGACAGTTTTGATGTTAAAAGTTTGCTAATGAAACTACTAACAAATGTAGTTATTGCATTTTGGGTTTTACAATCAATGCGCCACCTACACCATAAATGGCTCAGTGCTAAGTGAATCTCTGTTGGATCTGGAATTATGCTTAGCTGTAGCAAACACTGTCAGACGGCAATGGCTAAATATTGTAAAGTATAAAGAGGGGTATTGATTCTCCCATTTTACATGTATAAAAGGGGCATCTTGAAAATGTAACGATGTGTTGGAAGGGCAACTAACTTAAAAAGGGGAATGGAGGGGCTTGACTTGTTTACAATGGAGAAACGTCACATAGTTTGAAGTATCACCCCCCAAAAACTCAGTTTCACTATATTCTTAACTTCACCCGACCCTCCCATGCTAAGGAATTAGAACTTACACGGCCTGTCTACTCTCTGCTTCTTGTGAATGACTGTCAGCCATGGCCTCCATGGAGACATCACGGTCAATGGCTAACTGCCATTATCAATCAAGCGGAGCATCGGGTTAAGATAAGAATATAACAAAACTGGGGTTTGGGGGAGTGATAGATACTTTAAACTACAGTAAGTTTTTTTGAGGTGGGGCTGGCCCTTTAAAAATCTCTAAGCGTGGTATATATGTTTCTAAAATTCAAAAGTATTGAAAATTATTGCTATTAATACATAAAGTTCTTTATAAAGTTTCCTTATAAATCATTTTTTTTAAATATTTTAAACTGGGGTTTAGGAAACTTCTCACTTTTAGTTACTCCATTTACTCACTTTGTGTGTAATTGTTAAAAGTACTGTACTATATAAAAGATACAATACAAGAATTGTGGAAGCACTCCAATTAGACTAATTTACAACTACATTTAGCGGAAGTGCAACTGATCTGGTCAAACATTTATACAAACATAGAAAAGATAATCAATGCACATTCCTAGGCCCCATACAATGTCATATTATCTGCAAACTGGCATACATTATAAACATAGAAAAGATAATCAATGCACATTCCTAGGCCCCATACAATATCATATTATCTGCACACTGGCATACTTTATAAACAAAGGGGTTTTAGTATACATTACTGTGATCACATGAATGAAAACGCTTCCAACCACGTCAAGGTAACCCCAGTGGAAGGTCCTAACGTCTAACCTTTTCAATTTCTTGAAAAGGTTAGGACCTTCCAGACTGGTTACCTTGACGGGTTGGAGGCTTTTCATTCATGTGATCACAGTAATGTATACTAAAACCCCTTGTTTATAAAGTATGCCAGTGTGCAGAAATATGATATTGTATGGGGCCTAGGAATGTGCATTGATTCTTTTCTATGTTTGTACTATATAAAAGATGTAACAAGGGGCGTACCTGCTATGGGATTCTGCGGCGTCTCTCCTCGGTCTCGGCTCTCGGCGACATCACGCGCCCATGCTCTTCTCGCGCGAGCACGTTCGTTCATGCTCGCGCATCCGGCCGGCCTGCCCCCAGTGCTGTGCGGGCGTGCACAGGCACTGCTGCATACCTCTCCGCTCCTCTAAATCATCTTGGTCGAGGAGGGTTAGTTAGTTTGTTCATTCACCACTTCTACTTCCTCCCCGCCCCTCCAGCTTTCCCATTGAATGGAGGAGGGCTCGTTAAGTTTAAACTATCCTATCCCCTTCACATATCTCTGTCCTCCTTCCCCATTGGTCCCTCTGCATTATTTATACCCATCAGCCCTTAGTATCCCTGCCCGATATGCGGTTTAGTTTACTATACCTTGCTCTGGTGTGCTTTATCTGTGATTTCCTGTTACCGACTATTGCCTGTTATTTTGACTCTGATCCATATCTGCCTGTCCTGACCTCTGCTCTGTTCCTGACACGCTTACCTCTCTGTACCGTCCTGGCGGCAACTTCTGGTTCTGACCTATTGCTCTGTTCCTGACCCTGCTTTTGCCTGCTCCTTGTCTGTACCGTGTATTTTTGGTTTCTAACCTTTGTATCTTTCTGTGTGCCTTGCCTGTCAGTTTCGTTCCGGACTTCTCTCGTATTCCTGGCCTCAGTTCGGATACCTTGCACTCTAAGTCCAGGGGGCAACCGTGTTCGGTAAGGCACATCTAGCCTCCCGGCCAATGGGGGCTTGTCTATTGGCGAAGATAGTGGTTTGTAGATTGGGTATTCGGACTGAAGGAATATGATGTATTTGATGGTAGTATGCCTCAACCTCCAATACTATACTATGTTACCATGTAACTGTTTAACAGACATTATGGGTGGGGTGTTAAAGGTTGGACTAGATGGACATATGTCTTTATACAACCTCCATACTATGTTACTATGTAACTGTTATACAGACTATTAGGTAGGGTATAAAGGTTGGACTAGGTGGACGTATTTCTTTATAACCTCCAATACTACTATGTTACCATGTAACTGTTATACAGACATTATGGGTAGGGTATAAAGGTTGGACTAGATGGACATAGTCTTTATACAACCTCCAATACTATGTTACTATGTAACTGTTTACAGACATTATGGGTAGGTATAAAGGTTGACTAGATGACGTATGTCTTTATACAACCTCCAATACTATGTTACTATGTAACCGTTATACAGACATTATGGGTAGGGTATAAAGGTTGGACTAGATGGACGTATTTCTTTATACAACCTCCAATACTATGTTACTATGTAACTGTTATACAGACTTATGGGTAGGTATAAAGTTGGACTAGATGGACGTATGTCTTTATACAACCTCCAATACTATGTTACTATGTAACTGTTATACAGACATTATGGTAGGGTATAAAGGTTGGATTAGATGGATGTATGTCTTTATACACCCTCCAATACATGTTACTATGTAACTGTTATACAGACATTATGGGTAGGGTATAAAGGTTGGACTAGATGACGTATGTCTTTATACAACCTCCAATACTATACTATGTTACCAGGTAACTGTTATATCAGACATTATGGTAGGGTATAAAGGTTGGACTAGATGGACATAGTTCTTATACAACCTCCAATATTATGTTACTATGTAACTGTTATACAGACATTATGGGTAGGGTATAAAGGCTGGAATAGATGGACGTATGTCTTTCCTCCAATACTATGTTAGTATTTAACTGTTAGACAGACATTATGGGTAGGGTATAAAGGTTGGACTAGATGGACCTATGTTTTATACAACCTCCATAACTATGTTACTATGTAACTGTTATACAGACATTATGGTAGGGTATAAAGGTTGGACTAGATGGACGTATGTCTTTCTTCAACCTCCAATACTATGTTACTATGTAACTGTTATACAGATATTTATGGGTAGGGTATAAAGGTTGGACTTGATGGACCTTGTCTTTATACACCTCCATACTATGTTACTATGTAACTGTTATATACAGACATTATGGGTAGGGTATAAAGGTTGTGCTAGATGGACCTATGTCTTTCTTCCAATACTATGTTAGTATTTAACTGTTAGACAGACATTAGGGGTAGGGTATAAAGGTTGGACTAGATGGATCTATGTTTTATACTCCTCCATAAAAATGTTACTATGTAACTGTTAAACAGACAATATTGGTAGTGTATAAAGGTTGGACTAGATGGACGTATGTCCTTCTTCTTCTACCTCCAATACTATGTTACTATGTAACTGTTAGACAGGCATTTTGGATTGGGTATAAAGGTTGGACTGGAGAGACGTATGTCTTTATACAATCTCCAATATTATGTTACTATGTAACTGTAGAGCAGCATTATGGGTAGTTTATTAAGGTAAGACTAGTGGTCAACCTCCAATACTATGTCACTATGTAACTGTTAGACAGACATTATGGGTAGGGTATAAAGGCTGAATATATGGACTATGTATTTATACAACCTCCAATACTAGAGTATAAATGTTGGATTAGATGAAAGTATGTCTTTAAACAACATTCAATACCATGTTAGTATGTAACTGTTATACATACATTGTGGGTAGGGTATAAGTTGGACCAGATGGACCTATGTCTTTAACAACCTCCGATACTATGTTACGTTAGACAGTAGAGTGTTCGAAACTGTTGAGTTTGTTTCCGTTTGAATTTACGAAATTTTCGGAAAGTTCGATTTTCGATTTCTGGAAATCGTTCACTTTCGATTTTTAAAAATCGTCTACTTTCTTTTTTCGAAAATTCGAAAATTGTCTAATTTCGATTTTTGAAAATCGTCTATTTTTGATTTTCGAAAATCTCTACGTTCGATTTTCGATAAAAATAAAAATTCGAAAAATCCTGCTTCCGTGAAATTTGGGATTTTCCGAAAGTTTCCTCGGGACTTCGAAACCCTCAGATTCGATTCGAAACTGGGTTCTATTGAAAACACATTACATCTCTATTAGACTATGGATGCATGTCTCTATGCAACCTCAAATACTATTTTAGTATGTAACTATAGACAGACATTATGGGTAGTGTATAAGGTTGGACTAGATGGACGTATGTCTTTCTTCAACCTCCAATACTATGTTACTATGTAACTGTTAGACAGGCATTTGGATTGGGTATAAAGGTTGAACTGGATGTATGTATGAATGTCTTTATACAACGTCAAATAATATCTTACTAGGTAACTGTTAGACAGACATTGTGGGTTGGGTATAATGATTGACTAGATGGATGTATGTCTTTATACACCTCCAATACTATGTCTATATAACTGTTATAACAGACATTATGGGTAGGGTATAAAGGTTGGACTAGATGGACTATGTCTTTATACACCCTCCAATACTATGTTACTATGTACTGTTATACAGACATTATGGGTAGGGTATAAAGGTGGGCTAGATGACGTATGTCTTATACAACCTTCAATACTATGTTACTATGTACTTGTTATACGACATTATGGGTAGGGTATAAGGTTGGACTAGATGGACGTATGTCTTTATACAACTCCAATACTATGTTACTATGTAACTGTTATACAGAAATTATGGGTAGGGTATAAAGTGTTGAACTAGATGGATGTATGTCTTTATACAACCTCCACTATGTTACTATATAACTGTTATACAGACATTTGGGTAGGGTATAAATGTTGGACTAGATGGACGTATGTCTTTATACACCTCCAATACTATGTTACTAGTAACTGTTATACAGACATTATGGGTAGGGTATAAAGGTTGGACTATGGACGTATGTCTTTATACACCCTCCATACTATGTTACATGTAACTGTTATACAGACATTGGGGTAGGGTAAAAGTTGGACTAGATGGACGTATGTCTTTATACAACCTCCAATTAGAGATGTCCCACTAACAATCGCAAAAATCGTCCGCTCGAGGATCCGCGAATTTTCGAAAATTCGAAAATCCGCGAGCGGACCCGTTAAAATTAAAAATACCCTTGAAATAACTAGATTTTTCATATTTTTCGAAAATTTTCGAAATTACGAGTTTTCCCGTTTTTCGGGATTTTCGAAATTACGGGTTTTCATGTATTTTCGAAAAATATATGCATTTTTCGAACAATCAAGTAATCACCCGTAATTTTGAAGAATTTTCGAAAATATGTATGTCTGGAATTAAGAGAAATCCTTGTATTTTCGAAAATACGTGTTTTCCCGTATTTTCGAAAATCCCGAAAATACGCTAAACTCGTAATTTCGAAAATTTTCGAAAATGTTGAAAAATCCGCGAATCGAAGTTCGGATGGCGGAAAATCCGGAAGATCCGAAAAATCCGCCGTTCGCGGATGGATAAATCCGCGGGGCGGATCCGGGTTCGGATCCGCGAACCGCCATCCCTACCTCCAATACTATGTTACTGTGTAATGTTAGACAGACATTATGGTTAGGGTATAAAGGTTGGACTGGATGGGCGTATGTCTTTATACAACTCCAATACTATGTAACTCCTGCCTTAAACCATTCTCTCTTGCTGCTCCCTACTTTTGGAACTCTCCTCCCTCCTCACTTCGCCAGCCGACATTAATACTTTCAAATCTAGACTGTTATCCTACCTTTCTGAACACCAGCTCTTGGGCAGGGGTCTCATTCCTAACGTGTCAAGATGTCACACTTTATCAATTCATCATAATTTGTTATATTTTTCTTAACCAATGTATAAATTTGTATTTAATTTTTATTTATCTGTATAATTGCTTGCACTATCCCTTGATTGTACACTTATAATAAACAGCGCTGCGTACCCAAGTGGCGCTTTATAATATAACATTATACATAAAACTATGTAAAATACCAAGCAGAATCAGTGTGGTATTCCGTGGCTATTGTACGGTGGTACCCATTTTATGAATTGGTGATATTTTACTACATGGTTTTACATAACATATTTAACAAACGTTTTTGTAAAATACTTTAAATCGTCACATCGCAAACCTCAACTTTAAGATAATTTACAGGACGAATGGCATTTTATGAATAGACTGCAGGTCCAGACGTGATCTGGGCTTCCCTGAAAGGTAAATAGAGAGGTCGGTAAAAAATACTTGTAGGGACCACAGTTCCCCTTTAACATTCCCTTGCAATTTATTTAATTGTCTGCAGAATGCGCATACTCCTAGCTTTGATTTGGAATTGTGCCTTTAATTTCCTTCCTTTTCTAATTCCTGGCAAGACTGAATTGCTATGGTGTAATTTTCTTGTCCAATTGTCCTACATTTATTTGGTTTCTTTCTTTACTGGTACGCAGAAGTAAATTCAATCAAACATGCGGCTTTCCCATGTACGTATTTCTTCAGTAATAAGGTATTACTTGGTTAGCTACTGAGAGTATTTTTTTCTTCTTGTATTACTTAATTTGCTTTCTGTCTGGTTTGGTTTAGGTTGACCTCGCTAAAAAAAGCTTTTCATTTAGCAGTTTGTATGTAAACATATATGGTTTTCATATATTTCCTAGCATTGGTTTCACACTAAACTAGCTTTAACTAATACAGTAGGTTATATGTAGATGCTAGTATAGAAAATACCCTTATCCCTTATCCCTTAGATATATTATATAATACATTGATAATTTCATGGGGAATACATTGGGTTTTTTGGAAGGTACTATGTTGTGGTGGGGTTGGTAAAGTAATATACATAGGACAGTGTTATGTTTAAGCACTAAAAATAGTTATATCAATATTAAAAATATTCGTAATGACATTAAAGTATTAGAAATGTAAATAAGGCAAATACTAAAAATAAATAAAAGTACTTAGTAGTCCCCACTCCTGTTTTGTATGGTATCTTCAAAATGGACTGTTAAGCCACACCCCAGGAAGTTTACAGGGAGGAAATGTAA
The DNA here is from genome assembly GCA_019447015.1 of Hymenochirus boettgeri. Classification (NCBI taxonomy): domain Eukaryota; kingdom Metazoa; phylum Chordata; class Amphibia; order Anura; family Pipidae; genus Hymenochirus; species Hymenochirus boettgeri. Next base: position 273,277,964 of record CM033472.1, read on the forward strand.
GCTTAAAAAGAACACATTTCTCACTTCCCTTTTAGTGTTGTATCCAATGGTGTGCTAATATTAGTGACAGCAGTGTTAGCCCAAAAACATGTGGTTAGTATGAAGTGTTAGGTAGGAAGTTGCAAGACATATATTCCACTTCCTTTGTAAAACATGTGAGCAAGTCTCTCACCCCACTCCTCCCCTCTCAATAGAAACAAAGGAGAGCTGCAGTTTGCTGGACAGTAAGAGATATCTATATGTCAGGGATAGGCAACAGTAGATCTCAAGATGTTTGGAAACTACAACTCCCAGAATTCCCTAACTATAGGGTGGTTGTAGAAGATTGCTGAGAGTTGTAGTTTGAATTCCCTAACTACAGAGCGCTGTAGAGGAATGCTGGGAGTTATGTTTGAATTCCCTAACTACAGAGTGCTTTTAGAGGAATGCTGGGAGTTGTAGTTTTCAAACATCTGGAGTCTACTGGTTTCTTATCCTGCTCTATATGATAGGGGGAATACAAGAAGAAAAAAAATACTCTCAGTAGCTAAACCAGTAATACCTTATTTACTGAAGAAATACGACATGGAAAAGCTGTTGATTGAATTTACTTCTGCGATACCAGTAAAGAAAGAACCAAATGTAGGACAATTGGACAAGAAAAATACACCATAGCAATTACAGTCTTGCCAGGAATTAGAAAAGGAAGGAAAGATTAAAGGCACAATTCCAAATCAAAGCTAGGAGTATGCGGCATTTGCAAGACACATTAAATAAATTGCAAGGGAATTTTAAAGGGGAACTGTGGTCCCATACAAGTATTTTTTCACCGACCTCTCATTTACCTTTCAGGGAAGCCCAGAATCACGTCTGGACCTGCAGTCTATTCAATCAATAGCCATTCGTCCTGTAAATTATCTTAAAGTTGAGGTGCGAATTGACGATCTTAAAGTATTTTACAAAAACGTTTATGTTAAATAGTTATGTAAAACCATGTAGTAAAATATCACCATATTCATAAAATGGGTACCACCGTACAATAGCCACGGAATACCCCACTGATTCTGCTTGGTATTACATAGTTTTATGTATAATTATATAAAGCGCCACTTGGGTACGCAGCGCTGTTTATAAGTGTACAATCAAGGGGATAAGTGCAAGCAATTATACAGATAAATAAAAATTAAATACAATTTATACATTGGTTAGGAAAATATATTACAAATTATGAATGAATTGATATAAGTGTGACAGCCTGACACGTTAGGAATGAGACCCCTGCCCCAAGAGCTGGTGTTCAGAAAGGTAGGATAACAGTCTAGATTTGAAAGTATTAATGTCGCCTGGCGAATGAGGAGGGAGAGAGTTCCAAAGGTAGGGAGCAGCAAGAGAGAATGGTTAGGCAGGAGTTACATAGATGGAGTGTTTTATAAAGACATACGCCCATCCAGTCCAACCTTTATACCCTAACCATAATGTCTGTCTAACAGTACACAGTAACATAGTATTGGAGGTAGGGATGGCCGGTTCGCGGATCCGAACCCGGATCCGCCGGAGGAAAGATTACCGGAAGGCGGTGTTCTTTTTCCGGATCTTCCGGATTTTCCGCCATCCGAACTTCACGATTCGCGGATTTTTTCACATTTTCGAAAATTTTCGAAATTCGAGTTTAGCGTATTTTCGGGATTTTCGAAAATACGGGGGAAAACACGTATTTTCGAAAATACAAGGATTTCTCTTAATTCCAGACATACAATATTTCGAAAATTCTCAAAATTAGCGGTGATTACTTGTATTTTCGAAAAATGCATATTTTTCGAAAATACATGAAACCCGTAATTTCGAAAATTTCCGAAAAACGGGAAAACTCGTAATTTCGAAAATTTTCGAAAATATGAAAATCTCGTTATTTTTCAAGGGTATTTTAATTTTAACGTGGTCCGCTCGCGGATTTTCGAATTTTCGAAATTCGCGGATCCTAGGGACCGGAATTTTTTTTTGCGAAGTTCGGACATCTCTAATTGGAGGTTGTATAAAGACATACGTCCATCTAGTCCAACCTTTTACCCTACCCATAATGTCTGTATAAACAGGTACATAGTAACATAGTATTGGAGGTTGTATAAAGACATACGTCCATCTAGTCCAACCTTTATACCCTGTTATACAGACATTATGGGTAGGGTATAAAGGTTGGACTAGATGGACGTATGTCTTTATACAACCTCCAATACTATGTTACTATGTAACTGTTATACAGAAATTATGGGTAGGGTATAAAGGTTGGACTAGATGGATGTATGTCTTTATACAACCTCCAATACTATGTTACTATATAACTGTTATACAGACATTATGGGTAGGGTATAAAGGTTGGACTAGATGGACGTATGTCTTTATACAACCTCCAATTAGAGATGTCCGAACTTCGCAAAATCGGTCGCTCGAGGATCCGCGAATTTTTCGAAAATTCGAAAATCCGCGAGCGGACCCGTTAAAATTAAAAATACCCTTGAAATAACGAGATTTTTCATATTTACGAAAATTTTCGAAATTACGAGTTTTCCCGTTTTTCGGAATTTTCGAAATTACGGGTTTTCATGTATTTTCGAAAACTATGCATTTTTCGAAAAACAAAGTAATCACCGTAATTTTGAGAATTTTCGAAAATAGTATGTCTGGAATTAAGAGAAATCCTTGTATTTTCGAAAATACGTGTTTTCCCGTATTTTCGAAAATGCCCGAAAATACGCTAAACTCGTAATTTCGAAAATTTTCGAAAATGTTGAAAAATCCGCGAATCGGAAGTTCGGATGGCGGAAAATCCGGAAGATCGGAAAAATCCGCCGTTCGCGGATGGGATATCAATCCGCGGGGCGGATCGGTTCGATCCGACGAACGGCATCCCTACCTCCAATACTATGTTACTGTGTAACTGTTAGACAGACATTATGGTTAGGGTATAAAGGTTGGACTGGATGGGCGTATGTCTTTATACAACCTCCAATACTATGTAACTCCTGCCTTAAACCATTCTCTCTTGCTGCTCCCTACCTTTGGAACTCTCTCCCTCTCTCACTTCGCCAGGCGACATTAATACTTTCAAATCTAGACTGTTATCCTACCTTTCTGAACACCAGCTCTTTGGGGCAGGGGTCTCATTCCTAACGTGTCAAGGCATGTCACACTTATATCAATTCATTCATAATTTGTATATATATTTTCTTAACCAATGTATAAAATTGTATTTAATTTTTATTTATCTGTATAATTGCTTGCACTTATCCCCTTGATTGTACACTTATAATAAACAGCGCTGCGTACCCAAGTGGCGCTTTATAAATAAAATTATACATAAAACTATGTAAAATACCAAGCAGAATCAGTGTGGTATTCCGTGGCTATTGTACGGTGGTACCCATTTTATGAATATGGTGATATTTTACTACATGGTTTTACATAACATATTTAACATAACGTTTTTGTAAAATACTTTAATAGATCGTCAATTCGCAACCTCAACTTTAAAGATAATTTACAGGACGAATGGCTATTGATTTGAATAGACTGCAGGTCCAGACGTGATTCTGGGCTTCCCTGAAAGGTAAATGAGAGGTCGGTGAAAAGAATACTTGTATGGAGACCACAGTTCCCCTTTAACATTCCCTTGCAATTTATTTAATTGTCTTGCAGAATGCAGCATACTCCTAGCTTTGATTTGGAATTGTGCCTTTAATCTTTCCTTCCTTTTCTAATTCCTGGCAAGACTGTAATTGCTATGGTGTAATTTTCTTGTCCAATTGTCCTACATTTATTTGGTTTCTTTCTTTACTGGTATCGCAGAAGTAAATTCAATCAAACAGGCTTTTCCCATGTACGTATTTCTTCAGTAAATAAGGTAATTACTTGGTTTAGCTACTGAGAGTATTTTTTTCTTCTTGTATTACTTAATTTGCTTTCTGTCTGGTTTGGTTTAGGTTTGACCTTCGCTAAAAAAAGCTTTTCATTTAGCAGTTTGTATGTAAACATATCTGGTTTTCATATATTTCCTAGCATTGTTTCACACTAAACTAGCTTTAACTAATACAGTAGGTTATATGTAGATGCTAGATAGAAAATATCCCTTATCCCTTATCCCTTAGATATATTATATAAATACATTGATAATTTCATGGGGAATACATTGGGTTTTTTGGAGGTACTATGTTGGTGGGGTTGGGTAAAAGTAATATACATAGGGACAGTGTTTATGTTTAAGCACTAAATAAATAGTTATATCAATATTAACAAACATGTAGTAATGACATTAAAGTATATAGAAATGTAAATAAGGCAAAATCTAAAAATAAATAAAAGTACTTAGTAGTCCCCACTCCTGTTTTGTAATGGTATCTTCAAAATGGACTGTTAAGCCACACCCCAGGAAGTTTTACAGGGAGGAAATGTAAGCTTAAAAAGGAACACATTTCTCACTTCCCTTTTAGTGTTGTATCCAATGGTGTGCTTAATATTAGATTGACAGCAGTGTTAGCCAATCAAAACATTGTGTTAGTATGAAGTGTTAGTAGGAAGTTGCAAGACATATATGCCACTTCCTTTGTAAAACATGTGACAGTCTCTCACCCCACTCCTCCCCTCTCAATAGAAACAAAGGAGAGCTGCAGTTTGCTGGACAGTAAGAGATATCTATATGTCAGGGATAGGCAACAAGTAGATCTCCAGATGTTTGGAAACTACAACTCCCAGAATTCCCTAACTATAGGGTGGTTGTAGAAGATTGCTGAGAGTTGTAGTTTGAATTCCCTAACTACAGAGCGCTTGTAGCGGAATGCTGGGAGTTATAGTTTGAATTCCCTAACTACAGAGTGCTTGTAGAGGAATGCTGGGAGTTGTAGTTTTCAAACATCTGGAGATCTACTGGTTTCTTATCCCTGCTCTATATGATAGGGGGACTGAAAGGAAAACATTTCCATGCCCATTTCTCTGAGACAATGAAGTGAGTTTGTTAATGGTTTATTACATTATTTAAGCAATAGACCCCATAGAAGCCATGAACCTGTGTCCTGAACTGATAAATGTAATAAGATTGAAACATGACAGGATAGTCTGGGTTCTTTATAGAACCTCACATTGACCAATAATGATCCCTCTCTAACACATTGACCAATAGTGATCCCTCTGTCACACATTTACCCATAGTGATCCCTCTCTAACACATTGACCAATAGTGATCCCTCTGTAGCACATTTACCAATAGTGATCCCTCTCTAACACATTTACCCATAGTGATCCCTCTCTAACACATTGACCAATAGTGATCCCCCTCTAACACGCGTACCCATAGTGATCCCTCTCTAACACATTGACCAATAGTGATTTCTCTGTAACACATTTACCAATAGTGATCCCTCTTTAACACATTTACCAATAGTGATCCCTCTCTAACACATTGACCAATAGTGATCCCTCTCTAACACATTTACCAATAGTGATCCCTCTCTAACACATTGACCAATAGTGATCCCTCTCTAACACACTGACCAATAGTGATCCCTCTCTAACACATTTACCAATAGTGATCCCCCTGTAAGTGCTAGGCCACACTAGCGTGTTTTTCACGTGCTTGCGCCCATGTTTTTCTCTCGCGGTTGGGCCCGCGATTTCGGTAAAATGGAAATCGTGGGAAGGTGAGAATTCCTGCGATTTCCGATGCGCGTTTGGTAATGCATGCGTTCACCAATTTTAGGTGCGTTAATGTGTTCATTTACATAACGGAAAATGGCAAAATGCATGCGCAAACACAAAATGCACAAGAATTGCGCACACAATCGCGTGTGATAACGCTCGCGATTTTGTGTGCGATTCCTGTGCTTTGCAGTGTGGCCTCATCCTTGTGACACTAATAGAAACAGGATTTCATAGGATTTCTTTTATTTTCAACATCTTGCCTTTATATATTTTTTGTACAAATCCCTAAATTTTATAGTAGTGTGTACAAAGATTTTATATCATCTGTATCCACCCACATATTTCCCACTGTGCACCAACAGGCACACTTTTGTTAGTTTATATCTATATCTGACATATATACTGGTATCAGTGGCATTACTACCACCCCCGTAAGTCAAGAATAAAATCATTAAAAAGTTACTCATAAATGCAAACTGATACCTATACAGACACAGGTACACACACCTACTGACCCACCCTTCCATTTTCATGGAGGTCCTATGTAAAGGGCAACTAAAGTCAATAATTACATCTTGATCAATCATAAAAACTATTTTTACACTTTTCTCCCATCCTTGGGTGTTATTTTCATCATATACCCAATACCATGGTTTGCATATTTTGGCATAAAAGAGATAGAGAAAGGGAGAAAACTGTCTAACCTTCATATAATTATTGAGGTATTTAGGGTAGTTCTTACACTTTTCATAGGGATAGTCAAAGAGAAAGTGGGTTTTGTATTTGGGCATTTTTTGTCCAAATGCCCTCAGGCAACTTGTAGGGTTTCTGTCTACCTTTGTCCTTTGTCTGAATTGGAGGAGAAGAATTCCCCGGTGTATAGCCCATCGCCGGTGCGATCTTGGGTAACAATATAGCAGCATAACCATTAGCGGTGTTTTACACCTGTTCAGGTAGTATTTCAACTTGGGGTTTGTTCCCTTACGGTTTGTATGGAAGATTTTGTTGGAGAAGAAATAGGTGTCAGGCCTTTGGCTTTTTTGGCCTGGTGGTCTGGATGTGATGGGCCTCGAGTTGGGATATATGACCAAGAGTTCTGGGGAGCATGGGATAAGGTGGGGAGGCCCCTCCAGTTGGGTAACAAAATTTCAGGTAGCAGCTCTGGATAAGTCAGTATGGGGGTTGATCCAGCATATCTGGTTATCAGCTGAAACGGGTATCCCCATCAATATCTGCCAAAAGCCGGTGTCGGAATAGAAGGAATTTGGAAGTGTCTACCTTCTAGCGGGCTAGAACAGCGATACATAGATCCCAAGAGCTTGCTTGCCACGGATTTAACAACTTTTTATATCTGGGGGATCGTAAGTGATACACCTTTTGCCCAGCAGTGTACGACAAGAGCACGGTGCAGTATTGATCCATTTGTAAACCTCCGCCTCTAGTAGTATAGACATACATACGTCTTTCTACATTTTTTAGGTGTGCGCACACCACTGTTTTTGATATCTATCTCCTTCATTACCATATATCACCACGCACGGACGGTATACTCTTTGGATATCTACTATCAGGAGGACTGTTTCGGGTGATTTTACTAATTTATGGAACTTTTTAGCCACATGCCCTCTTTTTTATTTATTCATTTATATATGAGCTATTGATATATATGCAATAACTTTGTGGTATGTCCTACAGTATATGTAATAATACCAGTAATTCTTAATATTATATAGTATCCCTGTATCAACCAGAACTACAGTATATACACTGTATTAATATCGGTAATTCTCAATATGATATACTGTAGTAGCCCTGTACCAACCAGAACTACATTATAGTGAATTATTGCAGTAATTCTCAATATTATATAGTAACCCAGTACAAACCGGAACTACAGTATATGTATTAATCCCAGTAATTCTCAATATTATATAGTATCCCTGTACCAACCAGAACTGCACCATCAGGGAGATTCACTAAAAGTTCTTATTGTTTAAAATGGTGCTAATTTTGCCCCAACCAATCAGATGTTAGCTTTCAAATGTTAAATAAGATCTGATTGGTTGGGGCAATATTAGCACCATTTTAAATGATAAGAACGTTTATTGAATAACCCTGTATATGTATTAATACTAGTAATTCTCAATATTATATAGTATCCTCATACCAACCAGAACTACAGTATATGTATTAATACCAGTAAATCTCAATATAATATAGTATCCCTGTACCAACCAGAACCACAGTATATGTATTAATACCAGTAATTCTCAATATTATATATTATCCCCATTACCAACCAGAACCACAGTATATGTATTAATACCAGTAATTCTCAATATTATATATTATCCCCGTACCAACCAGAACTACAGTATGTGTATTAATACAAGTAGTGTTTAAAATTTTTATAGTTTTAGAAACTTATTTATCCCACTTTTAAAGCTATACAATGAACTTGCCATTACCACATCTGCTGGAAGACAGTTCCACAGTTTCACCATTTTCACTGTAAATAAACCTTTCTTAACCTGAAGATGAAACTTCTTTTCTTCTAATCTTAAATGACATCCACAAGTCCACTGATATGACATTTTAGTGAACAATGGTCACTTTTCTTTTCTTATCCTCCTTGACCTCTCTCTGCTTTTGACACAGTCGATCATTCCCTCCTTATGCAGATACGTCACTCTTTGGGCATTCGGAATGAAGTGGCATCCTGGTTTCTATCCTCTCTCTCTGACAGAACTTAGTCCCTTAGTATCCCTCCCGATATAGCGGTTTAGTTTACTATCCTTGCTCTGGTGTGCTTTATCTGTGATTTCCTGTTACCACTATTGCCTGTTATTTTGACTCTGATCCATATCTGCCTGTCCTGACCTCTGCTCTGTTCCTGACTACGCTTACCTCTCGTACCGTGCCTGGCGCCTGACTTCTGGTTCTGACCTATTGCTCTGTTCCTGACCCTGCTTTGCCTGCTCCTTGTCTGTACCGTGTTATTTTTGGTTTCTAACCTTTGTATCTTTCTGTGTGCCTTGCCTGTCAGTTTGCGTTCCGGACTTCTCTCGTATTCCTGGCCTCATTTCGGATACCTTGCACCTAAGTCCAGGGGCAACCGTGTTCGGTAAGGCACATCTAGCCTCCCGGCCAATGGGGGCTTGTCTATTGGTGAAGATAGTGGTTGTAGATTGGGGTATTCGGACTGAAGGAATATGATGTATTTGATGGATGTATGCCTCAACCTCCAATACTATACTATGTTACCATGTAACTGTTATACAGACATTATGGGTGGGGTATAAAGGTTGGACTAGATGGACATATGTCTTTATACAACCTCCATACTATGTTACTATGTAACTTTTATACAGACATTATGGTAGGGTATAAAGGTTGGACTAGGTGACGTATGTCTTTAAACAACCTCCAATACTATACTATGTTACCATGTAACTGTTATACAGACATTATGGGTAGGGTATAAGGTTGACTAGATGGACATATGTCTTTATACAACCCTCCATATCTATTTTTACTATGTAACTGTTATACAGACATTATGGGTAGGTATAAAGGTTGGACTAGATGGACGTATGTCTTTATACAACCTCCAATACTATGTTCATGTAACCGTTATACAGACATTATGGGTAGGGTATAAAGGTTGGACTAGATGGACGTATGTCTTTATCAACCTCCAATACTATGTTACTATGTAACTTTATACAGACATTATGGTAGGGTATAAGGTTGGACTAGATGAGCGTATGTCTTTATACAACCTCCAATACTATGTTTACTATGTAACTGTTATACAGCATTATGGGTAGGGTATAAAGGTTGGATTAGATGGATGTATTCTTTATACACCCTCCAAACAATGTTACTATGTAACTGTTATACAGACATTATGGGTAGGGTATAAGGTTGACTAGATGGACGTATGTCTTTATACAACCTCCAATACTATACTATGTTACCATGTAACTGTTATACAGACATATGGGTAGTTATAAAGGTTGGACTAATGACATAGTCTTTATACAACCTCCAATATTATGTTACTATGTAACTGTTATACAGACATTATGGGTAGGTATAAAGGCTGGAAGAGATGGACGTAGTCTCTTTCCTCCAATCCTATGTTAGTATTTAACTGTTGACAGACATTATGGTAGGGTATAAAGGTTGGACTAGATGGACCTATGTTTTATACCACCTCCAATCTATGTTACTATGTACTGTTAACAGACATTATGGTAGGGATATAGGTTGGACTAGATGGACGTATGTCTTTTCTTCTTTATACAACCTCCAATACTATGTTACTATGTAACTGTTATACAGATATTATGGGTAGGGTATAAAGGTTGGACTTGATGGACCTATGTCTTTATACAACCTCCAATACTATGTTACTATGTAACTGTTATACAGACATTATGGGTAGGGTATAAAGGTTGTGCTAGATGGACCTATGTCTTTCTTCCAATACTATGTTAGTATTTAACTGTTAGACAGACATTATGGGTAGGGTATAAAGGTTGGACTAGATGGATCTATGTTTTTATACATCCTCCAATAAAATGTTACTATGTAACTGTTAAACAGACAATATTGGTAGTGTATAAAGGTTGGACTAGATGGACGTATGTCCTTCTTCTACCTCCAATACTATGTTACTATGTAACTGTTAGACAGGCATTTTGGATTGGGTATAAAGGTTGGACTGGAGAGACGTATGTCTTTATACAATCTCCAATATTATGTTACTATGTAACTGTTAGACAGGCATTATGGGTAGTTTATTAAGGTAAGACTAGATGGTACAACCTCCAATACTATGTCACTATGTAACTGTTAGACAGACATTATGGGTAGGGTATAAAGGCTGGAATATATGGACATATGTATTTATACAACCTCCAATACTAGAGTATAAATGTTGGATTAGATGAAAGTATGTCTTTAAACAACATTCAATACCATGTTAGTATGTAACTGTTATACATACATTGTGGGTAGGGTATAAAGGTTGGACCAGATGGACCTATGTCTTTAAACAACCTCCGATACTATGTTACTGTTAGACAGTAGAGATGTTCGAAACTGTTGAGTTTGTTCCGTTTTCGAATTTACGAAATTTTCGGAAAGTTCGATTTTCGATTTCTGGAAATCGTTCACTTTCGATTTTTGAAAATCGTCTACTTTCGATTTTGGAAAATTCGAAAATTGTCTACTTTTCGATTTTTGAAAATCGTCTATTTTTGATTTTCGAAAATCATCTACGTTCGATTTTCGATAAAAAATAAAAATTCGAAAAATCCTGCTTCCGTGAAATTTGGGAGTTCCGAAAGTTTCCTCGGGACTTCGAAACCCTCAGATTCGATTCGAAACTGGGTTCTATTAGAAAACACATTACATCTCTATTAGACTAGATGGATGCATGTCTCTATGCAACCTCAAATACTATTTTAGTATGTAACTATTAGACAGACATTATGGGTAGTGTATAAAGGTTGGACTAGATGGACGTATGTCTTTCTTCAACCTCCAATACTATGTTACTATGTAACTGTTAGACAGGCATTTTGGATTGGGTATAAAGGTTGAACTGGATGTATGTATGAATGTCTTTATACAACGTCAAATAATATCTTACTAGGTAACTGTTAGACAGACATTGTGGGTTGGGTATAATGATTGGACTAGATGGATGTATGTCTTTATACAACCTCCAATACTATGTTACTATATAACTGTTATACAGACATTATGGGTAGGGTATAAAGGTTGGACTAGATGGACGTATGTCTTTATACACCCTCCAATACTATGTTACTATGTAACTGTTATACAGACATTATGGGTAGGGTATAAAGGTTGGACTAGATGGACGTATGTCTTTATAAAACCTCCAATGCTATGTTACTATGTAACTGTTATACAGACATTATGGGTAGGGTATAAAGGTTGGACTAGATGGGCGTATGTCTTTATATAACCTCCAATACTATGTTACCATGTAACTGTTATACAGACATTATGGGTTGGGTATAAAGGTTGGACTAGATGGACGTATGTCTTTATACAACCTCCAATACTATGTTACTATGTAACTTTACATAGTACATAGTTAGTTGAAGGTTGTATAAGACATACGTCCATCTAGTCCAACCTTTATACCCTACCCATAATGTCTGTATAACAGTTACATAGTAACATAGTATTGGAGGGTGTAAAAGACATACGTCCATCTAGTCCAACCTTTATACCCTACCCATAATGTCTGTATAACAGTTATATAGTACATAGTATTGGAGGTTGTATAAAGACATACATCCATCTAGTCCATCATTATACCCAACCCACAATGTCTGTCTAACAGTTACCTAGTAAGATATTATTGACGTTGTATAAAGACATTCATACATACATCCAGTGTCAACCTTTATACCAATCCAAATGCCTGTCTAACAGTTACATAGTAACATAGTATTGGAGGTTGAAGAAAGACATACGTCCATCTATCCAACCTTATACACTACCCATAATGTCTGTCTAATAGTTACATACTAAAATAGTATTGAGGTTGCATAGAGACATGCATCCATCTAGTCAATAGAGATGTAATGTGTTTTCAATAGAACCCAGTTTCGAATCGAATCTGAGGGTTTCGAAGTCCGGAGAAACTTTCGGAACTCCCAAATTTCACGGAAGCAGGATTTTTCGAATTTTTATTTTTTATCGAAAATCGAACGAGATGATTTTCGAAAATCAAAATAGACGATTTTCAAAAATCGAAAAGTAGACAATTTTCGAATTTCCAAATCGAAAGTAGAGACGATTTTCAAAAATCGAAAGTGAACGATTTCCAGAAATCGAAAATCGAACTTTCCGAAATTTCGTAAATTCGAAACGGAACAAACTCACAGTTTCGAACATCTCTACTGTCTAACAGTAACATAGTATCGGAGTTTGTTTAAAGACATAGTCCATCTGGTCCAACTTTTTTACCTGCACCCACTCTTTGGGGACACAGCGCTGTACTTATAACATACCGATTATACATATTATGTAATGTTTTGTTTATATAAGCTCCACTTGGGGGATACGCGCTGTACCATTATAACACACAGATTAACAAGTCTGTATGTATATGTTTATTTATATAGCGCACTTGGGTACACAGCGCTGTACATTATAACAATTACAGATTATACAGTATGTATGTATTGTTTCTTTATAAGCGCCACTGGTACACGCGCTGTACATATAACATACAGATTCTAAAGTAGGTTAATGTATATGTTTTTTATATTAGCACCACTTGGGTCGCAGCGCTGTATCTTTAACAATCCAGATATATACAGTATGTATGTATATGTTTATTTATATAGCGGGCACTTGGGGACACACGCGTGTACTTATAACAATACAGATTATACAGTATGTATATTTATATTTATATTGCCGCGCCACTTGGGGACACAGCGCTTACAGTTTAAAAACAAATCAACCAGGGGGATAAATAACATAGATGTTTAAGTACATAAATTATAATTAATACGTTAAATAGAAGTGCTATGGCTTTGCCACAAAGGATAATGAAATGTCCGCTGCCCCTTAGAGCGTACAAATCTAGTTGGTTGGGTAAACCCACAGATATTAAATGGATGGGGGTAAATTGATGGATTCCGATGGTTGCAGTGGTCAATAAAACAACATCAAATACTGTGCTGTTACCAGATAGGTTAGGAGGTAAGCTAATTTATCATATATAGTATATCGATAAGCATATACGTGCTGGTTACCCAGGTAGGCTAGGATGTAAGGGTCGATTTTCATATATAGATATATAGATAGCAATATACTGTGCTGTTACCAGAAGGCAGGATGTAATGGTCGATTTATCATAATATAGTATCATATAACTGTGCTGTTACCAGAGTATATAGGATGTAAGGGTAAGATTTATCATATTCATAGACTATCGATTCATACACTGGCTGTTACAGATAGGTAGGATGTAAGTGTAGATTTCCCATATATAGATATATAGATACATATACTGGCCTTGTGCCTGGTTGACCAGTGGTAGGATGTAAGGGTAGATTTTCAATATAGATATATAGATACCATATACTGTGTGGTGAACATATAGGGTAGGATGTAAGGGTGCTTTCTCACATAATAGCAAAATAATAGATACCTATACTGTGCGGTTACCGGATAGTAGGAATGTAAGGGTCAGATTTATCCTTATATAGATACCATATACTGTGCTGGTACCATATAGGTAGGATGTAAGGGTAGATTTATCATATATAGATCTATAGCACCATATACTGTGCTGGTTACGCAGATCGGTAGGAGGTATGGTAGATTTACAAACTCCTATAAGTATATAGATACCATATAACTGTGACTGGTGACCAATATAGTTAGGATGTAAGGGTAGATGTATCATATATAGATATATCGATTACCATATACTGTAGCTGAGTGACCAATAGGTAGGATTGACGGGTAGAAATTCCTAGATAGATATATAGATACCATACACTTTGGCTGGTTACCAGGTAGGTAGATGTAAGGTAGATTTATCATATATAGTATATAGATACCATATCTGTGTCTGGTTACCGGATAGGTAGGATGAGGATAGAATTTATCATTCTAGATAGATAGATACCAGATACTGTGCTGGTTTACCCGATAGTTAGGCATGTCATGGTCGATTTTATTATCTATAGAGTTCTAGCGATCCCATACACTGTGCTGGTTACCAGAATTAGGTAGGATGCAAGGGAGATTTTACACCTGCTAATCTAAGGAGGTTCTTGCATAGCTAGAGAGGGGATAGAGTTCCGAGGAGGAAGCTACGAGAAGAGACAGGATTTAGGGCGAGCGAATGCAGTACAATCTGGGGGTGTCTGTACGGAGCGAGGTACGGGCAGGAACAATGGGGAGACTAGAGGAATTAAAGGAGGACGCAGCAGACGCCGGATTTAAATGTTAGAAAGGTAATATCGTAGTATATGCGCTGTTATACAGGGGCCAGTGTGTAGTCCGTACCGAGGAATTTGGGGATCTGGTTTCTTACGAGAGTCGAAACAAAACCATGTGGCCGAATAGTAATTAGAGACTGAAGGTGAGAGTAGGTGGGAATGCCGAAGACCTAGAAAGTGAGTATGGTTGACCAATATTCCAGACGTGATATGAGAGCATGCATAAGGCCTTAGAGATGTGAATCCAGGAGACAAAGGAACCTGCAGATTTTGGCCTTATATTGTGAAGGTAAGAAGCGGCGGTTTCACAACAAATATTTAAGTAGTTGTAACAAAGGCGGAGAAGAGTTAATATTACCCCTAGGCCTGCGTGCTGATTTGATAGGGGAAAGGGATCTGACAGTTTAATGTGGAAAAACGTATCAGTTCAGTTTTAAGAAGGATAGATAAGTTAATTTGAGGTCTAGCGTTGAGGCATCTCAGGAGGAGTGGCAAGGAGGCAGTACGAGATCGTGATGGAATTGCAGGAGTTTCTTAGGTGTGGACAACTAGAGTTCTGTGTACTCGTCTGCCATATAATGAGTATTTTTGAAGCACAAAGAGGCAATAACAATCTCCCAAGATACATAGTTGTAGAGGGAGAACAATACAGGGTCAAGAACCAGACCCCCTGTGGTACCCCCCCTCAAGAGGAGCAGGGGAGATAGGATTGCTACAAAGAGTAAGGTCTGTCAGGAGAGAGGGCAATGGTCACTTTTCTTTTCTTATCCTCCTTGACCTCTCTCTGCTTTTGACACAGTCGATCATTCCCTCCTTATGCAGATACGTCACTCTTTGGGCATTCGGAATGAAGTGGCATCCTGGTTTCTATCCTCTCTCTCTGACAGAACTTACTCTTATGCTAGCAATACCTCTTCTCCGGTTCCTCTTGGTGTGGGGGTACCACAGGGGTCTGTTCTTGGACCCTTATTGTTCTCCCTCTACACTATTTCCTTGGGAGATGTTATTGCCTCTTTTGGCTTCAAATATCATTTATATGCAGACGATACACAAATCTAGTTGTCCACCCCTAAGATAACTCCTGACATCCAATCACGTATCTCCGACTGCCTCCTTGCCATCTCCTCCTGGATGCCTCAACGCTACCTCAAATTACATCTTTCTAAAACTGAACTGATCGTTTTTCCACATAAACCTGGTCCTGTCCCTTTCCCCTATCCAATCAGCACGCTGCCTAGGGGTAAATATTAACTCCTCTCACTCCTTTTCTAACTACATTAACTATGTTGTGAAAACCTGCCGCTTCTTCCTTCACAATATAGCCAAAATCTGCATGTTCCTTTCTCTCCTGATCACCTCTAAGCTTATGCATGCTCTCATCCTATCACGTCTGGAATATTGTAACCTACTACTTTCTGGTCTTCCGGCTTCCCACCTCTCTCCCCTTCAGTCTATACTTAATTCTGCCACATGTTTTGTTTCGCTCTCTAATAAACCAGATCCCAAATCTCCTCTGTACCGGACTACAACCTGGCTCCCTGTTAAACAGCGCATTACATACGAAATCCTTCTCCTAACATTTAAATCCCGCTCTGCTGCTCCTCCTTATATTTCCTCTCTAGTCTCCCCATATGTTCCTGCCCGTACCCTCCGCTCCTGTACAGACCCCCCAGTTGTACTGCTTCCTCTCGCCTTAAACCTTTCTCTCTCGTAGCTTCCATCCTCTGGAATTCTATTCCCCTCTCTCTATGTCAAGAAACCTTAATTAGCAGGTTTAAATCTACCCTTGCATCCTACCTATCTGGTAACCAGCACAGTGTATGGTATCTATATATCTATATATAATAAATCTACCCTTACATCCTACCTATCTGGTAACCAGCACAGTATATGGTATCTATATATCTATATATGATAAATCTATCCTTACATCCTACCTATCTGGTAAACCAGTCACAGGAGATGGTATCTATATATCTATATATTAATAAATCTACCCTTACACTCCTACCTATCGGTAACCACACAGTAATGGTATCTATATATCTATAGATAAATTTACCCTTACATCATCCTACCTATCTGGTAACCAGCACAGTATATGGTATCTATATCTAATGTGATAATCTACCCTTACATCCTACACTATCGCGGTAACCAGACAGTAATGGTATCTATATATCTATATGTGATAAACTATCTTACATCTTACCTATCGGTAACCAGCACAGTATATGGTATCTAATATATCTATGTGATAAATCTACCTTACAATCTACCTATCTGGTAACCAGCACAGTATATGGTATCTATATATCTATATATGATAAATCTACCTACACTACCTACATCTGGTAAACCAGCACAGTATATGGTATCTATATATCTATATATGATAAATCTACCCTTATAACCTACCTATGGTAACCAGCACAGTATATGGTATCTTATCTATATATGATAAATCTATCCCTTACATCCTACCTATCTGGTAACCAGCACAGTTATATGGTATCTATATATGATAAATCACCCTTACATCCTACCTATCCGGTAACCGCACAGTATATGGTATCTATATATCTATATATGATAAATCTACCCTATCACTATCCTACCTATCCGTAACCCAGCACAGTAATGGTATTATATCTATATATGATAAATCTACCTTCCTCCTCCATCTGGTAACCAGCACAGTCTATGATATCTATATATCTATATATGATAATCTACCCTTACATCCTACCTATCTGGTAACCAGCACGGTATATGGTATCTATATATTCTATATATAAATCTACCCTTACATCCTAACTATCTGGTAACCAGCACGTTATGGTATCATATATCTATATATGATAAATGTAGCCTTACATCCTACCTATCTGGTAACCAGCACAGTATTTGTTGTTTTATTTGCACTGCATACATCTCACTCCAGCACTTATACCCATTCCATGTATCTGTATGTTACCCACCTAACTAGATTGTAAGCTCTAAGGAGCAGGGACCTCATTACCTCTTGTGGCAAAGCCCTAGCACTTCTATTTATATAATTTATATATTTATGTACTGAACTATCTATGTATTTATCCCCCTTGTATGATTGTTTTTTAATACTGTACAGCGCTGTGTCCCCAAGTGGCGCTATATAAATAAACTATACTACATACTGTATAATCTATATTGTTTAATGTACAGCGCTGCATCCCCAGTGCGCTATATAAATAAACATATACATACATACGTAGAATCTGTATCGTTATAATTACAGCGCTGATCCCTCCCCAAGTGGCGTTAATAATTAAACATATACATACATACGTATAATCTGTATTGTTATTATGTACAGCGCTGTGTACCCAGTGGCGCTATATAATAAACATATACATACATACTGTATAATCTGTATTGTTATAATGTACAGCGCTGTGTCCCACGTGGCGCTATTATAATAACATATACATACATACTGTATATCTGTATTTTTAATGTACAGCGCTGTGTCACCAAGTGGCGCTATATAAATAAACATACATACATACTGTATAATCGTATTGTTATAATGTACAGCGCTGTGTCCCCAAGTGGCGCTATATAAATAAATAACTATACATACTACTGTATAATCTGTATTGTTATAATGTACAGCGCTGTGTCCCCATGTGGGCGCTATTATAAAAAACATATACATACAACTGTGTAATCTGTATTGTTATAAATGTACAGCGCTGTGTCACCAAGTGGCGCTATATAATAAATCATCATACATACTGTATAATCTTGTATTGTTATAATGTACAGCGCTGTGTCACCAAGTGGCGCTATAATAAATAAAACATATACATACTGTATAATCTGTTTGTTATAATGTACAGCGCTGTGTCACCAAGTGGCGCTATATAAATAACATATCATACATACTGTATAATCTGTATTGTTTAATGTACAGCCGCTGTGTCACCAAGTGGCGCTATATAAACATACTACATACATACGTATAATCTGTATTTTATATTTACAGCGCTGTGTCCCCAAGTGGCGCTATATAAATAAACATATACATACATACTGTTAATCTGTATTGTTATAATGTACAGCGCTGTGTCCCAAGTGGCGCTATATAAATAAACATATACATTACATACTGTATAATCTGTATTGTTATAATGTACAGCGCTGTGTTCCAAGTGGCGCTATATAAATACCATATACATACATACTGCATTAACTGTATTTATAATGTACAAAGCTGTTACCCAAGTGGCGCTATATAAATAAAACATATACATACATACTGTATAATCTGTTTATGTTATTATGTACAGCGCTGTTGTACCCAAGTGGCGCTATATAAATAAACATATACATACATACTGTATAATCTGTATTGTTATAATGTACAGCGTGCGTCCCCAAGTGGCGCTATATAAATAACATATACTACATACGTATAATCTGTATGTTATAATGTACAGCGCTGTGTCCCCAAGTGGCGCTATAAATAAAACATATACATACTACTGTATAATCTGTATTGTTATAATGTACAGCGCTGTGTCCCCAAGTGGCGCTATATAAATAAACATATACATACATACTGTATAATCTGTATCGTTATAATGTACAGCGCTGCATCCCCAAGTGGCGTTATATAATTAAACACATACATATATACATACAATGTACCAGGGAGTTTTTTGTATGGCCCATTAATATATATGTATAAAGTGATCATATCCCCACGCAAACGTTGCTTCTCGAATGTAAACACCCCTAACTTTTCTAATCTGCCTGCATAGTCAAGCCCCTCCATTCCTCTTATTAATATAGTTGGCCTTTCTTTGAACTGTTTCCATTTCCAAGATGTCACTTTTGTATATGGGATTCCAAAACTGCACCGCATATTCCAAATATTCTCCCTTGAATCTATTCCCCTCTTTACACAATATCTTGCTAGCTCTAGCCATGGCTGTCTGGCATTGTTTGTCTACAGCTGAGTCTGTTATTTACTAGAACCCCTATTTTTTATTTTTCCAATCTTTTTCCATTAGTGATTCACTTACTACATGATAATTGCATTTTGAAAAGGAATAAAAGATCTTAGAAGTCACAGAAGTAGTGAAGGTTATAGCTACGAATAAAAGATCTTAGAAGTCACAGAAGTAGTGAAGGTTATAGCTACATAATGACCATTCGTTATACATTGGCTATTTACACAGTGACCATCTTCTGTAGTCATCAGCCTACAAATTTGTTTAGTCATAAAAATGCAAGCAATGGACCTTTTGAATTTTTTTGCTAAATAAGCTCAGAAGGTCAATGATATTTCATTTTTAACACCATATTAAAAAATCTGTAGGCATTTATTTCCACTTTAATGACTTCGAAGGACCTAGAGACATGTCTGTTTGCTGAATTATTATATAATCAAAACCAAGTAGAATTAGTTTTATGGTCTATCCTTGCATAAACAAACAAGCAATGATTGGCTGTAAAGAGCTGTTGAGATTAATTTCAGGTGGTCAGTTGATAACATCACGAGATACTGATATTCCTCGGTTCTCTATAAAGATGTATTTGTGTTATTGGATTAATACCATTTCCACTGTTACCTGTTTGCTTCTTCCATAAAAACTATCCAAGCTTGATACAATCAGTGATTTACTGTACATTGTTTGGTGAACAAAGAAATAAAATTCATGTAAAGGTTCTGTTTTCAAGCCAAAATAAAACACTAAGGCTGGGTACACACGGAGGGACTTTTTGTCCCTACTGATCGATCGGAATTTTCCGACATTCCCGATCGTTCTTTCGTCCGATTCGGACGAACGAACGATCGATGTTGGTCTCTGCCGCACGCCCCACACCACCCAATATTTTCGACCAAAAGTGCCGTGAATCGCCCGAAAATATTGGCTGGTGTGTACCCAGCCTAAGAAATATCCTTAATATTTAAAATTATATAAGTGCCCATAATGATTAACCCTTTGCTGTTTTTAAAATAAATATAATGTTCCCAGAAATAGTACATTAGTTGAAAATATTAAATCCATGTGATCTGTGACATCTCTTCGTGGAACTATTTGTTCCTTTAAATGCAAAACTACAAAATCCTCTTAAAATCTTTAGTTAAAAAATAACATTAATCCTAGTAGTTAAGTCTGAGCCTAAGACAAGAAGGAAAGTTCTGAGAGTTCCTTCTGGCTTTGCAGACTGATCTTTCAATGTACTAAATAGAAGTCTGTCATTTCAACATGATCGGGGAGATTCAATAATCCTCCAAGGTTCCCAAAATTCCATAATCACTTGACGTAAGTTATTGCATCCCAGGAAGGGGAGACACACGGTCCTTTATTTTAAATAAATGTTGGCTGCAATGTGACAAATAATAAGAGTCACCACTGAAATTTCTCTGTGGTGCAGTCCACAGAACGTCTCGCTATTCTTATAATTGTAGAGCCGGATATCAATCTGGACTGTTTTCAGTATATGATTTTAAGAAAATACAAGCTATTATCAGGGGTGTCTCTCTAATGAGACAATATGAGCAAAATGCTCAGGGCAGCGCCCCTGCTAAACATCAGAGAGGAGGCAGGCAGAGCTCACTTTAAAAAACTGCAGGAATTATGGCATGGATAAATGTCTTTTTGAGGAACTGTATAAATACCGCTGTGATGTGCAGATTAAAAAGACCAAATGTTTAACCACACCCATTCCTGGAAGCCACACACACCTAACAGTGGTTTGCAGTGGCGCACTTCATGGCGCCTAGTGGTACATAAGGGCAGCATTCAAAAGTTTGGCTCAGGTGGCAAAAAACCCTAGAGACGCCCCTGGCTATTATTATGTAAAGGAACACACATTCCAGTAACCCCTCCATACTCATCTCTAAATAACTACATGTTCCTGTTATTTTAATATTTACCACCTCATCACCATTCTTGCAATTGAGGGCCAGAGTTCTAAAGTGTTGGTGGAAATGTAAAGCTTTGTAAAGCTGCCATTAAGTAAAGCTTAAGCATTCCTTCTGATATTACTAAGATGGACGAACATTTTGGAAAGTTCGAAAAGGAACCCATTAAAGCCAGTAGGAGTCAAATAGTTTGAAAAGTTCGAATGAAATACAATTAAAATATCAATGGTAACTTAATGTAAATGGCTGTGGGACCTGGGAAATGGTCTGGGGAACATGTTCCAATATCCAGGACTTTTGAAACTCTCACGCGCGGTACTTTCGAGATCCCGTGTTCGATTTTCGATAATTATCCCATGAATGACTCACATATTCGATAATTCGATATTTACTCGCGTATTGGTATAATAGACATTTTACTCACATATTCGATAATTCGATATTTACTCGCGTATTGGTATAATTGACATTTTACTCACATATTCGATAATTCGATATTTACTCGCGTATTGGTATTATAGACATTTTACTCACATATTCGATAATTCGATATTTACTCGCGTATTGGTATAATAGACATTTTACTCACATATTAGATTTTCGATATTTACTCGCGTATTGGTATAATAGATATTTTACTCGCATATTCGATATTCGATATTTACTCGTGTATTGGTATAATAGACATTTAACTCGCGGATTCAAGAATTCGATATTTACTCACTTTTTACTCGCATATTCGATATTTACTCGTGTATAAGTATAATAGACATTTTACTAACGGATTCGATAATTTGATATTTACTCGCGTATTGGTATAATAGACATTTTACTCACGAATTCGATAATTCGATATTTACTCGTGTATTGGTATAACAGACGTTTTACTCACATATTCAATATTCGATATTTACTCACGTATTTGTATAATAGACATTTTACTCGCATATTCGATAATTCGATATTTACTCGCGTATTGGTATAATAGACATTTTACTCACAGATTCGATATTCGATATTTACTTGCGTATTGGTATAATAGACATTTTACTCGCATATTCGATAATTCGATATTTACTCGCGTATTGGTATAATAGACATTTTACTCGCATATTCGATAATTCGATAATTACTCGCGTATTGGTATAATAGACATTTTACTCGCATGTTCAATAATTCGATAATTACTCAAGTATTGGTACAATAGACATTTTACTCATATATTTGATAATTCGATATTTACTCGCGTATTGGATATTCGATATTTACTCGCGTATTGGTATAATAGACATTTCACTCACGGATTCGATTTTCGATATTTACTCGTGTATTGGTATAATGGACATTTTTCTTGCATATTCAATATTTACTCATGTATTGGTATAATAGACATTTTACTCGCGGATTCGAGAATTCGATATTTACTCACTTTTTATTTGCATATTCGATATTTACTCGTGTATAGGTATAATAGGCATTTTACTCACGGATTCGATAATTCGGTATTTACTCGCGTATTGGTATAATAGACATTTTACTCGTATATTCGATAATTCGATATTTACTCGTGTATTGGTATAATAGACATTTTACTCGCATATTCGATAATTCGATATTTACTCGCGTATTGGTATAATAGACATTTTACTCGCGTATTCGATAATTCGATATTTACTCACGTATTGGTATAATAGACATTTTACTCGCATATCCGATAATTCGATATTTAATCACATATTGGTATAATAGATATTTTACTCACATATTCAATAATTCGAAATTTACTCGCGTATTGGTATAATAGACATTTTACTCGCATATTCGATAATTCGATATTTACTCGCGTATTGGTATAATAGACATTTTACTTGCATATTCGATAATTTGATATTTACTCGCGTATTAGTATAATAGATATTTTACTCGCGAATTCGAGAATTCGATATTTACTCACTTTTTACTCGCATATTCGATATTTACTCGTGTATAGGTATAATAGACATTTTACTCACGGATTCGATAATTCGATATTTAATCACGCATTGGTATAATAGATATTTTACTCACATATTCAATAATTCGAAATTTACTCGCGTATTGGTATAATAGACATTTTACTCGCATATTCGATATTCGATATTTACTCGTGTATTGGTATAATAGACATTTTACTCGCGAATTCGAGAATTCGATATTTACTCACTTTTTACTCGCATATTCGATATTTACTCGTGTATAGGTATAATAGACATTTTACTCACGGATTCGATAATTCGATATTTACTCGCGTATTGGTATAATAGACATTTTACTCACGGATTCGATAATTCGATATTTACTCGTGTATTGGTATAATAGACATTTTACTCACATATTCAATATTCGATATTTACTCACGTATTGGTATAATAGACATTTTACTCTCATATTTGATAATTCGATATTTACTCGCGTATTGGTATAATAGACATTTTACTCACAGATTTGATATTCGATATTTACTTGCGTACTGGTATAATAGACATTTTACTCGCATATTCGATAATTCGATATTTACTCGCGTATTGGTATAATAGACATTTTACTCGCATGTTCGATAATTCGATAATTACTCGCGTATTGGTATAATAGACATTTTACTCGCATGTTCAATAATTCGATAATTACTCACGTATTGGTATAATAGACATTTTACTCAACAAGTAGCAGTATAGTTACTTTTCCGTAATTGTAAATCATTTGTTTATTAAGCCGATTGGCTGCACATGGGTAATGAAACTCCACCCAATGTGGGAGTGATAGGCTTGTATTAAAAAAGGTAAATTGGTTAATTTGAGCTAAGTCTTGAGAAAGGGTGAGGCACTACCCAAAACGTTGCCTGTTTGTCTTGTATTATGGACGAATAAAACACTTTTTCTGCAAAAAACCAGTGAGTACCCCAGACATAATTTTTTTTTTACTTTTATTATTTTTGGGGGGCTGCGGGCAGTGCAGCCAGTGCTGGGGATACTTATACACAGAGAGTGTTTTGTTATAGCCCACTTACTGTATTAAGCTTTTCTAGACAGCGACCTATGGTTGGAGCTTACCCACCAAAATTTATTATCCAACATTAAGGGGCATATTTATAAAACAGAGGCCTAGAACATATTTTGAGATACTGCATGTTATTCTCTCCGGAGATACTCAATAAATGAACAGATTATACCGCACAGAAACATAAAATGGTCCTTATCATGGACATGTTTCTGCTTTCGATATTCATGGCATGTGACACCTGATGTTTAGCAAATGGTTTACGGAATTTCTGACCTACAATGAGAGCCAAGCAACATTAACCCTTTGATAAATGGAGGCTTTGTGTCATAAACTACTTTCCACACCAGATGGGATTTATTATCGAATACATTAAGGCAATTGCACATCATTTGCAACTGTTCACTTTCTTCCCTGAATAAGCTCAAAGAGGTTTTAAGATTTCTCTTGGATTACAAATGGAGGTTGTGCCCTTATATGTTTAGGGGTTACAGCATCCTCTCCACACCTGATTGTATTCATTTAATAGAAGATCAAATGTCATTGTAAATAACCGTGACTTTGTTTCCTTCCTAGAACAAGGATATGAATGTAATTGGACTTGTTGCCTTGTTACATTTATACAGTGAACTTTCCATGCAAAGAGGCTTAAAAATAAATGTTGTTAGCAAATTCTATTTAAAAAGATTCCTGAAGAAAAAATGATGACAAATGTAATCCAGTCAATCTGTCACCTCTTCCCATGCCCACATTCAGGACTTAGCTCGTGCTGCCCCTCTGCTCTGGAACTCCCTTCCTCCGTCTGTCCGTCACTCACCATCCCTTAACACCTTCAAACATAACCTTAAAACCCATCTCTTTAGGCACCATATAACCGGGCCTAGACATTACCCCCTTACTAGCCAATATGATCCAACCCACCTTTCACACTCCACGGCCAATCAATTTACAGCCTACCAATTCCTGCAATGTAATGACTCACCCCCATATCCTGTAGACGGTAAGCTCTTTGGGCAGGGTCCTCTCTCCTATTGTATCATGGTATTGCTGTAAGAAAATCATCACTCTGTTTACTTATATTATGTATTACCTGTGTATGTAATATGTATGATTTTGTATTACATGTATTACCCTGTATGTAATGTATGACTATGTAATTGTAAAGCGCCACGGAAGATGTACCGCTATATAAATCAATAATAATAATAATAATAATAATAAATACAATTACAATAGACACAGAGATTGTTCCAGCACATTTATAGTTAATCACTAAAAAAGTGGGATATTAATGTGTTGGCATGTACGAACTTTAACTCTCAACTCGGTTAACCCTCTTCCGTTCTCCATGCAGTGCTGCACAGATGTTAATGTTAATTGATTCTTGTATTATTCTATGTGAATACAGCTGTGTTGCCAGGAAGAATATCGCCATCTTTATTGCAGATTGACCAACTCTTGCCTGACAAAAAAAAAAAAAAAAGCAGCAGAAACCAAATGACCAAAAGGGCTATAGTCATTCTCAGTTTATAGAGGATACAGAGTGCAGTGCGCCACGGGTAACGATTATATAATAACTATTATGTGTGCAGTTTTTAGACCTGTTGCATATATACAACTGTGTTCCAGTTAAAAGAATATTTGTAAAATTTCAGGGAGATTTAATATGTAGGGTTTGAGGGTAAAATGGAGATAAAGCCACGCTTCCTAATTTAATATCGGGCTAGCGCGGGGTTAACGGTATTTTTCCGTCAGGAAGGAAGAGGAGTACAGAAGGTAAATATTATATCTCCCCAATGTTTTTATCCACAAAACCTTTAGCCCGATGTAGTACTTAACTTCTGCACTCATGATGCAGCACTCACCTAGCGTGATTTACTGCACTGCGATAATAAGGCAGATAAGGTATGTGAAAGGTAACGCCGCCACTTTAATGGCGTTCATTTTCAAGCTACTAATTGACGCATAAACAAAATAAACCCTTAACGGGTGTGCCGTTAAGGGAAAAGAGCGCAGGCACCGAAAATAATTAACACACGTTACACCGAGAAGCACCTTTTCAACTCCATTTTAACCCCGGTTTGCTAATTTTACATCTCCCTCCTTATGTTTAACTACCTGAGAAAATCCATAAAAAAGATTTACATGGGGTTTACACTTAAAAAGCTGCTGATAATGTTCTACAAGCTAAAAATTTAGCCTAGGGTGCAGAGACAAATTTTGGGAAACATTATCTGCATCCTTGCTCTGATCTTCTAAGCTGCATTAATAGGTAAAGGACATTTGATGAAATAAACAGCAGGAAAATGTACTAGTTGTTGTCTTTATTGAATGTATCGATTTAACATGTGCATCCTTTGTTGAAAGAAGCATTTGAACCTCTAGGATAAATGTTCTTGTTAAGCTGGTAATTAGAGAGATTTCCCGGCCAACGATATAACTGCCAAATGTTTATATGAGACCCCCCCCCTCTCTTTAATGTATATAGGGAACAAGCACAGTGTAAAGAAATTTAGATGAAATAAAATTAGAGCCTGAATCTTACAATTTTTCAATTTAAAAATAAATCACTTAAACTTGTGTCAAAACTTAGTGAGAAATGTATTTGAATTCTATACTACCGAAGCTCCAAACATTTCCTCGGCTACCATGTGACCCCAATTCTTTATTGAGGAATGCAGCCTAAAATATTGCTTTGCAAAGTAATAATTACAATTAGAGATGGATTGTAGGGCTGCATTTATAAACCCACTGTATTGGAAATGTCCAGTACCAAACGTTTATGTTGACCATTGGTCGTTTATTTATGGTCACAGTCTTTTACTTATGGGCGTGGCCATAAATTAACCGCGGCGGTCCTACGATGCCGTTGTGGTCCTTAATGTATTTTATGATGTTCTCCTTGTACAACCGCAGTCGTAAAATACAGTGACACTGTATCGTTATGATGCCAAAATGACACTGTCAAAACTTGTTGCCACAAAACTGACAAATGTTGACAACAAAACAAAAATTCCCTATCAAAATTCTGGCCATCTTAAAGGAGAACTTAACTTAATTTTTGAAATCCTAATGTGAAAGCTTTTCTCCCTTTCTCCCCAAAACACCTATACATTGTAAGATTCTTCTCTAGTAAGTTGCTTTAGTACATGTAAGTAATAGATTCGGCAAGTAAGAAGGCTTGTTGCCAGTACAACTCACAGCCCATGTAGTCTTTGTAGTCGCCCCTGACCCCAGTATTCACTGTATTTTCTATACAGATGTCTCCACACCAATATGGAAGACTCTGATAATTCTTTTAAAGCTGCTTATTACCCCTTATTTCTAGCAGAAGATACAACTACTAAATAAACATGGATTCTCTGCTTATTCAGGGGTGGCGTACCTGGTAAGAAATACAGTGTTCAGGTCACAAGTTTGTATTCCCAGACTTACCCTTTTTTTTTTGGTTTCTATTATGTTCATAGTAAAAGATAAAGTTACTATATTTACCAGCGATCTATATAGTATCTCTGTTAGGCTAGAGGTAAGAGCTTTGCTTTTAGCATGTTGCAGGTTCTATTCCCCAGACTAATTTTATTTTTACTGAAATGTTAATGTTCTGTTTCTTACACCCATGCTATCTCAGAAATACACTGTAAATATTACCTTTCTTTTTGTATGAAAGGAAAATATCATTGTTACGACAGGAGCATTGAAGGTGTTTGAAAGCAAAAACTGAAATCCCTGCTCTGTGTCAGTTATGTGATTGGCTGCCCGCTTCTAAGAAGCAAGGCTGGAACTTCCTTATTTTGATCTATTGAGCACTACAGAGCATGTGCATGTATGCAGACACTTAGATGGGGGTTTCCCCAGCTAAAGTGGATTATGGGAGCTGACCCCTAGTACTCACAGATTAATTTGAGAAATCACCCAACAGCTACAACAAAGGGAAAGGTAAGACACAGCTTGTGGTATTGTTTGTGAACGTGCTCAGTCTATTGGGACAATGTTGCCTGGAGACTTTAGTTTTCCTTTAAGTTGCCCCCTTTCCCTTCAAAATCTGAACACATATGAAAGACTCAGATCCAAGATGAAAACTGCATTAGATTCAATGTAGCCAAACACCACGTATTTAATTAATAGGAACTTATTCTGGCAGGATGTAGCTTTCCTATGTGTTGTTCGGATTTTAAAGGTGCCAACCCTAAGGCAAATTGATATGTTTCCTTTAATTGTCTAATTTCTGATGCTCAGTTATAGCTATGATTCGATCTTTTTTTCTCCTAATCCAATATTGTTTTATTTACTTTCTATCAGAAAAATAAAGCAGCACAGAGGATAAGATAAATTACAAAGAACATTGAATTTACTACTCAAAAAATGCAGTTTCCTTCTCTTCTCGGATGTTTTTGCTCCTACGGCTACTAAAAAGTGTAATTGGAAGAGGCGAAAAGGAAAAGCAATATGAAAAGTGTAAATAAGTTAGAGAAACTTACCTGAAGCTGCGGGAATGTTATGAAATTGGGGAACTGGGGATTAGAGACGAGACTCGGGGGAAACTCGCACGGTTGTGTTTTGGACTACTGTGAAATATGTTGGTAGATCAAATCCGAATGTTAAAAAAAACAAAAAAAAAATGTATGTTACTTTCATGAGATGTTTTACACATTTAAAACACATTAATGATCATGTTGGAATAATTTACATTTTTTTGTGTGCAATATTTTGTTTGTTTGTTTTTTCACCTAAAGTGGTTTCAATTTTTTTTCTTTAAAAAAACATTTCCCAAGATGTGGATTAAGTATATTTGAAGCAGTTCCAGTTCTAAAAAAATGCCTTAAAAGGAATTGCTACCCTATATCACCTCCCTGAAAATATACTGACAAGTGCTTTTATTAAGGGTCCTGCAGCTCGAAACCAGGATCCCCATTGGCTCTTAAAAGAGCCCTTGTGGCTCTAATAAGAGCCACAAGGACCACTGGTTTCAGCTCTCCGATGGCTTCTTTTCACCTCCACTGATGTTGACGGCGACACCAATGCTGCTGATGTTGCCGACACCAGATGATGTCACCATGGCTGCCGGTCATGATATGTCAATGCCAACACCAATGTCGCCGATTTTGCCACTGCCACCAACCGCATCTAAATCCCGAAGTCTTCTGTCTTCTGCCATCATTCAAGTTTGCACCTCTTAATATAGCATTGCTGGAAGACCAATTCTAAATTTGATTGTCATCATTGGAGATACTAAACCACACAAATCCTTTAACTAGATTCCAATCTGTAAGGAAAGCAGGCACACGCGACCTTGAAGAATCCTTCTAGAATCTTTCTCACCTTGGGAGTAGAGATGGGATCCCTCGGTTCCAAAATTCTAATGTTCTGTCCGAAACCATATGGATCGTTCGGATTTCTGTACTTCAGAGCCTATTTTTGATAATTACTGAATGTTCAAGGCTATTTTCTATAATCCTTGAAGATAGCCTCGAATGTTCGATAATCCTCGAAAATACGATCAGAAACTCGAAAGTAGTTTCCGTTCATATTTTCAAGGATTATCAAACGTTTAAGGTTTTTTTCGAGGATTATTGAAAATAGCCTTGAACATTCGATAATCATCGGAAATGGGCTCTGAAGTCCTGAAAGTATGTTCCGTTTTCGGATTTTCAGATATTTGGGATTTTCACAAGATTCGTAAGTCCAAAAACTGAACACAACTTTTTTTGGGAGTTGTCGTTTTTAGTCTCTGCCTGCTTGCAATATAATAACAAACATTCAAATTTTTACAGGTTGTTAAACCTGTTTCAATACGAAACTGCAAGTTTTGAAAATTTGCCAATCTGGCGTAGAAATTTTGCTGTCAAAACTATAAAAAATTCAGTGTCCAAAAGTCAATTTTTTTTTTATGAAATTAAAAACTGGGTGTCAATTTTAAAAAAAAAAAAAAAACAGTGACAATTGGGAACCAAAGGAATAAAAAAAACACCTCTATTCCTGATAATACGAAATCTTTTTCAAACTATTACCATCCATTACAAAAATTAACTGGTCAATGACAAAACTATACACACTCCAATAGTTCATAGAGTTATTGGGCCCATGGGCTGGTATAGTAAGCACTTTATTTAAATTATCCCTCTTAAAGACTCAAGAAACCTAAGGGACCAGGCAGTGAATGTTAGCTATATAATTAACTATTAACCATTAGTGAATATTTATAAAACACATGTTGAATATTTATACTAATCATTCTGATAAATCCATAGTTCATAAAAGACATAAAAAATATTTGCATCCCTGGGGAAAAAATACTTAAGAGCCGCATATCATTGAATTCTAAATACGCATCTCCTATTAATATTTCTTTACAAACATGTCAGTCATTTTAAATCTCAGAGGCCTCTGTGCATCATCTTTAGAGTAATAAAAATGTTATTATTTTAAACTTTAATTTTACATTGATATCTGAATAGGCGAGTTTGCATTTTGCATCTTCTACAGATATCCATTACGTTCTAAATCCACATTTTCGGGAACATTTATTCCACAGTATATGTTCATACATGAGGCTTTAATCAA
Organism: Hymenochirus boettgeri; assembly: GCA_019447015.1. Taxonomy (NCBI): domain Eukaryota; kingdom Metazoa; phylum Chordata; class Amphibia; order Anura; family Pipidae; genus Hymenochirus; species Hymenochirus boettgeri. The sequence goes on from CM033472.1 coordinate 273,309,158, forward strand.
TATTTCATTTCAATGCAATCAATTCCTTTACACTTTGCTTTAGTGAAATATTTATAATGACAGTATCAAATTTTGTGTTAAAATGGTTTCCCCAAATCAATAGATCTATGGTGTCACATCAGGCATTTCAATTAGCAAAAAGGACATTTGGCATGGTGGGATAATCTATATCAAATTGTCACTGTAAGAGATGGAAATGTATTAAATAATAACTAAATAAATTACCTCTCCAGTTAGCTGTAACCAGTCAGACAGCACAAAATACATTAGGTATGAGTTATAAGTAGAGATGGCTGAACTTCCGAAAGTTCGAAGATTCGATAATTAGCCCATTAACGATTTGAATATGGTTTTTTTCAAATTTTCAAAGATTTTCGAATTTGATAATTATCGAAAGTCTGGAAAATTCAAAAGTCCGAGAAATTCGGGTCCGGGATAGTTTGAGAAGTCTGAGTCCGTTTGAACTCAATAAGTTTGGCTCAAAGTCTGGTGCAAGTTCTATTCCATGTCTAGTAGTTATTAGCTTTGCAAACTCCTGCTACCGTCCAGTTTGGGTACTGTCACCTGACTTGGAGAATGGCCCAATGAATGAAAACATGCAATTGTATAGGCCAACAAACACTCATTTCTTTTCTAGGCTTTAATGAATATCTGAAGCTATTAACACATTGGTGCCATGATATCCAGCTTGCTACAAATTGTATTCACTTACTGAACCGGATCTTGCCTTGATAGCTGACCACTGTACAACTTCTGTTGAAAGCATAATTTATCTACAGGTAGTTTAAGGCTTTCGTGATCTTCCCCTGAAGGTTACAAGACAGGCTACTTTTATCCAGGTCTACGTGATCCTCCCCTGAAGGTCATAAGAGAGGCTACTTTTATCCAGGTCTATGTAATCTTCCCCTGAAGGTCACAAGAGAGGCTACTTTTATCCAGGGCTACGTCATCCTCCCCTGAAGGTCACAAGAGAGGCTACTTTTATCCAGGGCTACGTGATCCTCCTCTGAAGGTCACAAGAGAGGCTACTTTTAACCAGATTTGTGACATTATCATCACAAGATTAGATATTCACTTACGTTCCATTAGGAGGCAAATAAAAACTGAATACTGTATCTAATTTTCTCCTGATTTTGAAATTGTTTTTATAATTGACAATGATATACTCCATACCACTGGGAGCTTTAGCTTGAAGCTTTTGAAGAATAATATTCATTAATGAGACAATAATCTATTGTCAAACTCTTTCCTTTCATTCCAGCTAAGAGGTCTGTTTATTGAGAGTATATCTGTGTCTGTCTCAAATTCACCCCTATTATTAGCTTCATGTGAAATAATCTTTTCTGTCATACGTTCTTTCAGCTGTAAGTTACAGACTGGATTTCTTGGAGCGCATCCCAGTTTTTATAGCCTATTCCATCTGACTGCTGAATAAAATATTTGTACGATTCGCTTGTTCATTTATACAAACATTTTATAATTTTTATGAACTGACTTTCAGTTTAATGTTGGAAGTTTATAATAAGAAAGTTAGGTTACTAAATCAGGATGTTTATTTGTGATATGATTCATGTAAGTGCATCTCTATTTCATACTTAATGCAACTGTACAACTCATAACTTCACATTCCAAGTATTTAAAACGTCTTCCAGTAAATCGATTGTACCATAGAAGTGATTTCACATCTGCCTTTTTTTGAGCTTCATGCATTCTGCTTGGAAATGGATCTAAATGTTTTTCAATTGGAAATGCATTTATGAAAGTACATTTTATACCTTTCTTTATTAAGTTTTGTTTGTGTAATGAATGGAATGTATATTTCTCTCCGTGGATCTTCTCAAAAAATGGTTGTTTACATTAAACCCCAAGTCACGTTCATAAGTCAAAGTACTGACCAATGTATCTACTTTGACCTGTAAATAAGAAATAAATGGGAATTAGAGCATGAACAGGGGGAGAGCGGAAATTCAATAATTTTCTAAAGCGCAGCTTACCTTCCAGCCTCAACATGATTTATTGCATCCAAAGAACCCAGAAGGTAAGCTGCACCATCCTTAAGCCACCAATTGAAAGGTGTTCATTTTCACGTTACATAGTTGTGCAAAAACGAAAGATGTGGGGAATTAATCAGGTACCTGAAAAGTGGACTTAAACCCATAAAACCCCAGTTACATTATGATGAAACTATTCAATAAAGCTCCCAGAACTAGAAATTCTACTTACACAATCCACTGCCACTTGCTCTGTCTCCATTACTGCTGCTACATGCCTCTTCCATCCACAAGCAGCAGCAGTGGAGGCTTGTCTGGTAATGGCCATCAGCCAATGCCCCTGACGCCACTGTCATGGCTGTGACTGACGGCCTTACCAGGAAGTAGAAAGGAGCCGCCGCGGTGGATCATGGGTTTGTAAGTATAATTTCTAGTTTTGGGAGCTTTATTGAAAGGTTTCAGCATAACGTAACTGGGGTTTTATGGGGTCTTGCATATTTTTCTACAAGGGGTGGGCATACCCTTTAATCTGTTTTATTTTTCTTTGCCTGCAAACAGTATTAAAAGGGTAATTATCATCAGGTCTATACATTAAAAATAATCAGTTTAGTGAATATGGAGATCCTCTTGTGACATTAGCAAGAACGTATTTAGAGGATGCAATGACCAAGCGGTTATAAGGAATATGACCTGGTTTGAATCCAATTTTAACAATTTGTCACCCTGACAATGTGACTTCAAGGAGATTTTTTTTTCCTGGCATAATCCAGAAATTGCTGATTTGTTATAAAGGGCATGTCCACTCCCAAAATAAAATTTGAACCCCCCAAAACCAAGACCTTTCTAGGTTAAAAATGCTTCCAAATACTCCTAATTATACTTATCCACATGCCATCCCTTGCTTCTCTTCTGCTACTGTATGTGCCTTTTTGAATCACATGCTACTAGAAAGCATGTGGGAGCATTTTTTCTGTAATGCCTGCAGCCGTGTCCGTGATTGGCTGCCTCTCAGCCAATCACAGATAAGACTGCAGGTCCAGCCCTCTGCTTGCAGTTCCAGCAAGCAGAGGGCCGAGAATACAACGCCGGGGGAATAAAGGAAAGTAAGTACTGGTAATGTTTGGATCATTTTTTTATCAAATAAATATAGTGGTTGGGGGTGGGATAGTTACCACTACAACAAACTACTTTGAGGGTGGACATGCACTTTAATGCAAACATTTCCCTTTTTCACATTATAAAATAAATCTATATTCTCAGTAAACAAAATCCCTGGTGTGTGACCTCAGTTCTGTTTTATGGCCCAGACATGCTCAGTGTAGGGAGAGAGAGAGCAGCTCTGCGATCAGCTACTTGGTATCTCGGTGCGCATGGAAGTGGGAGTGAGAAGGTTTTTGGACTGTTTGCTTTAGTAAAAGAGTTTCCAGTCTTTTATAATGTATTTTGGTAAAGAAATCCCATATGAAGACTAATGATGCTTTATTTTAATTAGCAGCTTCTTTCCGTCATTTGGAACTTTGTCCGTTTGGGAAGTTCAGTTCAGGGTCTTCTGGCATCTGCATCTCCTGCAGCTGATTTCTAGGGTGTTCTAATCGGCCATTTTGAAATTGCTTCAGCCAATCTAGCCCCTGTTTTCTTTACTTCCTTGTTTTTGATTGGTTCCTGTTCCTTTTTAAGGCTTCCTGTTTCCAGTTCTCATTTCCCATTATACTTTGTGGTTCTTCCCTAACCTATGGTGCGCTTTATCTTTTTTTTTTTTAGTTACTGCTTCCTGACTGCCTACTGTTTCTGATCATCTGCTGCCTGTCCTAATCCTGGATGACCTTTGATTTCTCTTGACCCTCTTGTACCTTTTTCTGTAGAATAGGTAAAGATGAGGTAACCCTCAAGCACTTCACGCAACTCAATAGGGAATTTGCTATCTGTTTATTACACACAACCTGTTTCGGGCATTCATGGTTCTTTTCTCTAGTACCTGCCTATCCCTCCTGTACAGGGCTTTGGTTAGTATTTAGCTATTTGTGTCAGTTGCGTTTTTTCGAGTATCCCGCCTCAGCACAGATACCTCACACCTTAAGTCCAGGGGGCAACTGTGTCCGGTGAGGCACTTCTAGCTTTCCAGCAAATGGGGGCTTGTTTTTTGGTGAAGCAAGTTGTTATACTGTAGATTGGGGTATCCGTGCTGAAGGGATACTGATGGAACTTTGGAACGTTACATTCTGGGCTACAGTCAGGAAATTTTAAGTACTTTAATCACAAACCTGGCTTTGGGCCAAAATTTGGACCTGAAAGTGTAGAAATTTCATCCGTCATACCAAGATTTTATGTGGGGTCAATGTAGAATTTTCAACATGGATTTCTGGTTAAAAATGTCAATCCAGATGGATTGGAACCCAGCTTGTTTCTGCAAAGATGTCCTTTGGATATGATTTGGATGCATGCAGTATTTATTTGCAATATTTTATATATTTATCAACAGATCAAAAATAAAATCAGTAAATCAAATGATTAGATTCTACATGAAGGTATAGAAAGAGAAAAGTGCCGAATATATATATATGTTTTTTTAAATGTTTTGAAGCGATAAATTGTCAGAAAATATACAAGTTGTCATGGTGACTAATGTTGCATAAATTCGCTCCTGTGCCCCCTTTACACCTGTTTATCATACTCTCCTGAATGTGCAAATTGCAAAGCAATATCATAAATTAATAACAAACAGAACAACCTCATAAGGATGTCATTCTGAAATCCAGCCTGACCATATATTTTCAGGTGACATTTGTCTTTCAGGGAATATGATAAACTATATGAAGTCAGCAATAGATCTTCTTAGAAAAACTTTAATCCACTTTTTAACTGACTGTTTAGCATAAAAATGTAAGATGTTGAAGTCATATTCTGATAGGATTTACCTTCCTGTGCACTTTTCTATCTTCATGCAATATTAGTACAGCTTTGCAATGCGTGGGCCCAAATGAATGAATTTAACTGAAAATCACCATGACCATACACACAACTACACAGCAAACAGGCGGCACTTCCGGTTCCGGTAAAAACAACAACTTTATTGCATGAAATGAACTACATCTTCATCCGACGCGTTTCGGAGACTACCCCTTTAGTCATGGACATAGAAAAAACACTATACTGATTGTACAATGTCAGGGTATAATGATACTGTACAACAACCGTTTTTCCTTATTAGACATGATTGATAAATGTTTCCTTGACTGAAATTGATCACAAAACCCCACGTTTGCAATACTTCTCCCTGGCTCTCCTGACAAAGGACATTTTACTTTAGCCTTGCCATCTGTCTCCAGTCTTCTGCCTACTTTATGGTTTTAACTAAACAATTCATCCAGCACTGTATTATAGGTAGAGATGTTTCAAATCGAATCTGAGGCTTTTGAAGTTCCAACAAAACTTTCAAAACTTTTGGAACTCAAATGATCAAAAATACGGTAACCCTCAAATGTACCAAAAAGACCCAATACCTAAACACAAGAAAAGCGACATCATATATGCAGTGCAGTGCAGTGAAGAATGCTCTGATTTGTATGTGGGGGAGACCAAACAGCAACTGCATCAACGTATGGCCCAGCACAGAAGAGCCAATTCCTCGGGTCAGGACTCAGCCGTGTATCTGCATCTTAAGGATAAAGGACATACCTTTGAAGATTGTAATGTTAACATACTGGCGAAGGAACGTGACTGGTTCAAGAGAGGTGTTAAGGAGGCCATTTATGTGAAAATAAAGAAACCAAGCCTAAATAGAGGTGGGGGGGTTCGACACCAACTGTCTGCCATGTACAATGCTGTTTTGACACCTTACTCTGGGCGTTCCTATAACACCTCTTAGCCACTATCTAATCACACCCTTAACACCTGGCTGTGATATGCTAATTGGGATTTTCCAGGGTACATAATTGCCACAGATTCTTGTACAAGTCATTCTGAATTGAGAAAGCCAGTCGGATGACTAGCGAAACGTCTTCAAGAACTACATTTCATGTCCAGTTGATCTAATTGAATACAACAGATATACCATGACCTGGATGAATGAGAACCTTCACAAGCAATTTGGAAGATGATTTCGGTAACCCTCTAATTCACAATAACTTTCCTCGAATCTGGAAGATGATTTTGGTAACCCTCTAATTCACAATAACTTTCCTCGAATCTGGAAGATGATTTCGGTAACCCTCTAATTCACAATGACTTTCTTCAAATCTGGAAGTTGATTTCGGTAAACCTCTAATTCATGATAACTTTCCTTGAATCTGGAAGAGGATTTCGGTAACCCTCAAAAATATAATGTGGAACCTCAAAACATTGTGATCGTGTAGAATTGTAGTTTTTGGTTATATGTATGTGTTCCCCAGACCAGGAGCCCTGAGCCATTTACACTAACTTAAAGGGTATGTCCACCCTTGAAATAATTTTTTTATATATCACTCCCGCTGTCCCCCCAGCCCCAACCACTCTATTCATTTTATTAGAAAATGCTCCAAACTTTACTTACCTTCCCTCTTTCCTCCGCCGTGCTGTCAGGCCCTCTGCTTGAGAGAAAATGCAAGCAGAGGGGTGGGACTGGCGGTCGCGTCTGTGATTGGCTGAGCGGCAGACAATCTCGGACGCGGCTGCCGGGAGTTCATTGCGGTGGAGGAAAGAGGGGAAGTAAGTAAAGTTTGGGGCACTTTCTAATAAAATAAATAGAGCGGTTGGGGCTGGGGGGGCAGGGGGAATATAATATGTAAAGGGATTTACACTAGGGGGAGGGAATCCTAATCGGGAGGGAGGGAGAGGGAGAGGGAGGGGGAGGGAGGGGGAGAAGGGCTGCAGTACGCATGCCAAACTTCTCCTAGAGGCCAGATAGGAGGCAGAGTCCTATATGGACTCTGCTATCCTCCTGGTGGGCAGTTTTTGGGACTTTGGGGGGGACTACAGGAGAACCAGATAGAGCTGGGATGTGAGGTAAGGATTAAACTACACTACACAATGGGGCCAGTAGTGGGGGGGATTATAGTTTTGGGTGTGGACATGCCCTTTAATATTGCTATTTATGCCTTAAATTTGATGGGTACTTTCCTTTTTTTTTTTTTCTTCTATTGAATTCTATGGGTTCGTTTTTGAATTTTAAAAATTAAAAAACTAAACTTTGAACATCTCTAGTTATAGGCTGTGCCAGGGCCTCTTGGGATAACTGTCCTGTTACCTGATTAGTTTTCATTCCAAAATGTATTATTGATAATGACTTCAATTGGTTTAGGTTTTAGGATGAGATTTCTTTAGGAAGTTCTTCCTTCAAAATGCAAATAAACATTTCCAGGGCGATGCACCAAGAACTGCTAATGGCAGTGCATATAGTCCGGTGATGTTATATGCCGTTTTTCTATTTCGGCATTTTAGCTATTAGCTGGCATTTAAAGTGTCGCAATAGAATGCCGTTTTCAGCATACAACATCGCTGGTTAACGTTCGCGTTAGCCATGCAGCCCCTGCAGTGAAGGAGTTTAAGTCACGCTAAAAGATATAACATCGGTGCGCCCGTTGGTGCATCAACCTGTTTATTTCTCCAGCCCACAAATCCAGTTTCTTGAAAAATTGTTTCTTAGCAATTATCTTCACATATACATTCTAATTCAGTATATTATGTGAAAGTTATGTTATATTACCGGGCAAGTAAATCCCACAACCCCCTAAAACCCCTTTACAAGCATTTTTCTGATATGCAGCCCAAAATTACTGATTCTGGTCTCTTTGAATTCTAAAAGCCAGTTTTTATCTCTTAAAGGGCATGTCCACCCACAAACTAAAATTTAACCCACTACTGGCCCCACTATGTAGTTTTACCTTACATCTCTGCTCCTTATGGTTCTCCTGCAATGTCTGTGCATTGTCCAGGAAAGTGAAGAGTAGGAGCTGTCTTCCTGTGTGAAAGGTTTCTGCCTCCTCCTTTTCCTTTGAGAGGACAGTGGCAGGGGAGGATGTGAGGATGCACATGAGAGGATGTGCAGGGGAGCCCTTTTTCCTCTCCCTCCCACCCTCCGGATCTCTCTATGGCTGCACTTCCACCTTCCTTAAAAAACTTTCATAATCTTGTAGGCCACACCTGCCCACCCCCAAATGCTGAGTTTGTAAAAAATGAGCAACTAAACTGATAAGAGGAATGGAGAATTTATTTGTGTTATGAAGATTGTTAATAAATGTTGGTTTGTTTTCCCTATAATAATCCTTTACATATGCGATAGAAGGCATTACAGTTAATTAGCACTTTTTTTCTAATAGCAGCAAATAGACCACTCCTATAGAATTGAGGAAAAGAAACATAAATGTTATAGTTGTTTAATGCTCTGCCTGAAAATTTTGTGTCCTAAAGGCTCAGATGTCTTCCTGGACAGACAGAATATCCGGGTTTACAATTGGAGACTTTCGAGATTATTCAATAAAAGTTGAAAAACAGTGATAATTTTGCCCCAACCAATCAGATGTTAGCTTTCAAATTTTGAATAAGATTTGATTGGTTGGGGCAAAATTAGCACCATTTTAAACAATAAGAACTTTTATTCAATTTCCCTGTTTATTATTTACTAGCAATAACGTATTTATTACGTGGAGGTGTGTGTTTGGCTTAGATGGGAGAGACAGGCGGGAAAAGAAGTGCCCAGTTGGTAATGTACGTCATGTATGTAATAATTATGAGTTGAGGAGGTGACATTGTTGAGGGACGTATAATACATATGTTTATAACAAAACTTTATATACAACCTCGTGAACATGCTACATGGAATTGGCCATTGGGAAAACTTGTTGAGTGCAACTGAATATCGCAGCACTTGAGTGACTGACAGGCGTCAGTGTCTCTGATCATGTGACGTGTGGGCTCTTTGTCTGTGTTAAAGTCGGGCTTCATTCTGTTGTGCTGTCTGAGCTCTGTGTGTGTTTTTATTAAGCGTGCTCTATTTTTTGCAAATTAGTGAGCAGTATGTCACCTTGTTTTCACTTTAACACTTTATCCTTGCACAAGGACCAGTTTATATAAACTATTAGATCCCAATCAATAAAGTTACTTTCTGGTCCGAATTGAAAGTGCCATGATGTCTTTTCTGTTTCTTAAGTCCAGGTAATGCAGGTAATTCCCATGTAGTCCATACCCCCAACCCTCCCGGTTTGAATAAGTGGATGGGGCATGTCTTCGATGTTGTGGTGGGAACTAAAGCATGCAGGGAGTTGTAGTTTCCAAACATCTGGAGTGCCAAGGAATGAGGCTTTAGTTGCCATTTAAATGGACAGAATAAATCCAATACAATTATAGCCAAATCCAGTATGGCTATTACTGTATAGGAATTCTGCTGTCCATTTAAAGGGCAACTAAAGCCTAAAAACAATACAGGATCAGAAGGCAGTAGTGGTCATAATTTCTACCCTCGGTTTATACTCGAATCATTTTTACACCTTTTTAAGGTGTGCATGCTTGAACTTCTATAGCTACAACATCATTTATGTTCTCCATCTGCATAAAGGATCAAAAGTTATGCAAATACTCGCCCCACCTTTGGCATTGGTTCTGGCAGCACTAGAGGAAGATAACCCGCATGTCACAGAGCAGTATGATGTCATGTTTAGTTAAAAGGTAATGAACTCATAAAATATCTACTTTTGGGAAGTTTAACATTGCTGCTTTTTATTACCCCAAAGTCAGTATTTAACATTTAGTTATCCTTTAAGACTTTCAGGGTTATTCAATAAAAGTTCTTATTGTTTAAAATGGGGCTAATTTTGCCCCAACCAATCAGATGTTAGCTTTCAAATGTTAAATAAGATCTGATTGGTTGGGGCAAAATTAGCCCCATTTTAAACAATAAGAACTTTTATTGAATCTCCCTGTTTATTGGCTAACAAAGTCTCCTGTTCTCCTCTTACATAAACTGTACAATATTGAATTTTTTAAAAGTTGACTTCATCTTAGTTATCATAGCATTAATTGGACACCAGGGTGGAGGTGTGGAATCCCTGGTGTTCCTTTAAGATGGAGGGTGACACAGATCTACTTTTTCTTAGAAGCAGAAAGAAAGCAATTAGTGCTTGAAGACTTCAGTTTATGATGCATTTGACAGCCAGTTGTGAAAGTGATATGATATGCATGTAATTATGTCTGGGAGACGAAATAAAACAGCTGGTATTTGCTGAGAATTTGTTCAGAGAACGCCCTCTTGTTAATGGTCCATGGCAGAATATGGCATCTGGTAATTGAATACACTGTCATCTTTACAATGAAAGTCACTACAAATCAGAAACGTTTGGACCATCCAGTCATCTCCTTTGTCTTCTTTAAATGTGACAATTACTGTAGAGGTATGCCTAAATGGAACCACATTGGGGATGGATTTTATCGTACAGTTCCCTTGTTTTGGAAATGATTGCAAACACATATTGTTGTTTATCTTTTTTTGATGCTACAAAAGGAATATGGTTGATGCATCTTATCCTTCGTGAAAGATTATAACTGAAAAGGACTTGGTGTCTTTAATGTCAATCCTTTTATCTAAAGACAAATGTAATAAACAACTCGCAGTCTGGAGCCTGTGCTAAAAGATATATGGACATCTGAAAAATGATTTGTTTTATTTCTAATTGATTACATTAAAGAAAAATCAATAATCTTGTAAGCCTTATGTTTTAAAAGTATGATATTAAAGTACAAATTGAAAAGAAATCACTTGAGATAAACACACAGGCTGTGTTTATTGGCACGTGTTTATCACAAGAAAAGTGCTACCAAAACACCTAGAACTACTCTATGGCAATTAACAGACACAGCCTTGCCTATGGATTAGGGACACAAAATGTTACGTACATTACTACGATAATTCTGGTCTATAGGGATCTGAGTTTATTTAATAGGGATGGCCGGTTTGCGGATCCGAATCCGGATCCGCCGCGGATTTATCCCGTTCGCAAACGGCGGATTTTTCGCCTTTCGAGACGCGGATTTCTCATATTTTCGGGAATTTTCGAAAATACGTATTTTCGAAAATTTTAGAAAATACGAGGATTTCTCTTAATTTTATAAATATGTATTTTCGAAAATTTTCGAAAAATTACGAGGATTACTCGTATTTTTGAAAAATACGTATTTTCAAAATTACGAGGATTTCTCGTATTTTCTAAAATTTTCGAAATTACGAGAAATCCCGTAATTTCAAGGATATTTTTCATTTTAGTGGGTCCGCTCGCGGATTTTCGAATTTTCTAATTTTTTCAAAAATTCGCGGATCCTCAAACGGACCGGATTTTGCGAAGTTCGGACATCTCTATTATTTAACCGTTTTTGAGTTTATAACAATTTTTTAAATAAATCGCATGTTCAATTGCACATTATCGGATCCATATGATATACAGGCAGTCCCCAGGTTACAAACTTATATATAGAATAAGGGTACCCACCAGGCTTCCAGCTTCTTCCTGGTACCTCACTGCCAGTATTTCCAGCCAAACAATGCAAAAATAAGGGCTGTCCAGTCTTTGTAATGCAAACAGGGGTGCTCCCATTTTTTTTGCAGACACAGCAAAAAACACAACGTTTCGACTCAAAGCCTTTGTCAAGGCTCTCATAGACACTTTTCTCCTTAAAAAATTTAAGAAACTTGCAAATCCCAAGTATGTGCCCTGACATATAGGATTGATGTTCCTGTCCAAAGAGTTTGTCTACATTTTCCACATTAATCAATGGTAAGCATGTCCACGTTCAGAGCCACTGAAGATGAATGCTATTGCTTAGGACCCGGCTAACCTATACTGCTAGTGCACATTAACAATTGTAAAGAATTGAAATCCGAAACGCGTAAGAAGACCATGCTGTGTTCTATCTGTTTGCAAGTTGGCAATTTTAACATGCACTAACAAAATGGAATGTTTTTAACCGGACACGAGACGTCAATTCTTGAGGTCTGTGGAGTGGTGCTAAGCTGCCGATTTGAGGAGAAAGGAGGAGTTGAGGTGATTAATTGTAAAGAATAGCAACTCCAATAAATCGATTTATCCATCATTTTCAACCAACCTAAATGAAGACCCTTAAATATTTTTTCAAATTAATTTATTAAAGAAAAAAACAAATTCATGGGTTGCAGGTTGCGGAGACATTAAATTCTCTTTAAGCTGGCCATTCATACTTGAAATGTCAAGTGGTGCGGCAGTTTTTCCCATCCAGGTTATGTTTAGAACTTTGTATGTCCTCGCTCACTGGGAATTCTGGGAGTCAGGAATTAATCCTTATTTTGTGGGTAAGTTGGGCTCTGCTATTTTATAGTACGAGATACTGAAGTACCTACTGTTCTAAGACAGTTGCGTTTTAGGCTCTGTGGGGGGGCTTTTAGGTTCTGTTTAGCCTGCTTCAATTTAAGCTTCATAGCTACTTGATATTTGATTTTGGGTGGCATGTTGCCCTGAATAGACAGAAAAAAACAGTAGTTTTCATTAACTCTAATCCATTTATTACCATTTATGTTTGATAGAGCCATTTCAAGTGTTCTCAAATGAGTTCTTGCATCCCCAGACAACTTAAAATATGTAGCAGGGCCATTAAGCTGATTTAAAGTCTCAGAAACATAATCAGAATGAGCAAATAACACAATGGGGAACCATTAAAAGTGTTTCAGTAGATTTTCATACTTCCTTAGTTAAATTTATCCAGGAATTTGATTACTGTCTGAGGCTTCCATTAGCTAAAAAAGACATCAACAAAGACATCTAACAAACATTTTATTAATACCAATAGAGCAGATTTGGGCTTGGTCATGCACTAGAATGGTGCAAAGATCATACTTCATTAAAATCCACGCAACCTAAAGATCCAGGGGGAAGGAATTCTGGGAGTTGTAGTTTTGTTGTAGTTGGACATCCGTATAGCTCATGCCAATTCTTTATTAAACAAGTAGTCTTTGAGGTTTATTCCTCATTGTGATCACATTTAATTGGTTACATATATCACCATTACTGCACTTTTCTCTGCTTTTATAGGTTATACCGGTGATCCTCAAACTGCGGCTCTCCAGATGTTTGGAAACTACAACTCCCAGCATTCCTCAACTACAGAGAGAATCATAGGAATGCTGGAAGTTGTAGTTTTCAAACATCTGGAGAGCCGCAGTTTGCCCATCTAGGGGTTATACCAAAGAGAGATGTCGAATGATCTAAGGATGCACGTTAGGTGAAGTGTATATTATTTACTGTCAATTACTGAGCTACGCTCAACAGTTCATATTCATAAAGCTCAGTATTATCTGAATTCAGAAGTACATTAAAGTACCTTACATTATTTAATGCTAACTAGTGTTAATTAACACTTCTACTATACTCACTCTAACCCTTTCCCTCCCTATACAAGTACCCAGGATGAGGACCTCCTAACACCAAAACCTTAGCCTTGGGTTTACCAGCAATCGGCTCTTTTACCCAAATTCTTTTTCACCAGTCCATTCTAGCTGGCACAGGTGAAGAAGGTGAAAGGTAGTCGACCGAACCAACGAAGGAAACTTTAGGTAAGTAAAATGTCTGATTGCTGGTAGACTCAGGGTTGAGAACTTAGTGGTTTCAGACATTATTTAATGATACTGAGGGCTAGGCTACACTATTGCGTTTTTATTGCGCTTCTTTTCAGATCATTGAAAACGCGTCAATTCACTGAAAACGTTCGTTTTCGGGTGCGTTGCGATTGCACATGCAATTTGCATTCCGCATTTTTAATCGCAATTGCATGCGTTTTCCTAACAAAACGCATGCGAAAATCGCTTGCGATTCCATGTGCGATTGCGTTTGCGGTGCAGTGTGGCCATGCCCTGAGTGTTAATTAATAGTTCCAGGTGATATTTAACAATACCAATTGTTGAAGGACATATTTACATCTTAGGAGCCTATTGGCCTAGAGTCTATAGAGTATTAGACTGTTGAGTTACCTTAATTAGCAGGGATGGATTTACATCTCAGGTTCCTAAAGGCACTAAAGGTTTGGTGCCCTTACACCCATTTGTACAATAACTATATTCTGTTGAAATTTGGGAAATGTAATAAACTAAATATTAAAATATTAATTAAATCACATCCGATCCTGCAGCCACAGGCACCCCACAGACATGTGCCTACTCTGTCTTATGGTAAATGCAGCCCTGGGCGTTATTAAAATGGAGTTAGTCACAGCTAAAGCCGTTTTACATTGATTGTACCACAATTGCTCCTAAAATATCCTTCAACGTCTGATGTCCCTCCATATGGCGATGGCAACACCTAGGAAGACAAAAAGCACATTTTCTCATTTGCCAGATCATGGACTCCTGCGAAAGAAAGACGGTAAGGAAAGACCGTAAGGAAAGAAGGTAAGTATAACATTTCATCCAGACTGTATACCCTGTAGGGGCTTAGGTACTTATCCTGGGTATTTTTAATGGTGAAAAGATGAGGGGAGTTGGGGGGAGTGTAAATGACTGTGATTTCCCATAGAAAGAGGGAAGGCATGTTGCAAAACCCCCCCTGTTTTGGGAAATGGACTGTTCTCTAATAGCTTGTGTTTATAAACTGATTTCCTTTGCCTATTTAATTACAACCCACTGGTTTTGATGAGGCCGTCAGTTTGAATTTGCTAAAAAGGCTTTGGAATGTTCCGTGGCAAACGAATTTCGAGCTCTAAGTGCTGCAAAATCAAGGCTAATAATGACACAAATGATTTTATTGTGTTTGCATTTACTAGCCAGGTCTGTTTATTTAATCTGGAGGGAAGTCTGATAGAGAACATTCTCAAAAGATCTTTCACAGGATTTCCCAATATAACGGGAATATAAAGGAAATCACTCACTGCAGAGATTCTGCATTTACTTCTAACCCCTCCTTCTATTACAGGGTGATACAAAGTAGCTGATTAGGCAGTTCCTCTTCCTCTCTTTGTTATGCTGTGTATACAATGTACACAGCCTGATCAAACGATAGTGGCTGATCGGACGCATCTGAAAAGTCCACTGACATGATCTTTGGTGAAGAATGCACAGGAGAGTTTATTATATGGCCCATTAATGTATTGTAATAATGGAATAAAGTATTCATATCCCCACATAAGAGCCCTTTCTTTGGCGTAATAATGTGCTACAGTCTGGGGCATATTTATAAAGTCGCAGTATCGCTATATAGCCATACCGCACCTTTAACGGTTGTAAAATGTATGACTTGTCAACATACGATTGTGGTTGTAAAATTGTGGCTGTACAATTACAATCATGAACGCACATTTATGTTCACTAGAGATGTACTGTGGGTTCGAATAGAGCCCAGTTTCGAATCGAATCTGAAGATTTCGAAGTGCCGACAAAACTTTCGGATCTCCTGGAATTTACGAAAACCCAAATTTCCAAGTTTTTGATTTTTTTTGAAAATCCAATAATCGAAATTGAAAGTAGATGATTATCGAAATTGAAAGTAGATGATTATCGAAATTGAAAGTAGATGATTATTGAAATAGAAAGTAGATGATTATCGAAATAGAAAGTAGATGATTATCGAAATAGAAAGTAGATAATTATCGAAAGTAGCCTATTTTCGAAAATCAAAAAAAGTAGCCTATTTTCGAAAATCAAACTCGAACTTTCAAAAACAAAACTCAACAGTGTTGAACATCTCTAATGATCACGCTCACAATTGTAAGTTTGACTATACAATACTATTGCGGCACTCTAATACTACTTGGTATTGCATGGCCGCTTGGACACGGTATAAAGCAGCTTTTACAGTAGTTTTATAGTTCCTGCTGTTCTGCACAAAAACTTTGTCAGACACATTGCATTATATTTTGCATCCCACCTTGATTTGTTGTTTGTTCATGAACTTAAATTTTCACGTGCCTTGGTCACCTTGCTTCAATCTAAAAATGTGCTGGATCAACTTGACCCTCAGGAGCCAGGATATAACCCAAACAGCATGTTTAAAATTACTAAAATGAAGAATGTTAAAAATGATAAATATTTTGTCTTTCTCCATCTTTATAGTCGTGAAACATAAAATAAAAACTAAACGAAATGTAATACTTTTACAAGGCTAAAACACAATTTAAGCTTGGTCGTTTATGTCTGTTCATGATATGAATTAAAGAGTTTTTGTTTTTCTTTACTTTCTAAGTAAAGAAAGAAAGAAAAAAAATATTTATATACAGTATACTGCATGTATATCTGCTTGTATATATATATATATATATATATATATATATATATATATGTTATATATATCAACTAGAACTACAGTATGTGTATTAATACCAGTAATTCTCAATATTATATAGTATCCCCGTACCAACCAGAATTACAGTATATGTATTAATACCAGCAATTCTTAATATTATATAGTATCCCTGTACCAACCAGAACTACATTATATGTATTAATACCAGCAACTCTTAATATTATATAGTATCCCCGGACCAACCAGAACTACAGTATATGTATTAACACCAGTAATTCTCAATATTATATAGTATCCCTGTACCAACTAGAGCTACAGTACATGCATTAATACCAGTAATTCTCAATATTATATAGTATCCCTGTACCAACAAGAACTACAGTATATGTATTAATACCAGTAGTTCTCAATATTATATAGTATCCCTGTACCAAACAGAACTACAGTATACATGTATGTATTAATACCAGTAATTCTCAATATTATATAGTATCTCCGTACCAACAAGAACAACAGTATATGTATTAATACCAGTAATTCTCAATATTATATAGTATCCCTGTACCAACAAGAACTACAGTATATGTATTAATACCAGTAGTTCTCAATATTATATAGTATCCCTGTACCAAACAGGACTACAGTATATATATTACTACCAGTAGTTCTCAATATTATATAGTATCCCTGTACCAACCCACACTACAGTATATATATTAATACCAGTAATTCTCAATATTATATAGTATCGCTGTACCAACCAGAACTACAGTATATGTATTAATACCAGAAATTCTCAATATTATATAGTATCCCTGTACCAACGAGAACTACGGTATATGTATTAATACCAGTAATTCTCAATATTATATAGTATCCCCGTACCAACCAGTACTACAGTATATTTATTAATACCAGTAATTCTCAATATTAAATAGTATCCCTGTACCAACCAGAACTACAGTATTTGTATTAATGCCAGTAATTTTCAATATCATATAGAATCCCTGTACCAACCAGAACTACAGTATATGTATTAATACCAGTAATTCTCAATAAATATTATATAGTATCCCCATACCAAAACAGACACTAAAGTATATGTATTAATACCAGTAATTCAATATTATATAGTATCCTGTATCAACAGAACTACAGTATATGTATTAATACCAGTAATTCTCAATATTATACATTATCCCTGTACAACCAGAACTACAGTATACAAACATAGAAAGATAATCAATGCACATTCCTAGGCCCCATACAATATCATATATCTGCTCACTGGCATACTTTATAAACAAGGGGTTTTAGTATACATTACTGTGATCACATGAATGAAAAGCCTTCCAACCACGTCAAGGTAACCCCAGTCTGGAAGGTCCTAAGCTCTAACCTTTTCAATTTTTTACTTCAATTACGATTAGCAAACTTTGGCATTCTCATTCTCACACTGGATCCATTAACAGGCTCTCTCCCTTCCCCCTCAGCCCTTTGGCTTTTAAAATGAGGGAAGAGGCCATCCATGCTTTATATTAAAGGCAGAGGACCTCCCATTAAAGGGGCGTGTTGGGGGTGCTATTACCACATGGAGGCTTGACCAAGCCCTCCCAATAAACATACATACACAGAATTGTGGAAGCACTCCATTAGGCTAATTTACAACTACATTTAGTGGAAGTGCTACTGATATGGTCAACATTTATACAAACATAGAAAAGATAATCAATGCACATTCCTAGGCCCCATACAATATCATATTATCTGCTCACTGGCATACTTTATAAACAAAGGGGTTTTAGTATACATTACTGTGATCACATGAATGAAAGCCTTCCAACCACGTCAAGGTAACCCAGTCTGGAAGGTCCTAATGTTAACCTTTTCAATTTCTTTTACTTCATTACGATTAGAAACTTTTGCATTTCTCATTCTTACACACTGGTCCATTTAACAGGCTTTCTCCTTCCCCTCAGCCCTTTGGCTTTTTAAATGAGGGAAGAGACCATCCAGGTGCTTTATATTTAAAGGCAGAGGACCTCCCATTAAAGGGGCTGTTGGGGGTGCTATACCACAGGGGCTTGACCCAAGCCTCCCAATAAATACATACAATACAAGAATGTGGAAGCACTCCAATTAGGCTATTTACAATACATTTAGTGAAGTGCTACTGATCTGGTCAAACATTTATACAAACATAGAAAAGATAATCAATGCACATTCCTAGGCCCCATACAATATCATATATCTGCTCACTGGCATACTTTATCAACAAAGGGGTTTTAGTATACATTACTGTGATCACATGAATGAAAAGCCTTCCAACCACGTCAAGGTAACCCCAGTCTGGAAGGTCCTAACGTCTAACCTTTTCAATTCTTTTACTTCAATTACGATTAGCAAACTTTTGCATTTCTATTCTTACAACTGGATCCATTTAACAGGCTTTCCTTCCCCCTCAGCCCTTTGCTTTTTAAAATGAGGGAAGAGGCCATCCAGTGCTTTATATTAAAGGCAGAGGACCTCCCATTAAAGGGGACGTGTTGGGGGTGCTATACCACTGGAGGCTTGACCAAGCCTCAATAATACTACAATACAAGAATTGTGAAGCACTCCAATTAGGCTAATTTACAACTACATTTAGTGGAAGTGCTACGATCTGGTCAAACTTTATACAAACATAGAAAAGATAATCAATGCACATTCTAGGCCCCATACAATATATTAATGCCTCACTGGATACTTTATAAACAAAGGGGTTTTAGTATACATACTGTGATCACATGAATGAAAAGCCTTTCCAACCACGTAAGGTAACCCAGTCTGGAAGGTCCATAAGTCTAACCTTTTCAATTTCTTTACTTCAATACGATTAGCAAACTTTGCATTTTCTTCTACACAGGATCCATTTAAACAGGCTCTCTCCCTTCCCCCGAAGTATCTCGTACCAACCAGAACTACAGTATATGTATTAATACCAGTAATTCTCAATAAATATTATATAGTATCCCCATACCAACCAGAACTACAGTATATGTAATAATCCCAGTAATTTTTCAATATTATATAGTATCCCTGTACCAACCAGAACTACAGTATATGTATTAATACCAGTAATTCTCAATATTATATGGTATCCCCATACCAACCAGAACTACAGTATATGTATTAATACCAGTAATTCTCAATATTATATAGTATCCCTGTATCAACCAGAACTACAGTATATGTATTAATACCAGTAATTCTCAATATTATACATTATCCCTGTACCAACCAGAACTACAGTATACAAACATAGAAAAGATAATCAATGCACATTCCTAGGCCCCATATACAATTCATATTTCTGCTCACTGGCATACTTTATAAACAAGGGTGGGGGGGGTTTTTAGATACATTACTGTGATCAATGAATGAAAAGCCTTCCAACCACGTCAAGGTAACCCCAGTCTGGAAGGTCTAACGTCTAACCTTTTCAATTTCTTTCTTCAATTACGATTAGCAAACTTTGCATTTCTCATTCTTCACACGGGATCCATTTAACAGGCTCTCTCCCTTCCCCCTCAGCCCTTTGGCTTTTAAAATGAGGGAAGAGGCCATCCAGTGCTTTATATTAAAGGCAAGGACCTCCCATTAAAGGGCGTGTTGGGGTGCTATTACCACAGGGGGCTGTACCAAGCCTCCCAATAAATCATACATAAAAGAATGTTGAACACTCCATTAGGCTAATTTACAACTACATTTAGTGGAGTGCTACTGACTGGTCAAACTTTATAACAACATAGAAAAGATAATCAGGCACATTCCTACCCCATACAATATCAATTATCTGCTCACTGGCATACTTTATAACAAAGGGGTTTTAGTATACATTACTGATCACATGATGAAAAGCCTTCCAACCACGTCAAGGTAACCCCAGTCTGGAAGGCTCTAATGTCTAACCTTAATTTCTTTGCCTATTTATTACACCCACTTGTTTTGATGAGGCCGTCATTTGAATTTGCTAAAAGGCTTTGGAATGTTCGTTGGCAAAACGAATTTTCGAGCTCTAAGTGCTGCAAAATCAAGGCAATAAGACACCAAATGATTTATGTGTTCATTTACTAGCCAGGTCTGTTTATTTAATCTGGAGGGAAGGTATGATAGAGAACATTCTCAAAGATCTTTCACAGGATTTCCCAATATAACGGAATAAAGGAAATCACTCACTGCAGAGATTCTCTGCATTTACTTCTAACCCCTCCTTCTATTACAGGGTGATACAAAGTAGCTGATTGCAGTTCCTTTCCTCTCCTCTCTTTGTTTATGCTGTGTATACAATGTACACAGCCTGATCAAACGATAGTGGCTGATCGGACGCATCTGAAAAGTCCACTGATATGATCTTTGGTGAAGAATGCACATGAGAGTTTATTATATGGCCCATTAATGTTATTGTAATAATGAATAAAGTATTTCATATCCCCACATAAAGCCCTTTCTTTGGCGTAATAATGTGCTACAGTCTGGGGCATATTTATAAAGTCGCAGTATCGCTATATAGTCCATACCGCACCTTTAACGGTTGTAAAATGTATGAACTTGTCAACATACGATGTGGTTGTAAAATTTGGCTGTACAATTACAATCATAGACGCACATTTTGTTCACTAAGATGTACTGGTGGGTTCGAATAAGCCCAGTTTCGAATCGATCTGAGATTTCGAAGTGCCGACAAAACTTTCGGATCTCCTGGAATTTACGAAACCCACATTTCCAAGTTTTTGATTTTTTTGAAAATCCAATAATCGAAATTGAAAGTAGATGAGTAATCGAAATTGAAAGTATATGATTATCGAATTGAAATAGATGATTATTGAAATAGAAAGAGATGATTATCGAAATAGAAAGTAGATATTATCGAATATCAAGTAATAATATCGAAAGACCTATTTCGAAAATCAAACTCGACTTTCAAAAACAAACTCAACAGTGTTGAACTCTCTAATGATCACGCTCACAATTGTAGTTTAGACTATACAATACTATTGCGGCACTCTAATACTACTTGGTATTGCATGGCCGCTTGGACACGGTATAAAGCAGCTTTTACAGTAGTTTTATAGTTCCTGCGTTCTGCACAAAAACTTTGTCAGACACATTGCATTATATTTGCATCCACCTTGATTTGTTGTTTGTTCATGAACTTAAATTTTCACTTGCTTGGTCACCTTGCTTCAATCTAAAAATGGCTGGATCAACTTGACCCTCAGGCCGGATATAACCCAACAGCATGTTTAAAACTAAAATGAAGAATGTTAAATGATAAATATTTTGTCTTTCTCTCCATCTTTATAGTCGTGAAACATAAAATAAAAACTAAACGAAATGTAATACTTTACAAGGCTAAAACAATTTAAGCTTGGTCGTTTATGTCTGTTCATGATATGAATTAAAGAGTTTTTGTTTTTCTTTTACTTTCTAAGTAAAGAAAGAAAGAAAAAAATTTTTATATACAGTATACTGCATGTATATCTGCTTGTATATATATATATATATTATATATATATATATAGATATATATATATATATATATATATATATCAACTAGAACTACAGTATGTGTATTAATACCAGTAATTCTCAATATTATATATTATCCCCGACCAACCAGAATTACAGTATATGTATTAATACCAGCATCTTTATATTATATAGTATCCCTGTACCAACCAGAACTACATTATATGTATTATACCAGCAACTCTTAATTTTATATAGTATCCCCGACCAACCAGAACTACAGTATATGTATTAACACCAGTAATTCTCAATATTATATTATCCCTGTACCAACTAGAGCTACAGTACATGCTTATATACCAGTAATTCTCAATATTATATAGTATCCCTGATACCAACAAGAACTACGTAATATGTATAATACCAGTAGTTCTCAATATTATATATATCCCTGTACCAAACAGAACTACAGTATACATTTATGTATTAATACCAGTAATTCTCAATTTATATAGTTCTCCGTACCAACGAACAACAGTATATGTATTATACCAGTAATTCTCAATATTATATAGTATCCCTGTACCAACAAGAACTACAGTATATGTATTAATACCAGTAGTTCTCAATATTATATAGTATCCCTTACCAAACAGGACTACAGTATATATATTACTCACCAGTAGTTCTCAATATTATATAGTATCCCTGTACCAACCCACACTACAGTATATATATTAATACCATTAATTCTCATTATATATAGTATCGCTGTACCAACCAGAACTACAGTATATGTATTAATACCAAAATTCTCAATATTATATAGTTCCCTGTACCAACGAGAACTACGGTATATGTATTAATACCAGTAATTCTCAATATTATATAGTATCCCCGTACCAACCAGTACTACAGTATATTTATTAATACAGATAATTCTCAATATTAAATAGTATCCCTGTACCAACCAGAACTACAGTATTTTATTAATGCCAGTAATTTTCAATATCATATAGAATCCCTGTACCAACCAGAACTACAGTATATGTTTAATACCAGTAATTCTCAATAAATATTATATAGTATCCCATACCAACCACTCAGTATATGTAATAATCCCAGTAATTTTTCAATATTATATAGTTCCCTGTTACCAACCAGAACTACATGTATATGTATTATACCAGTAATTCTCAATATTATATGGTATCCCCATACCAACCAGAACTACAGTATATGTATTAATACCAGTAATTCTCAATATTATATAGTATCCCTGTATCAACCAGAACTACAGTATATTATTAATACCAGTAATTCTCAATATTATACATTATCCCTGTACCAACCAGAACTACAGTATACAAACATAGAAAGATAATCAATGCACATTCCTAGGCCCCTACAATATCATATTATCTGCTCACTGCCATACTTTATAAACAAAGGGGTTTTAGTATCCATTACTGTGATCACATGAATGAAAAGCCTTCCAACCACGTCAAGGTAACCCCAGTCTGGAAGGTCCTAACGTCTAACCTTTTCAATTTCTTTTACTTCAATTACGATTAGCAACTTTGGCATTCCTCATTCTTACACTGGATCCATTTAACAGGCTCTCTCCCTCCCCCTCAGCCTTTGGCTTTTAAAATGGGGAAGAGGCCATCCAGTGCTTTATATTAAAGGCAGAGGACCTCCCTTAAAGGGGCGTGTTGGGGTGCTATTACCACATGGCTTGACCAAGCCTCCCAATAAATACATACATAGAATTGTGGAAGCACTCCATTAGGCTAATTTACAACTACATTTAGTGGAAGTGCTACTGAGTCTGGTCAACTTTATACAACATGAAAAGAATAATCAATGCCATTCCTAGGCCCCATACAATATCATATTATCTGCTCACTGGCAACTTTATAAACAAAGGGGTTTTAGTATACATTACTGTGATCACATAATGAAAAGCCTTCCAACCACGTCAAGGTAACCCCAGTCTGGAAGGTCCTAATGTCTAACCTTTTCAATTTCTTTTACTTCATTACGATTAGCAAACTTTTGCATTTCTCATTCTTCACACTGGATCCATTTAACAGCGTTCTCCCTTCCCCTCCCCCTCAGCCCTTTGGCTTTTAAATGAGGGAAGAGACCATCCAGTGCTTTATTATTAAAGGCAGAGGACCTCCCATTAAAGGGGCATGTTGGGGGTGCTATTACCACATGGGGCTTACCAAGCCTCCCAATAAATACATCAACACAAGAATGTGGGAAGCACTCCAATTAGGCTATTTACAACTACATTTAGTGAAGTGCTACTGATCTGGTCAACATTTATACAAACATAGAAAAGATAATCAATGCACATTCCTAGGCCCCATACAATATCATATTATCTGCTCAATGGCATACTTTATAACAAAGGGGTTTTAGTATACATTACTGTGATCACATGAATGAAAAGCCTTCCAACCACGTCAAGGTAACCCCAGTCTGGAAGGTCCTAACGTCTAACCTTTTCAATTTCTTTTACTTCAATTACGATTAGCAAAACTTTTGCATTTCTCATTCTTACACCTGGATCCATTTAACAGGCTCTCTCCCTTCCCCCTCAGCCCTTTGGCTTTTTAAAATGAGGGAAGAGGCCATCCAGTGCTTTATTTAAAGGCAGAGGACCTCCCATTAAAGGGGACGTTTGGGGGTGCTATTACCACATGAGGCTTGACCAAGCCTCCCAATAATACATACAATACAAGAATTGTGGAGCACTCCAATTAGGCTAATTTTACACTACATTTAGTGAAGTGCTACTGATTCTGGTCAAACATTTATACAAACATAGAAAAGATAATCAATGCACATTCCTAGGCCCATACAATATCAATTATCTGCTCACTGGCATACTTTATAAACAAAGGGGTTTTAGTATACATTACTGTGATCACATGAATGAAAAGCCTTCCAACCACGTCAGGTAACCCAGTCTGGAAGGTCCTATAACGTCTAACCTTTTCAATTTCTTTTCTCAATACGATTAGCAAACTTTGCATTTCTCATTCTTACACACTGGATCCATTTAACAGGCTCTCTCCCTTCCCCCTCAGTATCTCCGTACCAACAAGAACAACAGTATATGTATTAATACCAGTAATTCTCAATATTATATAGTATCCCTGTACCAACAAGAACTACAGTATATGTATTAATACCAATAATTCTCAATATTATATAGTATCCCTGTACCAACTAGAACTACAGTATATGTATTAATACCAGTAATTCTCAATATTATATAGATCCCCTGTACCAACCAGATTACAGTATCTGTATTAATACCTTAATTCTCAATATTATATAGTATCCCTGTACCAACCAAACACTATTATATGTATTAATACCAGTAATCTCAATATACTGTATTTACTTGAGTAAAACCGACCCGAGTATAAACCGAGGTACCAATTTCACATAAAAACTAATAAAAGTTGTTGACTCGAGTTAAACCAGGGTAGAAAACTTGGCATTCAAGATGTTTGGAAACTACAACTCCCAGCTAAAAAGCATGCTGGGAGTTGTAGTTTCCAAACATCTGAATGCCACCCTCACTTGCATTTAAGATGTTTGGAAACTACAACTCCCAGCATGCTTTATTAGCTGGAGTTGTAGTTTCCCAAACATCTTAATGCCAAGTGAGGGTGGCATTCAGATGTTTGGAAACTACAACTCCAGCATGCTTTATTAGCTGGGAGTTGTAGTTTCCAAAACATCTTGAATGCCACCCTCAATTGGCAATCAAGAGTTTGGAAACTATAAACTCCCAGCTAATAAAGCATGCTGGTAGTTGTAGTTTCCAAACATCTTGAATGCCACCCTCACCCTCCCACCCAGTTTCAGTTTGTACCTGTGGGTTCTTCTTCTCCATCCAGGAACTGTGGGCTCTCCTCCATCCAAGGGCTTTCTGTTGGGACTGTGTGCCATTGAAGGTAAGCGTCCTCTCCATTCCGGCATCCGCGCGCTCATTCCTGTACTGGCGCGCCAGCTGACGTCACTAATTGGCCCTGGGCTAGGTGCCGGGCTGTGACGTCAGGCCGGCACGCCAGTACAGGGAATGATCGTGCGGCTGCCGGAGTGCTAAGGTAAGTAATCACTTGAGTATAAACCGAGTCCAAGTTTTCAGGCTGATTTTACAGCCTGAAAAACTCGGTTTATACTCGAGTATATACGGTATATAGTATCCCTGTACCAACCAGAACTACAGTATATGTATTAATGCCAGTAATTCTCAATATTATATAGTATCCCTGGATGGCCCTGCCCTCCCAATTTATAAAAACATAGAAAAGATAATCAATGCACATTCCTAGGCCCCATAAAATCATCATATCTGCTCAATGGCAACTTTATAAACAAAGGGTGTTTAGTATACATTACTGTGATCAATGAATGAAAGCCTTCCAACCACGTCAGGGAACCCCAGCTGGAAGGTCCTAAACGTCTAACCTTTTCAATTTCTTTTACTTCAATTACGATTAGCAAACTTTTGCATTTCTCATTCTTACACACTGGATCCATTTAACAGGCTCTCTCCCTTCCCCCTCAGCCCTTTGGCTTTTTAAAATGAGGGAAGAGGCCATCCAGCTGCTTATTATTAAAGGCAGAGGAACTCCATTAAAGGGCGTGTTGGGGGTGCTATTACCACATGGGGCTTGACCAAGCTCCCAATAAATACATACACATACAAGAATTGTGGAGGAACACTCCAATTAGGCTAATTTCAACTACATTTAGGGAAGTGCTATGATCTGGTCAAATCATTATTACAAACATAGAAAGATAATCAATGCACATTCCTAGGCCCATACAATATCATATTATATGCTCACTGGCATACTTTAAACAAAGGGGGTTAGTATACATTACTGTGATCACATGAATGAAAAGCCTTCAACCACGTCAAAGGTAACCCCAGTCTGGAAGGTACTAATAGTCTAACCTTTTCAATTTCTTTTACTTCAATACGATTAGCAAACTTTTGCATTCTCATTCTTTACACACGGGATCCATTTAACAGGCTCTCTCCTTCCCCCTCAGTATCTCCGTACCCACAAGAACAACAGTAATGTATTAATACCAGTAATTCCAATATTATATAGTATCCCTGTACCAACAAGAACTACAGTATATGTATTAATACCAATATTCTCAATATTATATAGTATCCCGTACCAACTAGAACTACAGTATAGTATTAATACCCAGTAATCTCAATATTATATAGTATCCCTGTACCAACCAGAATTACAGTATCTGTATTTAATACCATTAATTCTCAATATTATATAGTATCCCTGTACCAACCAAAACTAATTATATGTATTAATACCAGTAATTCTCAATATACTGTTACTTGAGTATAAACCGACCCGAGTATAAACCGAGGTTACCAATTTCACCATAAAAATCTAATAAAAGTTGTTGACCGAGTTATAACCAAGGGTAAGAAACTTGGCATTCAAAGATGTTTGGAAACTACAAATCCCAGTAAAAGCATGCTGGGAGTTGTAGTTTCCAAAATCTTGAATGCCACCCTCACTTGGCATTAAGATGTTTGGGAAACTACAACTCCCAGCATGCTTTATTAGCTGGGAGTTGTAGTTTCCAAACCTAAATGCCAAGTGAGGGTGGCATTCAAGATGTTTGGAAAATACAACTCCCAGCATGCTTTATTAGCTGGGAGTTGTAGTTTCCAAACATCTTGAATGCCACCCTAATTGGCAATCAAGAGTGTTTGGAAACTATAACTCCCAGCTAATAAAGCATGCTGGTGAGTTGAGTTTCCAAACATCTTGAATGCCACCCTCACCTCCCACCCAGTTCAGTTGGTACCTGTGGGTTCTTCTCCATCCAGGAACTGTGGGCTCTCCCATCCAAGGGCTTTCTGTTGGGACTGTGTGCCATTGAAGGTTAAGCGTCCTCTCCATTCCGGCATCCGCGCGCCTTCTCTGTACTGGCGCGCCAGCTGACGTACTAATTGGCCCTGGCTAGGTGCCGGGCGGTGACGTAAGGCCGGCACGCCAGTACAGGGAATGATCGTGCGGCTGCCGGGTGCTAAGGTAAGTAACATTGAGTATAAACCGAGTCCAAGTTTTCAGGCTGATTTACAGCTGAAAAAACTCGGTTTTTATATACTCGATATATATGTATACGAGATTATAGTATCCCTGTGTACCAACCAGAACTACAGTATATGATTAATCCAGTAATTCTCAATATTATATAGTATCCCCGTACCAACCAGAACTACAGTATATGTATTAATACCAATAATTCTCAATATTATAATAATAATAGCATCCCTGTACCAACCAGAACTACAGTATATGTATTTATGCAAGTAAATCTCAATATTTTTTAGTTTTAGAAACTTATCTATCCCACTTTTTAAGCTGTTCAATGAACTTTCCATTACCACATCTGCTGGAAGACAGTTCCTCAGTTTCACCGTTCTCACTGTAAAGAAATCTTTCCTAACCTGAAGACGAAATGATTTTCTTCTAATCTGAAAGGATGTCAAAGGATTTATTAGTAAAGAGTTTATTGCACGGTCCATTGTAAAATGTCCTAATTTATCTAATCTGCAACAGGAGTCATTAAAGTCTGAAATTAAAAGTTACTCCCCCCCCACCCTCATGTGCATTCAAACTCCAACAATTATTAGCTTTTTGTCTGTTATTTTCTTATCATGTACCTTCAGATTTAATATTACATTTCATTCAGTTAAACAGCTAGGTGATATGTTTAGTTAGATTCCTGCAAGACCTAAGCTCAAGTTCTTCAATGCTTTTAAGGAATTTCTCAATTTAAAAAGTCCAGCCCCAAAACGAAAACTTACATACAGGTAAATCACCCCCCAAAACTAGAGATGGCTGAACTTTTGGATCATTTTAGAACTTTTCGAACTATATGGAAAGTTCAAATGTTTTAAAGTTCGAAAACGGACCTATTAAAGTCAATGTGAGTCAAATAGTTCGAAAAGTTCTAATGAAATACAATTAAAATATCAATGGTAACTTAATGTAAATGGCTGTGGGACCTGGGGAATGGTCTGGGGAACATGTTCCAATATCCAGAAATGTAAAAAAAAAAATTTGATTTTATACTCACGCGTGGTACTTTCGAGTTCCCGCGTTTGATTTTCGATAATAATCCCATTAACGATTCGAACATTCGATAATTAACACATAAATGATTTGAACATTCAATAATTATCTCATAAACGATTCGAAGATCGTTCGATTTTCAAATTCGACAATTATCGAATGTTTGAATCGTTTATGGGATAATTATCGAATGTTTGAAAGTCTGAGAAGTTTAGAGAAGTCCGAGTTCGTTCGAAGTCGATAAGTTCAGCTCGAACTCGAGAGTGAGTTCAAGTTCTAGTCCATCTCTACCCAAAACCCTAAACAGTAATAGTTTGAAATGTGAAATATATAAGTCTAACCTAAAATCCTGCACAAGTCATGTTTCCCCTGTTTCTGCTTCCTGGTTCTTCCAGTTAGTAACTGTCAGTTATGGATTTGACAGTTGACATCACAGCCAATGACTGAATGACAATCCCCTGTCTGCCTCTTCTGAGCATGCCCAGGCTCAGTACAGGCTCAGTACAGGTTTCTAAATTGCTCAGTTTCCATGAGGCATCCAGAAGCATAGCAGGCATACAATAATGAATTCATAGGACAAAGTATGATATATCAACATGTTTTAAAGATGCAATTCTTTCTAAAATACTTTCTTATGAGGGTGGAGTTGTCCTTTAAAGTTTTCCTGTGTTCCTGTCTTGTTTTTACTTTTGTCTCCATTGAGTTTCCTTCTAAAATGCCCCTTAAGAATTTTTCTAAAATGTGCAATTTTTATCCTGGCCCCTGAGTTGATTCGGCTTTCTTGCGTATTGGTATATAGACTTTTTTTTTTTTACTCAACATCTTCGTTCCTTCAAAATTTACTCGCGTATTGGATACTAGCATTTGACTCACATAATTCGTTACTTCGATATTTATTTACTCGCATTGGTATCTAAGACATTTTACCTCGCAGTTCCGATAATTCGATATTCTTGCGTATAGGTATAATATAGATTTTACTTGCAATTCGCTAATTCGATATTTACTCGCTATTTGGTATAATAGTACTTTACTCTAGATATCGATAATTCGAATATTTACTTCAGTATTGGTATATAGACATTTAACTCCAGATTCGAGTAATTCTATATTTTTGCGTATTTATAATAGATAGGGGACGCACGGGATTAGATATTCGATATTACGCGCGTTATTGGGATAATAGTAATTTTACCGGCAGATTCGATTTTACTAGGGTATTTGTAGAATAGACTTTTACTCACATATTCGATAATTAGATATTCCTTGTCGTATAGGTATAAGAGACATTTACTCACATATTCGCATATTCGATATTTACCTCGTGTATTGGTATAATAGACATTTATCACATCTTCGATAATTAGATATTTACTCGCGTATTGGTATAAGGGTTATAGAACATTTTTACCTCACAATATTCGATATTCGATATTTACCACAACTCTCTTTATTTGAGACTAATAGACATTTTACCTCACATATTCGATAATTCGATATTTACTCGTGTATTGGTATAATAGACATTTACTCACATATTCGATAATTCGATATTTACTCACCTATGGTATAATAGACATTTTACTCCCTATTCTAATTCGATATTTCTCGCGTATTGGTATCATAGACCTTTTAACTCACATATTTTTAGATTTGATATTTACTCGCGTATTGGTCTAATACTACTTTTACTCGCAGATTCTATATCGATATTTACTTACGTATAGGTATAATATAGATTTACTTGCAATTTCGATAATTTCGATATTTACTCGCGTATTGGTATAATAGCTTTGTTACTCGCAGATTCGATAATATCGATATTGACTTTCGTCTAGGTATAATATAGCTTTTACTTGCAGATACTTCGATATTCGATAGTACTTGCTTATTGGTATAATCGACATTTTAACCTCGCTATTCCGATATGCATATTTACTTTCCGTATTGGGTATAATAAACTTTTACTTGCAGATTTCGATAATTCGATATTTACTTGCGTATTGGTATAATAGATTTTTACTCACGGATTGATATTCGATAATTACTCCGTGTATTGGATCATGTAATTTTACTTTACTCGCAGATTTCGATATTTACTATGTAATTGGTATAATAGACGTTTTTACTCACATAGTCGATAATTCATATTACTTACTCGCGTATTATGGTATAATAGACTTTTACTCACATATTCGATAATTCGATATTTACCTCGTGTATTGGTATAATAGACATTTTAAACACCACATATTCTATCCTGCATATTTAACTAACTACTCACAAAATTGGTATAATAGACATTGTATTACTCACATCTTATTCGATAATTCGATATGTACTCGGGTATTGGTATAATAGACATTTTCGGCTCACATATATTCGAGTAATCGATATTTACTCCATATTGGTATATAGACAGTTTACTCACATATTCGATATTCGAATATTTACTCGCGTATTGGTATACTAGACATTTAACCTCACATATTTTGTTACTTTGAATATTTACTCGTTATTGGTATAATAGACATTTACTCACAACCATATTCATAAATTCGATATTTACTCGCGTATGGGTATAATGCCATTTTAACTCGCAGATTCTATAATTCGATATTTACTTGCGTATAGGTTATAAGATAATTTACTTGCAGATCGATAATTCGATATTTACTCGCGGATTGGTCTAAATGACATTTTTACTCGCAATTCGATAATTGATATTTCTTCGTATTGGTATAATAGACCTTTTACTCGCAAATTCGATTAATTCGTATTTACTTCGTATTGGTATAATAGAATTTACTGCACGGATTAGCTATCGATAATTACTCGCGGTATTGGTATAATAGTACTTTTACTGTCGCCAATTCGATATTTACTAGGTATTGGTATAATAGACGTTTTACCTCACAATGCCGATTGTCGATATTGACTCGCTTATATTAAAGAGACATTTTACTCACATATTCTATAATTCAATATTTAACTCGCGTATTGATATAATAAGACCATTTTACTCACATTTCGATAATTCGATATTTACTCACGTATTGTAGAATAGACATTTTACTACATATTCGATAATTCGATATTTCCGAGTATTGGGATAGTAACATTTTTTACCTCACTCTATTCGATCAATTCGATATTTACTCGCGTATTGGTATAATAGACTTTAACTCACATATTCGTAATTCGATATTTACTCCGCTATTGGTTAAGATACTTTTCTCACATAGTCGATACTTTCGGATATTTCGCGCTTATTGGTATAAATATACCTTTTAACCACATATCCATAATTCTATATTTACTCGCAGTATAGGGAGAAGAGACATTTTACCAACAGAGCGGAATTCAATATTGACTGCGTATTGGTATAATAAACATTTTACCTCACATATTCGTGAATTCGATATTTACTCGCGTAGTGGTAAATCAGAGACATTTTAACTCACATTTCGTAATTCGATATTTACTCGCGTATTGGTATAATGACATTTCTCGCAATTTCGAACTTCGTATTTACTTGCGTAGGTATCATAGAGATTTTACTCTTGCAGATTCGATAATTCGATATTTGAAATCGCGTATTGTGAATAGACTTTTACTCGCAGATTCGATAATCGATATTTACTCCGTATTGGTATAATAGACTTTACTCGCAGATTCGATAATTCGATATTTACTTGCGATTGTATAATAGACATTGTACTCACGATTAGATATTCGATATTACTTCGTGTAATTTGGTATAATAGAATTTTAAACTCGCAGATTCAATATTACTAGGAAATTGGTATAATAGACGTTTTACTCACATATTCGATAATTCGATATTTACTCTCTATAGGTATATAGACATTTTTACTCACATATTCGATAATTCAATATTTACTCGCGTATTGTATCATAGACATTTTACCTCACTATTCGTAATTACGATATTTACTCACGTATTGGGTATACTAGACATTTTACTCACAGATTCCCCCGATAAATTCGAGATTTACTCGCGTATTTGTAGAATAGACATTTTACTTACTCGCAGATTTGATAATCGATAATTTTACTTGCCTTATAGGTATAATATGTATTTTACTCGCAGATTCGATAATATTCGATATTTACTCGCGTATTGGTATATAACTTTTATCTCGCATATTTGATAATTGAATTTACTCGCGTATTGGATACTAACCATTTTACTTGCATATTTGCTAATTCGATCTTTTCTTCCGTATTGGTTAATAGACATTTTTACTCGAGAATTCGATATTCGATATTTAACTTGCGTATTGTTATAAATGAGACAGTTTACTCACGGATTACGATTTTGATAATTACTCGCGTATTGGATAATAGATATTTAACTCAGTATTAGATATTTGATATTAAGCTCGCGTATTGCGATAATAGACATTTTACTCACATATTTTCGAAATTCGATATTTTTACTCGCTATTGGTATAATAGACATTTTATCTTCACATATTGTTTGAATAATTTCGTATTTACTCGCGTATTGGTATATCGACATTTTACTCACGATTCGCTATTGATATTTACTCGTGTAGTGGTATAATATACATTCTTACACTCACATATTCAATATTCGATATTTACTCACGTATTTGGATATAGACATTTTTACTCACAGATTCGATATTCCATATTTTAGACTTCGCGTATTGGGTAATCGACATTTTACTCACTGTCCTATTCTATATTTACTCGCGTATTGGTATAATCGAACATTTTTACTTGCAGATTCGATCATTCGATATTTACTTTGCGTATTGGTATATATAGCCATTTTAACCACCACATTTCGATATTCGATATTTACTCGTGTATTGGTAATAATAGACATTTTACTTCAGATTCGATATTCGTATTTTACTTGCGTTTTTTATAATAGACATTTTACTCACATACTTCGATAATTCGATATTTACTCACTTATTGGTATAATAACATTTTACTCACATTTCGATAATTCGATATTTACTCGCGTATTGGTAGAATAGACATTTTACTGTCAGATTTGATAATTCGATATTTAACTTGCGTATAGGGTATATAAGATTTTACTCTGCAGATTCGATAATATTCGTATTTACTCGCGTATTTGTAATAGACATTGTTACTTTCATTTTGATAAATTGATATGTACTCGCGTATTGGTATAAAGACATTTTACTTCTATTTGATAATTCGATATTTCTTCTTCATCCGTATTGGTATAATAGACTTTTAACTCGAAGATGATAATTCGATATTTACTTGCTATGGTATAATAGACCTTTTAACTCACGGATTAGATATTTGATAATTACTCGCGTATTGGTATAATAGAATATTTTTACTTACCGATTAGATATTTGATATTACTCCGGATTGGTATATGGAACATGTACTCACATAATTCGAAATTCGATATTTACTCGCGTATTGGTATAATAGACATTTTAAACTCCATATTTGATAATTCGATTATTTACTCGCAGTATTGGTAAAATGACATTTACTCACTGATGCGATAATTCGATAATTTAACGTGTAATTGGTAATAAAAATAGACATTTTTACTCACATTCAATATTCGATACTGTACTCACTATTGGGTATAAGAGACCATTTAACTCACAGATTCGATATTCCATATTTACTACTCGCGTAGTGGTATAATAGACATTTTACTCACATCGTCAATATTCGATATTTAACTCGCGTATTTGTATAATATCATTTTACTTGCAGATTCGATATTCGATATTTAGCGGCGTGATTGGTATAATAGACATTTTACTCACGATTCGATTTCGATATTTACTCGTGTATTGGTATAATAACTTTTTACTTGCAATCGATATTCGATATTTACTCGCGTATTGGTATCAATAGACATTTTAACTCACATTTCATATTCGATATTTACTCGTGTATTGGTATGATAACATTTTACTCACATATTCGCTAATTCTATATTACTCGCCATCTTTTAAAATTTATTAAAAAATTTGGTATATAGACATTTTACTCTCCCATATTCGCTAATTCGATATTTACTCGCGTATTGGGTATATAAGACATTTGACTCACATAGTTCGTAATTCGATATTTTACTCACGTATTGGTGATAATAACATTTTACTCACCGATTTATAATTCTATATTTACTCGCGTATGGTTATAGAATAGACATTTTACTCACATATTCGAGAATTCGTATATTTACATCGTGTATTGGTAATAATAGACATTTTACTCACATATTCGATTAATTCGATATTTACTTACTCGCTTATTGGTATAATAAAACGATTTTCCTCACATATTCGATAATTCGATATTTACTCCTCCGTATTGGTATAATAGACATTTTACTCTGCAGATTGATAATTTGATATTTAAAGTGCTTTTTTGGTATAATATACTTTTTTACTTGCATATTCGGGTGCCTCGACGTTCGAACAGCGTATGGGTCGATAGTTAGCGAAAGTCTGGAAAATGTCAAAAGTCCAAAACTCCGGGTCGGGAATAGTTTTGAGATCTACCGAGTCCGTTCAACTCCAAATAGTTAGGCTCGACCTCGGGTTCCAGTTTGAGTTCTAGTCCTCTCTTAGTCTTTAGAATCCTAAGGATTATCTTTTGGAAGTAAAATTATTGTACATCTTATCTTGTAAAGTTTTAACGCATTAATTTGAGAAAAATCTTCTCGTTCTGAAAGGTCAGCCATAATAAAAGAATACTTCATTATTATTGCAAATCAATGCCAATGGATTCAGGATATTTGCATATAATAGTAATGGTGATTAATTTTTTTAAATACTTTTAACCATTCGAAGGTCATTTTATGGGAAACATTCAATTGCATAAACGTTTGCCCATGCCTAAATATTTGGTAAAAAAAAAAAAAAAAGGGAATTTGCGTGAAAAGATTATAGTAATACTGTGTGTCAAAAACTGCTTGATTCTTTGTATCTACAAAATAAATGTATTTCCCGGGATTGAACAATATAGCTGCCTTGAATGCTTGAAAATAATGTTCATGGGTCGAAACTAAAAATTTGGCAAAACTTTCAAAGTTGAATCCTAGTTTGATCTCAATTTTGGTGTAGTTGACTCATGTCCTCGTCTTAATAATATTCCTGCTTTATGCACAAAAACTATAACAAAACATTACATTTTGCTCCCCCTTGACTTTCACTTCCACTGATAATGGTGGCCACCAAACTAGGATTTCACTTTTGAAAGTTTTGCCAAATTTTAGTTTCGACCCATGAACATTATTTATTCACAGCATTCAATGCAGCTCTATATTGTTCAATCCCGGGAAATACATTTTATTTTGTAGGATACAAAGAATTCAAGCAGTTTTTCACACAGTATTACTATAATCATTTTCACGCAAATTCCCTTTTTTTTTTTTTTTTACACAAATATTTAGGCATGCAAACTTTTATGCAAATGAATGTTCCATAAAATGACCTTCTGAATGGCTTAAAAGTATTTAAAAATAATTTCAACATTAATCTATTTATATGCAAATATCCTGAATCCATGCATTGATTTCAAATACTAATCTAAGTATTCTTTTATTATGGCTGACCTTTCAGAACGAGAAGATTTCTCTCAAATAATGCGTTAAAACTTTACAAGAATAAGATGTACAATAATTTTATTCCAAAAGGTTAAAACTTTACAAGAATAAGATGTACAATAATTTTATTCCAAAAGATAATCCTTAGGGATTCTAAAGACTAGAGATGGACTAGAACTCAAACTGGAACCCGAGTTCGAGCCGAACTATTTGAGTTTGAACGGACTCGGATATCTCAAACTATTCCCGACCCGGATTTTTTGGACTTTTGACATTTTCCAGACTTTCGATAATTATCGAATGTTCGAACGTTCGAGGCACCCGAATATGCAAGTAAAATGTCTATTATACCAAAACGCAATTAAATATCGAATATCGAATCTGCAAGTAAAATGTCTATTATACCAATACACGAGTAAATATCGAATATCGAATATGTGAGTAAAATGTCTATTATACCAATACGCAAGTAAATATCGAATATCGAATCTGCAAGTAAAATGTCTATTATACCAATACGCGAGTAAATATCGAATATTGAATATGTGAGTAAAATGTCTATTATACCAATACGCGAGTAAATATGGAATATCGAATCTGTGAGTAAAATGTCTATTATACCAATACGTGAGTAAATATCGAATATTGAATATGTGAGTAAAATGTCTATTATACCAATACACGAGTAAATATCGAATTATCGAATCCGTGAGTAAAATGTCTATTATACCAATACGCGAGTAAATATCGAATTATCAAATATGTGAGTAAAATGTCTATTATACCAATACGCGAGTAAATATCGAATTTTCGAATATGTGAGTAAAATGTCTATTATACCAATACGCGAGTAATTATCAAATATCTAATCCGTGAGTAAAATATCTATTATACCAATACGCGAGTAATTATCAAATATCTAATCCGTGAGTAAAATGTCTATTATACCAATACGCAAGTAAATATCGAATTATCGAATCTTCGAGTAAAATGTCTATTATACCAATACGGAAGAAAATATCGAATTATCAAATATGCAAGTAAAATGTCTATTATACCAATACGCGAGTAAATATCAATTTATCAAATATGCGAGTAAAATGTCTATTATACCAATACGCGAGTAAATATCGAATTATCGAATCTGCGAGTAAAATCTATATTATACCTATACGCAAGTAAATATCGAATTATCAAATCTGCGAGTAAAATGTCTATTATACCAATACGCGAGTAAATATCGAATTATCGAATATGTGAGTAAAATGTCTATTATACCAATACGTGAGTAAATATCGAATTATCGAATATGTGAGTAAAATGTCTATTATACCAATACGCGAGTAATTATCAAATATCTAATCCGTGAGTAAAATATCTATTATACCAATACGCGAGTAATTATCAAATATCTAATCCGTGAGTAAAATGTCTATTATACCAATACGTCGAGAAATATCGAATTATCGAATATGTGAGTAAAATGTCTATTATACCAATACGCGAGTAAATATCGAATTATCGAATATGTGAGTAAAATGTCTACTATCCCAATACTCGAGTAAATATCGAATTATCGAATATGTGAGTAAAATGTCTATTATACCAATACGTGAGTAAATATCGAATTATCGAATATGTGAGTAAAATGTCTATTATACCAATACGCGAGTAAATATTGAATTATCGAATATGTGAGTAAAATGTCTATTATACCTATACGCGAGTAAATATCGAATTATCGAATATGTGAGTAAAACGTCTATTATACCAATACCCTAGTAAATATCGAATCTGCGAGTAAAATTACTATTATACCAATACGCGAGTAATTATCGAATATCTAATCCGTGAGTAAAATATCTATTATACCAATACGCAAGTAAATATCGAATTATCGAATCTGCGAGTAAAATGTCTATTATACCAATACGGAAGTAAATATCGAATTATCGAATCTGCGAGTAAAATGTCTATTATACCAATACGCGAGTAAATATCGAATTATCGAATCTGCAAGTAAAATCTATATTATACCTATACGCAAGTAAATATCGAATTATCGAATCTGCGAGTAAAATGTCTATTATACCAATACGAAATGTCTATTATACCAATACGCGAGTAAATATCGAATTATCGAATATGTGAGTAAAATGTCTATTATACCAATACACGAGTAAATAACGAATTATCGAATATGCGAGTAAAATGTCTATTATACAAATACGCAAGTAAATATCGAATATGTGAGTAAAATGTCTATTATACCAATACGCGAGTAAATAACGAATTATCGAATATGCGAGTAAAATGTCTATTATACAAATACGCAAGTAAATATCGAATATGCGAGTAAAATGTCTATTATACCAATACGCGAGTAAATATCGAATATCGAATATGTGAGTAAAATGTCTATTATACCAATACGCAATAGAGGGAAATTTATTGCGAGGAAAATTATTAAACAGATAGCGTATTATCGAGGGGGATGTGAGTAAATGTCGTTATACCATAACGAAGAATATAGATTAAGAACGATGAGATATGTCCTATTATCAAATCGATTAAAATATCGAGTTAGAATATGTGAGTAAAAGTCTATTAAACCATACAGATATATCGATATACGATCGAGGTAAAATTCCTATTTAGTACAATCGCGAGTAAATATCAAATCTAAAATGCGAGTTAAAATGTCTATGATCCAATACGCGAGTAATATCGAATTATGAATAGGAGTAAAATGTCTATTATACCAAGGTACGAGTAAATATTCGATATCTAATATGGAGTAACATGTCTATTATACCAACTACGCAGTAATATCGAATTATCGAATATGTGGAGTAAAATGTCTATTAGTTAAAAAGCCATGTGAGTAGATATCGAATTATCGAATATTGGAGGTAAACATGTGTCTATAACTATCCAATACGCGTAGTAATATCAATTATCGAAGTATGTGACGTAAATGTCTATTATACTCAACCATACGCAGTAAATATCTATGCGATATTTGATTCCGAGTAAATGTTATTAGAAAAACGTAAAGTAAATATCGAATCTGCGGGTCGTTTATGGGCTAATTATCGAATGTTCGAACATGAGAGCTCGAAAGCATCGCGTGAGAGTATTTTTCAAAAGTCCTGGATATTAGAACATGTTCCTCAGACCATTTCCCAGGTCCCACAGCCATTTACATTAAGTTACCATTGATATTTTAATTGTATTTCATTCAAACTTTTCGAACTATTTGACTCCCATTGACATAAATGGGTCCGTTTTCGAACTTTCCATATAGTTGGGAAGTTCGAAAACGGAACGAACTTTCGAAAGTCCGCCCATCTCTAGTAAAGACCCCTCTAAAAGTTCTCTATGCAGGAAAAAAAAATCTAATGTCATTTTTTCATTGTGTTTATTTCAATGACATACAGTACATATTGCCATTAGGCTTCTTTTCTTTTGTTTTTTATATTCAGATCCTTTTTTACTTTTCTGTTTTATTTATTCATTTTCCAGATCCATCTAATATCTTTAACTGCAGCAGTTTTACCTCCTGATATTCCCGTAAGTCGATTGCAAAAATTGTCCCTGGATTCAGAACGACACAAAAACATCTGAGTTAGAGTTACGCTATGTTAGTTGTTTAAATGTTCATATGCTCAGGAAGATCTTTCTTCTTGTACATCTTGCAAATGTGTAAGTAATGTGGTCATGGGTTTGTAGGGGTGATTAGGTTCAGGTAACAGGCACCAGGTGATTAGCCTGCTTCTCTGTCCATCATTGTGTTGAATAAAGTTCACTTTTAGTCCTTGAAGCTATTGTATTGGTTTCACTTGGTCTGCATGCCAATCTTTTCCTAAAATGATTAAGCTATATATACATTTTTGGCTGGGTGGTAGACATGCCTTTAAAATGAATTGGGACAATATACTGTAGTTGTTTTTTTATGTTGTTGTTGCCAAAATACTGAAACTTGCTGGTATTAATACAAATAGATCTGGTTGATCCAGGGATCCTTTCCAAATGCAAATCAGAGTCAGGAAGGATTTTTCCCCCCTCCATTTTTAGTGGTATTTTTTGCCTTCCTCTGGATCAACTGTTAGGTAGGGTTAATGAGTAGGGTATAAAGGTTGGACGTATATCTTTATTCCACATTTAATACTATGTTACTATGTAACTGTTATACAGACATTATGGGTAGGATATAAAGGTTGGACTAGATGGACGTATGTCTTTATACAACCTCCAATACTATGTTACTATGTAACTGTTATACAGACATTATGGGTAGGGTATAAAGGTTGGACTAGATGGACTTATGTCTTTATACAACCTCCAATACTATGTTACTATGTAACTGTTAGACAGACATTATGGGTAGGGTATAAAGGTTGGACTAGATGGACGTATGTTTTATACAACCTCCAATACTATGTTACTATGTAACTGTTAGACAGACGAAAATATCGAATATCAAAATGCCAGAAACTGTATATTATACCAATACGCGAGTAAATATCAATTATCAAATAGCAAGTAAAATGTCTATTATACCAAATACGCGAGAGAATATCGAATTATCGATATCTGCGGTAGAAAATCCTATTATACCTATACGCAAGTTCAAATATGAATTATCAAATTCTGCACGAGTAAAATGTTCTATTATACCAATGCGCGAGATAATACGAATTATCGAATATGTGAGTAAAATGTTCTATCTATACCAATACGTGAGTAATATCGAATTATCGAATTATGTGAGTAAAATGTCTATTATACCAATACGCAAGTAAATATAGAATATCGAATCTGCAAGCTAGTAAAAGGTCTATTTATACCAATCACGAGTAAGTAATACGAATTATCGAATATGTGAGTAAAAATGATCTATTATACACAATCGCAAGAAATATCGAATATCGT
The DNA here is from genome assembly GCA_019447015.1 of Hymenochirus boettgeri. Lineage (NCBI taxonomy): Eukaryota > Metazoa > Chordata > Amphibia > Anura > Pipidae > Hymenochirus > Hymenochirus boettgeri. The sequence goes on from CM033472.1 coordinate 273,350,586, forward strand.
AATCTGCAAGTAAATGTTATTATACCAATAGCGAGTAAAATATCGAATATTGGACTATGTGAGTAAACTGTCTTTTAAACCATACTGCGAGTAAATATGAATCATCGAATATGCTGGAGTAAATGTTATTCATACACACTACGTGAGTAAAATCGAAATGAAATATGTGAGTAAAATGTCTATTATACCAATACACGAGTAAATATCGAATTATCGAATCCGTGAGTAAAAGATGTTCTATTTATACATACGCGAGTAAGTAATGTGAATTATCAAATATGTGAGTAGTAATAAAATGTCTATTATACAATACAGCGACAGTAAATATCGAATTTTCAGAATATGTGAGTAAAAGTCTATTATACCAATACGGCGAGTAATAAAATATTCTAATCCGTGTGAGTAAATATCATTATATACCGAGATAGGCGAGTAATTATCAAATATCTAATCCGTGAGTAAAATGATTTATAACAATAGCAAGGTAAATATCGAATTATCGAATCTTCGAGTAAAAGTCTATTAATACCATACGGAAGAAACATATCGAATTATCAAAATAGCAAGAAAAGCTATTTACCATACGGGAGTAGTAAATATCCATTTATCAAATATGCGAGTAAAAGTCTAGTATACCACTACGCGAGTAAAATATCGATTATCGAATTGCGAGTGTAAAATATAGATTATACCTGACGCATAGTAAATACGAATTTCAAAACTCTGCGAGTTACAATGTCTATTTATACCCAATACGCGAGTAAAATCGATTATCGAATATGTGAGGTAAAATGCTTGTATACCCAATAAGTACGTAAATAGCGAATTATCGAAGAGTGAGTAATAAATGTCTATTGTTTTTTTTTTTTTTTTTTTTTTTTTTTTTTTTTTTTTTTTTTTTTTTTTTTTTTTGTTTTTTTTTTTTTTTTTTTTTTTTTTTTTTTTTTTTTTAACCAATACGCGAGTAAAATATTGATTTAACGATATGTGAGTAAAAGTCTATTATACCTATACGCGAGTAAATACGAATTATCGAATATGTGGTAAAAACGTCTATTATACCAAATTACCCTATAAATATTGAGATATGCGACGAGTAAAATAACTATTAACCAATACACGAGAATATGGAAATCTAATCCGTGAGTAAATGTCTATTTACCAATACGCAAGTAAATATCGGAATTATCGATGTGCGAGTAAAATGTCTTATTATTACCAATACGGAAGCTAAATATCGAATTATCGAATAGCGAGTTTAAAATGTCTATTAACCATACGCGAGTAAATATCGATTATCGAATCTGCAATACAATCTATATTATACCTCTAAGCAAGTAAATTATCGAATTATAAATCTGCGGAGTAAAATGGTCTATTATACCAATACGCGAGTAAATATCGAATTAACGAATATGTGAGTAAAATGGCTATTATACACTAATACGCGAGTTAAATCATCGAAATTAACGAATATGTGAGAGTAAAATGTCTATTATACCCAATACGCAAGTAACATATTGAATACGCATATGTCGAGGTAAAAGGTCTATATACCTATACCGGAGTGAAATATCGAATTACGAAATTGTTGAGTAAAGATATTATACCAAATACGCGTGTAAATATCGAATTATCGAAATGGAGTAAAATGTCTTTATACAATACGCGAGTATAAATACGAATATCGAAATCAGTGGTAGAGTAAAATCGTCTAGATACCAAGACGCGCGTAAATATCGAATTATCGAATATGTGAGTAAAATGTCTACTATGCCCAATACGCGAGTAATATCGAAATTATCGAATAGTGATGAGTTAAAATGTCTATATAACAATACGTGAGAATATATCGAAATTATCGAATATGTGCGAGTAAAAGTCTATTCTATAATACGCGGAGTTAAATATTGAATATCGAGATATGTTGGTAAAATGGTCATATATTTAACCTATACGCGAGAATATCGATATCGAATATGTGAGTCGAAAACGTTCTATTATACCAATAACCCCCTAGTAAATTTCGATTCGCGAGTAAAAATACTATGTATACCAATACGCGAGTAAAGTATCGAATATCTAATTCCGTGAGTAAAATATCATATTATACCAAACGCAAGTAAATATCGAATTATCGGAATTGCAGAGTAAAAGTCTATTCATACCAATAACGGAAGTAAATATCGAGATTGATCGAAATCTGCGAGTAAAATGTTATTATACCAATACGCGAGTAAATATCGAAAGTATCGAATATATCTGCAAGTAAATCTATATTTACCTATACGCAGTAAATATCGAATTATCGAATCGCAGAGTAAAACTGTCTATTATATTCCAATGACGCGAGTAAATATCGAATTTATGAATATGTGAGAAAGGTCTTTATACCAAACGCGAGTAACTATCAAACATCAATAAAAAATATGTGAGTAAAATGTCTATTATACCAATACGCAGAGTTAAATACGAATTATCCGAATATGTGAGTAAAATGTCTATTATACCAAGGAGTCATATCGAATAGGAATATGTGAGTAAAATGTCTATTATCACCAATATAACGAGTAAATGATGAATATCGAAATGTGAGTTACAATGTCTATTTTTATACCAATATGTGAGAAATATCGGAATATCGAATATGTGAGTAAATGTCTATGATACAATACACGAGTAATATCGAATATCGATATGTGAGTAAAAGTTCTATTATATACCAATACGCGTTTGAGTAAATAGGAATTATCGAATATTTGGTAAAACGTCTCTTATACAAATACCCTAGAAATATAGGAAATGCGATGTAAAAATTATCGATTAACCAATACACGGAAGAATTATCGACTATATCCGGAGTAAAATGATATTATACCAAGACGCAAGTAAATACGAATGATCGAATCTGCAAGTAAATAGGTTTTATTATACCAATTCGGAAAGTAAATATCGAATTATCGAATCTGCGAGTAAAATGTCTGTTTATACCAATAGCAAGAGTAAATATCGACTTATCGAAGCTGCAAGTAAAACTATATTTTACCTATAACGCATGTGTATAAGATCGAATATCGAATCGAGTAAAATGTCTATTATACCAATCGCCGAGTAAATATCGAATTATCGATCTGGCAAGTAAAATCTATATTTACCTATACGGTAAGTAAATATCGAATATCGAATCTGCGAGGTAAAATGTCTCATGTATACAATTACGGCGAGTAAAATATCAAATATAACAAATATGTAGGTTAAAATGTCTATATACCATACGCGAGATAAATATCGAATTATCGAAAATTTTATGGTGAGTAAAATGTCTATTATACCATATGTGAGGAAAATATCGAATGATCGAATATTGGTAAAATGTCTATTTACAATACACGAGTAAAATATCGAATTACGAATATGTGAGTAAATGTCTATTATACAATTACGCGAGTAAATATCGAATTATGATATGTGAGTAAACTGTTATTATCACCAATACGCGAGTAAGATCTAATATCGAATAGTGAGTAAAATGTCTTATTATACCAATACACGAGTAAATATCGAATTATCGAATATGTGAGTAAAATGTCTCTTTATACCGATTATCCGCAAAGTAAATATCGAATATCGAATATGTGAGCTAAAAAGTCTATTATACCAATACCCTAGTAAAATAGCGAATCTGCGAGTAAAATTACTATTATACCAATACGCGAGTAATTATCGAATATCTAATCCGTTGAGTAACATATCTTATAATCCAGAACGAATACGACTCGAGATAATTATCAATCGAAGTACGTAAATATCGAATTATCGAATCTCGATGTAAGAATGTCTATTATTACCAATACGGAAGTAGTAATATCGGAATTTCGAATCTGCGAAGTAAATTCTATCTTATACCATACGCAAGTAAATATCGAATTATCGAAATCGGCGAGTAAATAATGATCTCTATACAGTATATGCAATATCGAATCGAGTAAATATTAATACGCGAATCGAATTTAACGAATAGTGTAAAATGTCTATTATACCAATACGCGAGTAGTAAATTTGATATAACGATCATATGTTGAGTAAAATGTCTATGTATACCAATACGCAAGTAAATATTGAATTACGAATATGTGAGTAAAATTCCTTATAACTATACGCGAGAAATATCGAATTATCGAATATGTGAGTAAATGTCTATTATACCAATACGCGAGTAAATATCAATTATCGATGATGTGAGTAAAATGTCTGATATACCAATTACGTGAGTAAATATCGAATTATCGAATATTGGATGAGTAAAAATGTCTCTATATCCCATAGCGAGGTAAATATTGAATTATCGAATATGTGAGTAAAATGTTATTATCATATACGCGAGTAATATCGAATTATCGAATATGTGAGTATAAAAGTCTATTATACCAATACCTAGAAATATCGAATCTGCGGGAGTAAAAATTACTATGTATACCAATACGCGAGTAATTATCGAAATCTAATCCGTTGAGTAAATATTATTATACCAATACGCAAGTAAATACGAATTATCGAATGATGCGAGTTAAATGTCTAGTTATACCAATACGAGAAGTAAATATCGAATTTTCGAAATCTGCGAGTAAAATGTCTATATACCAATACGCGATGTAAAATATCGAATTATCGAATCTGCAAGTAAAATCCCTATATTATACCAATAGCGGTCGAGTAGTAGTTAAATATCTCTGTTTTAATATCGAATTCTGCGATGAAGTGTAAAATGTCTATATACAATACGCGAGTAAAACATCGAATTATCGAATATGTGAGTAAAATGTCATTATACCCATACAGGAGGTAAATATCGAAGTATCGAATATGTGAGTAATAAAATGTCTATATACCAAACGCGGATAAATTGCGAATATCGAAATGTGAGTAAACATGTCTATTATACCAATACAACCGAGTGTAAATATCGAATATCGAATATGTAAGTAAAAGTCTATTTATCACCAAACGCGAGTAAATATCGAATATCGAATATGTAAGTAAAATGTCTATTTCCAATAGCTAGTAAATATTGAATTATCGAATATGTGAGTAAAATGCTATTACCAATACGCGAGGTAAATATCGAATATCGAATATGTAAGTAAAATGTCTATATACCAATAGCGCTAGTAAATATCGAATATACGAATATGTGAGTAAAAGTGTTATTATTACAATACGCGAGTAAATATCGAATCGATCTATGTAAGTAAAATGTCTTTATACCAATACGCTAGTAAATCGAGCATTATCGAATATGTGAGTAAAATGTGGATTATACCAATACAGCGAGTGTAAATATCCAATTATCGAATTGGAGGTAAAATGTCTATTTATACCAATACGCGAGTAATATCTATTATTAGACTATGTGAGTGGGAAAATGTCTATTATCCCAATACGCGAGTAAATATCTAGAATTACAGAATATGCGAGTAAAATGTCTATGTATACCAATACCGCGAGTAAATATCGAATATAGAATATGTGAGTAAAATGTCTATTATACCAATACGCGAGTAAATATCGAATTATCAGATATGTGAGTAAAATGTCTATATACCCAAATACGCGAGTAAATATCAAACTTATGCGGAATATGCAAGTAAACATGTCTATTATACAAACCAATAAGAGTAAATATGCAAAAATTATCGAATATGCAAGTTAAAAAGTCTAATTATACCAATACACGAGTAGAATAATCGAACTTATGAATATGCGAGTAATGTAAAATGTCTATTATACAATACGCGAAGTAAATACGAATTATCGAATATGTGAGTAAAAATGTCATTATACCAATACGCGAGTAAGTAAACTATAGAACTTATCGAAATATGAGAGTTAAAATGGCTATTATACCCAATACGTAGTAAAATATCGAATGTATCGAATATGTGAGATAAATAGGTCTATATACCAATACGAAGTTAAATCGAATTTTTGATCTACGAGGTAAAATGTCTATTAAAAAAATACGTAAGTAAATATCGAATCTGGGGGCGGTGGGCTAATTATCGAATGTTCGAACATGAGAGCTTCGAAAGCAGCGCTGAGAGATTTTTGTAATATTTCAAAAGTCCTGGATATTAGAACATGTTCCTAGAGCCATTTCCCAGGTCCCATCAGCATTTACATTAGTTACCATGATATTTTATTGTATTTATTCAAATTTTCGAAACTATTTGACTGTTATTGAATAAATGGGTCGTTTCGAACTTTCATCATAGTGGGAAGTTCGAAAACGGAACGAACTTCGAAAAAGTCCGCCCATCTCTGTAAAGACCCTCTAAAGTTCTCTATGCAGGAAAAAAAAAATCTAATGTCATTTTTTCATTGTGTTTATTCAATGACATACAGACATATGCCATTAGGCTTCTTTTCTTTGTTTTTTATTCAGATCCTTTTTTACTTTTCTGTTTATGTATTCATTTTCCAGATCATTAATATCTTAACTGCAGCCGTTTTACCTCCTGATATTCCCGTAAGTCCGATTGACAAAAATTGTCCCTGGATTCAGAACGACACAAAAAACATCGAGTTAGAGTTACGCTATAGTTGTTTAAATGTATATGCTCAGGAAGAATCTTTTCTTGTACTCTTGCACAAGTGTAAGTAATGTGGTCATGGGTTTGTGTAGGGGTGATTAGGTTCAGGTAACAGGCACCAGGTGATTGCCTGCTTCTCTGTCCATCATTGTGTTGAATAAAGGTACTTTTAGTCCTTGAAGCTATTGTATGGTTTCACTGGTCTGCATGCCAATTTTTCCTAAAATGATTAAGATATATCTACATTTTTGGCTGGGTGGTAGACACTGCCTTTAAAATGATTGGGACAATATACGTAGTTGTTTTTTTATGTTGTTGTTGCCAAATACTGAAACTGCTGGTATTAATACAAATATGATCTGGTTGATCCAGGGATCCTTTCCAAATGCAAATCAGATCAGAAGGATTTTTCCCCCCTCCATTTTTAGTGGTATTTTTTGCCTTCCTCTGGATCAACGTTAGAGTAGGGTTAATGAGTAGGGTATAAGGTTGAGACGTATATGTTTATTCCACATTCTAATACTATGTTACTAGTACTGTTATACAGACATATGGGTAGGATATAAAGGTTGGACTAGATGGACGTATGTCTTTATACAACCCAATACTATGTGTTACTATGTAACTGTTATACAGACATTATGGTAGGGTATAAAGGTGGTGACTAGATGGACGTAGTCTTTATAAAACCTCCAATACTATGTTACTATGTTAACTGGTTGACAGACATTAGGGTAAGTAAAGGTTGGACTAGATGGAGTATGCTTTATACAACCTCCAATACTATGTTACTATGTAACTGTTATACAGACATGTAATGGGTAGGGTCTAAAGGTTGGACTAGATGACTTATGCTTTATACAACCTCCAATACTATGTTACTATGTAACTGTATTACAGACATTATGGGTAGGGTATAAAGGTTGGACTAGATGTAGTATGTCTTTATAACCTACAATTACTATGTTACTATGTAACTGTTATACAGACTATGGGTAGGGGATAAAGGTTGGACTAGATGGAGTATATCTTTATACAACCTCCAATACTATGTTACTATGTAACTGTTATACAGACATATGGGTAGGGATAAAGGTTGGACTAGATGGCGTATGTCTTATACAACCTCCAATACTATGTTAGTATGTAACTGTTATACAGACATTATGGGTAGGGTATAAAGGTTGGACTAGATGGACGTAATGTTCTTATACAACCTTCCAATATATGTTACTATGTAACTGTTATACAGACATTATGGGTAGGTATAAAGATGTACTAGATGGATGTATGTCTTTATAACACCCCAATACTATGTACTATGTAAATGTTAGACAGGACAGTATGGGTAGGGTATAAAGGTTGGACTAGATGGATGATGTTTATACAACTCCAATACTATGTTATATGTAACTGTTATCCAGACATTATGGGTAGGTATAAAGGTTGGACTAGATGGACGTATGTCTTTATACAACCTCCATACTATGTTAGTATGTAACTGTTATACAGACATTATGGGTAGGGTATAAAGGTTGGACTAGATGGACGTATGTCTTTATACAACCTCCAATACTATGTTACTATGTAACTGTATACAGACATTATGGGTAGGGTATAAGTTGACTAGATGGACGTATGTCTTATACAACCTCCAATACTATGTTACTATGTAATGTTAGACAGACATTATGGGTAGGGTATAAGGGTTGACTAGATGGATATGTCCTATTCAACTTCCCAATACTATGTTACTATGTAACTGTTATACAGACATATGGGTAAGGTATAAAGGTTGGATAGATGGACGTATGTCTTTATACAACCTCCAATACTTGTTACTATGTAACTGTTATACAAGACATTATGGGTAGGGTATAAAGTTGGACTAGATGCGTATGTTTTATACACACCTCCAATACTAGTTACTATGTAGCTGTTTAGACAGACATTATGGGCTGGAGTAAATGTTGGACTAGATGGACGTATGTCTTATATAACTCCAATACTATGTTACTATGTAATGTTATACCGAGAATTATGGGTAGGATATAAGGTTGGACTAGAAGGACGTATGTCTTTATACAACCTCCAATACTATGTTACTATGTAACTGTTAACAGACATTATGGGAGGGTATAAATGTGGACTAGATGGACGTATGTCTTTATCAACCTCCCATACTATGTTACTATGTAACTGTTAACAGACATTATGGGTCAGGGTTATAAGGTTGGACTAGATGGACGTATGTTCTTATTAACAACCTCCAATACTATGTTACTATGTAACTGTTATACAGACATTATGGGAGGGTATAAAGTTGGACTAGATGGTGTTGTCTATACAACCTCCAATACTAGTTACTATGTAATCTGTATACAGACATTATGGGTAGGTATAAAGGTTGGACTAGATGGACGTATGTCTTTATCAACCTCCAATACTATGTTACTATGTAACTGTTAACAGAATTATGGGTAGGGTATAAAGGTTGACTAGATGGATAGTATGTCTTTATACAACCTCCAAATATGGTTACTAGTAACTTGTTATACAGACATTATGGGTAGGGTATAAAGGTTGGACGACTAGATGGACGATTGTCTTTATACAACCCAATACTAGGTTACTATGTAACTGTTAACAGACATTGGGTAGGGTATAAAGGTTGGACTAGATGGACGTTATGTCTTTATACAACCCAATACATGTTACTATGTAACTGTTATACAGATATTAGGTGGTAGGGTATAGGTTGGACTAGATGGAGTATGTCTTTATAAACCACCATACTATGTTACTATGTAACTTGTAACAGACATTATGGGTAGGGTTATAAAGGTTGGACTAGTGGACGTATGTCTTTATAAACCTCAATATCAGTTACTATGTAACTGTATACAGATATTATGGGTAGGTATAAAGGTTGGACTAGAGGACGTATGTCTTTATACAACCTCCAATACTATGTTACTATGTAACTGTTAGTACAGAATTATGGGTAGGGTATAAAGGTAGGACTAGATGGATGTCATGTCTTATACAACCTCCAATACTCTGTTACTAGTAACGTTACAGACATTAGGTAGGTATAAAGTTGGACTAGATGGACGTATGTCTTATACAACCTCCAATACTATGTTACTATGTAACTGTTTACAGAATTAGGGTGGGTATATAAAGGTTGACTAGATGGACGTATGTCTTATACAACATCAATACTAGGTACTATGTAACTGTAGACAGACAATGGGTAGGGTATAAAGGGTGGACTAGATGGACGTATGTCTTATTAACACCTCCAATACTAGTTACTATGTAACTGTTAACAGACATATGGGTAGGGTATAAAGGTTGGACTAGATGGACGTATGTTTTATACAACTCCAATACTAGTTACATGTAACTGTTATACAGACATATGGGTGGGGTAAAAGGGGTTGACTAGATGGACATAGTCTTTATCAACATCCAATACTAGGTTACTAGTGTAACTGTTAACAGACATTATGGGTAGGGATAAAGGTTGGACTAGATGGATGTATGTCTTTATACAACCTCCAATATATGTTACTATGTAACTGTATACAGACATTTGGGTAGGGTTAGATAAAGGTTGGACTAGATGACGTATGTCTTTATACAACCTCCAATACTATGTTACTATGTAACTGTTATACGAACATTATGGGTAGTATAAAGGTTTGGACTAGATGGACGTAGTATTTAACAACCTCCAATACTAGGTTATATGTAACTGTTATACAGACATTATGGGTAGGGTATAAAGGTTGGACTAGATGGACGTATGTTTATACAACCTCCAATTACTATGATACTGTAACTGTTATACAGACATTATGGTAGGGTATAAAGGTTGGACTAGATGGAAGTATGTCTTATACAACCTCCATACTATGTTACTATGTAACGTTATACAGACATTAGGGTAGGGTATAAAGGTTGGACTAGATGGACGTATGTCTTTATAAACCTCCAATACTATGTTACATTTAACTGTTAGACAGACATGATGGTAGGGTATAAAGGTTGGACTAGATGGACGTATGTCTTTATACAAACTCCAATACTATGTACTGTGTAACTGTTATACAGCATTATGGGTAGGGTAAAGGTTGGACAGATGGACGTATGTCTTTATACAACCTCCCATAACTATGTACTATGTAACTGTTTACAGACATTATGGGTAGGTATAAAGGTTGGACTAGATGGATAGTATGTCTTTATACAACTCCAATACATGTTACTATGTAACTGTTAAACAGACATTATGGGTAGGGTATAAAGGTTGGACTAGGTGACGTATGGTCTTTATACAACCTCCAATATTATGTTATATGTAAAGTTTATACAGACATTATGGGTAGGGTATAAAGGTTGGACTAGATGGACGTAGTTTTTATACAACCTCCAATACTATGTTACTATGTAACTGTTAACAGACATTATGGTAGGGTATAAAGGTGGACTAGATGGACGTATGTTTTATACAAACTCCAATACTATGTTACTATGTAACTGTTATACAGACATTATGGGTAGATATAAAGGTTGGACTAGATGGACGTATGTCTTATACAACCTCCAATACTAGGTGACTATGTAACTGTTATACAGAATATATGGGAGGGTTATAAAGGTTGGACTAGATGGACGTATTGTCTTATACAAGCTCCAATACTATGTTACTATGTAAGTTATACAGACATATGGGTAGGATATTATAGGGGGGGGGGGGGGGGGGAGGGGGGGGGGGGGGGGGGGGGGGGGGGGGGTGGTCATTTGCTGAGAGTTGTTCAGAGAACGCCCCTCGTTTAATGGTCCATGGCAGGAATATGGCCATCTGCGTAATTGAATACACTGTATCTTGTACAATGAAAGTCACTCCCAAATCAGAAAACGTTGGACAATCCAGTCATCTCCGTGTCTGTCTTTCGTTTAAAGTGAACAATTACTGTAGAAGCTTGATGCCTAAAATGGAACCACTTGCGGGTGGATTTTATCGTACAGTTCACCTTATTTTGGAAATGATTGCAAACACAATGTGTTATCCTTTTTTTGATGCTGTCCCCCACAAAAGGATATGGTTGAGGAATCTATTCCTTGTGAAAGAGTATAACTGAAAGGACTTGGTGTCTTTAATGTCAATCCTTTTATCTAAAAGACAAATGTAAATAACAACTCGCAGGTGCGGCAAGCCTGTGCTAAAGATATATGAGACATTCTGAAAAAATGATTTGTTTTTATTTTCTAATTGATTTACATTAAAAGAAAAAATCAATAATATTGTAAGGCCTTATGTTTTAAAGTATGATATTTTAAAGTACAAATGAAAAAGAACATCACTGAGATAAAACACACAGGCTGGTGTTTAAAATTAGGCACGTGTTTATCACACAGAAAAGTTGCTACCAAAACCCTAGCAACTTTACTATGGAATAACAGACACAGCCTTGCCTATGGATTAGGGGACACAAAATGTTCGTACATTACTCCGATAATTTCTGTCTATAGGGATCTAGTTTATGTAATAGGGATGGCGCGTTCGCGGATCGAACCGGATTTCTCATATTTGGGGAATGTTCCCCCCCCCCGAAAAAACGTATTTCGAAAAATTTTTGAAAATACTGAGGATTTCTCTTATTTTCATAAATATGTATTTTCGAAAAATTGTTAGAAAAAATTACGGGATTACTCGTATTTTGAAAACATAGTATTTTCGAAAATTTTTCGAAATTACGAGAATATCCCGTAATTTCCAAGGATATTTTTCATTTTATGGTCCGCTCGGATTTTCGAATTTCGAATCTTTTCTAGTTTTTAAGTTTTTTTAACCGTTTTTAGTTGGTTTATAACAATTTTTAAATACAATTCGTATGTTCAATTGCACATTATCGGATCAATTGATATACAGGCAGCCTCCAGGGTTTCAAACTATATAATGAATAGGGTACCCCACCAGGACTTCCAGCGCTTTTCCTGGACCTCAACTGCCAGTAGTTGCCAGCCAAACATCGCAAAAAAAGGGCTGTTCAGTCTTTATAAGGCCAAACCAGGGGTGCTCCATTTTTTGTGCAGACCACAGCAAAAAAAAACACAACGTTTCGACTCACAAAGCCAGTTTTCAAGGCTCTCATAGACACTTTTCCCTTAAAAAATATTTAAGAAAACTTGCAAAATCCCAAGTATATGTGCCCATGACATATAGGATTGATTTTTCTGTCCAAAAGAGTCTTGTCTACATTTTCCACATTAATCAAGGTAAGCATGTCCACGTTCAGAGCACGGAAGATGAAATGCTATGCTTGAGACGCGCGCTAACCTATATGCTAGTGCACATTAACAATTGTAAAGATTTGAAATCCGAAACGCGTAAGCAAGGACCATTGTGTGTTCTATCTGTTTGCAGGTTGGCAATTTTTAACATGCCTAACAAAATGGAATGTTTTTAACGGACACGAGACGTCCAATTCAGCGAGGTCGTAGAGTGCGTTTGCTAGCTGGCCGCATTGAGAGAAAGGAGGAGTTGAGGTGATTATAATGTAAAAGAAAGCAACTCCTAAATCGATTTATCCATCATTTTCACCAAAATAAAGAAGACCTTAAATATCTTTTCAAAATTGAATTTATTAAAGAAAAAAAACAAATTCAGTGGGTTGCGAGGTTGCGGGAGACATTAAATTCTCTTTAAGCTGGCCATTCATATTGAAATGTCAAGTGTGCAGGCAGTTTTTTCCCTTCCAAGGTTATGTTTTAGAAACTTTGTATGTTCCTCGCTCACTGGGAATTCGGATTGGATGTCAGAGAATTAATCCTTATTTTGTGGGTAAGTTGGGCTCTGCTATTTATAGTGACAGAGATACTGAAGTACCTACTGTTCTAAGACAGTTGCGTGTTAGGCTCTGTGGGGGGGCTTTTAGGTTGTTTTTAGTTATGCCGCTCAAATTTAACGTTCATAGCTACTTGAATAATTTGATTGTTGAGGTGGCATTTGGCCATGAATAGACAGAGAAAAAAACCGTTAGTTTTCAGTAAACTCTATCCATTATACCATACCCTTAATGTTGATAGAGGCCATTCAAGTGTTCTCAAATGAGTTCTTGCATCCCAGACAACGTTTAAAATATGTAGCACGGCCATTAAGCTGATTTAAAGTCTCAGAAAAACATAATCAGAATGAGAAATAAACACAATTGGGGAACCCATTAAAAGTGTTTCAGTAGATTTTCATACTCTTAGTTAATTTCCAGGAAATTTGCAGTACTGTCGGAGGCTTCCATTAGCTAAAAAAGCCATCAACAAAGATGACATCTAACCCCAAACAAATTTTATTAATTACCAATAGAGCAGATTTGGGCTTGCGTCATGCACTAGAATGGTCTGCAAGTTCATACTTCATTAAAATCCACGAAACCTAAAGAATCCCAGGGGGAAGAGGAATTCTGCGGGAGTTTGTTAAGTTTGTTGTAGTTGGGACATCCGTATAGAGTCATTGCCAAATCTTTAGTAAACAAGAGTCTTTAGGTTTATTCCTCATTGTGAATCACATTTAATGTTTACATATATCACCTTACTGCACTTTTTCTCTGCTTTTATAGGTATACCCGGTTGTCCCAAACTGCGGCTCCCAGATGTTTGGAAACTACAACTCCCAGCATCCTCAATACAGAGAGGAATCAATAGGGAATGTGAAGTTGTAGTTTTTCAACATCTGGAGAAGGCAGTCAGTTTGGCCCATTCTGAGGGTATACCAAAGAAGATGTCGGAATGAATACTAAGATGCACAGTTAGGTGAAGTCTATATTATTACGTAATTAACTGAGCTACGCTCAACAGTTATATTCCATAAAGTCCAGTATTATCTGAATTCAGAAGCTTAGGTTAAAAGTTACCTACATATTTAATGCTAACTAGTGTAATAACACAAAACACTCATTACCCTCTAACACTTTCCCTCCCTATACAGTACCCAGGATGAGGACCTCCTTAAACACCAAAAAACCCTTAGCCGTGGTTTACCAGCCAATCGGCTATTTTACCCAAATTCTTTTTCACCAGTCCTTCTAGGCTGGACAGGTGAAGAAGGTGAAAAGTAGTCGACCAACAACGAGGAAAACTAGGTAAGTAAAATGTTGATGCTGGATAGAATGCAGGGTGAGAACTTAGTGGTTCAGACATTATTTAATGATACTGAGGCTAGGCACCCCACTATTGCGTTTTTATGCGCTCTCTTTTAAGATCAGAAAACGCGTCAATTCACTGAAACGTTCGTTTCGGTGTGCGTGCGATTGCAATGCAATTTGCATTCCGCATTTTAATCGCAATTGCATGCGTTTCCTAACAAAACGCATGCGAAAATTCGTTGCGTTCCATGTGCGATTGCGTTTGCGGTTGCAGTGATGGCATGCCCTGAGTGTTAATTAATGTTCCAGGTGTTATTTAACAATACCAATTGTGAGGACATATTCAATCTTAGGAGCCTATTGGCCTAGAGTTATAGAGTATACTAGGATGTTGAGTTACCTTAATAGCAGGGATGATTACATACTCAGGTTCCTAAAAGGCACTAAAGGTTTGGTTGCCCATTACACCCATTTTACAATAACTATATTCTGTGAAATTTGGAAAGTAATAAAATAAATATTAAATATTAATTAATCACATCCGATCCTGCAGGCCACAAGGGCACCCCCAAGACATGTGCTTACTATGAGTATGGAATGGCAGCCATGGGGCGTTATTAAAATGGAGTTAGTCAAAGTAGCCGTTACATTGATTGTACCACAAATTGCTCCTAAAAATATACTTCAACTCTGATTGTCCCTCCCTATGGCGGATGGCAAGACCTAGGAAGACAAAAAACATTTCTCATTGGCCAGATCATGGATCTGCAGGAAAGAAAACGGTAAGGAAAAGGACCGTAAGGAAGAAGGTAAGTATAACATTTCATCCAGACTGTATACCCGTAGGGCCTAGGGACTATATCCTGGGGATTTTAATGGGACAAGATGAGGGATTGGGGGGAGTGTAAATGAACTGTGATTTTCCCATAGAAAGAGGAAGGCATGTTGCAAAACCCCCCTGTTTTGGGAAATGGACTGTCTCTAATAGCTTGTGTTTATAAAACTGATTCCTTTGCCTATTTAATACAACCCACTGGTTTTGATGAGGCGTCAGTGTGAATTTGCTAAAAAGGCTTTGGAATGTTCCGTGTGCCAAACGACTTTCGAGCTCTAAGTGCTTGCAAAAATCAAGGCTAATAATGACACAAATGATTTTATGTGTTTGCATTTATAGCCAGGTCTGTTTATTTAATCTGGAGGAAAGGTGATAGAGAACATTCTCAACAGATCTTTCACAGATTTCCCAATCATAACGGGAATATAAAGAAATCACTCAATGAAGAGATTCGTCATTTACTTCTAACCCTCCTTCATATGTACAGGGTCTGTACAAAGTAGCTGATTAGGCAGTTCCTCTTCCTCTCTTTGTTATGCATGTGTAACATGTACCAGCTGATAAACGATAGGGCTGATGGACCGATCTGGAAAAGTCCACTGACAATGATCTTGGTGAAGGATGGCATCCAGGAGCGTTATTATAGGCCCATTAATGTATTGTAATATGGAATAAATATTCATATCCCACATAAGAGCCTTTCTTTGGCGTAATAATGTGGTACAGCTGGGGCATATTTATAAGTCGCAGTATCGTTATATAGCCAATACCGCACCTTTAACGGTTGTAAAATGTAGTGATTGTCAACATACGATGTGGTGTAAAATTGTGGCTCTGTACAATTACATCATGAACGCACCAAATTTATGTTCACTAGAGATTAGAGATGGCCGGTGCGCGGACCCGCAACCGGGATCCGCCGCGGATTATCCCATCCGCGAACGGCGGATGTATTCCGGATTTTCCGCCTTCCAAACTTACGAAACCGCGGATTTATTTTTTTTTTACGAAAATTTTCGAACAATCGAGTATCTCGCAATACGGAATCTGCGCAATCTTCCGGGACCAGGGAAAACCCAAGAAGATCCTCGTAATTACGAGAATTTTTTTTCATAAAAACGAGAAATTCTTGAAATTCGGCAATTTTTGGGATATTTTAAAGGACGGGAGCAAGCACCACATGACCCAAATTAGCCAATGGAGCTAACTGATTACACGTTTCTGATTTAAAGAGGGAATCCTCGTTTTCGGAGATCTGCGGAGGTTTTACGGAGTCCCGTTTTACGGAAATCCTCGTTTTACGGAAATCCTCGTTTTTCGAAAAAATTACGTTCTCGCTAGCGGACTTGTAATTGTTTAGGTAGTGTACGGCATGTATAAGTGTTTACTAAGGACAGTACCCATTTGGTCCCATGAGTGATAAGGTACATACCAAGTCTATTTCGACCATATTAATGAGGATTTTGCCCGAACCTTTTATTTTAATAAGTTTTTTAACGGTCCGTCGCGGATTTTCGAATTACGGATTTTTCGAAATCCGGATCCTCGCGCGGAAACCGGATTTTTCGAAGTTCGTTGGACATCTCTACTGAGATGTTGTGGGTCGAATAGAAACCCAGTTTCGTTGAACTCTGAAGATTTCGAAGTGGCCGACGAAACTTTCGAACTCCCGAATTTACGAAAACCCAAATTTCAATGGGTTTTTTGGTTTTTTTGAAAAATCCATAAATCGAATTCGAAAGTGAAAGTAGATGATTATCGAAATCGAAAGTAGATGATAGACGACAAATGGAAAGTAGAGGATTATCGAAATTGAAAGTAGATGATTTATCGAAATTGAAAGAGATGATTATTGAAATAGAAAAGTAGATGATTATCGAAATAGAAAGTAGATGCTAATTATCGGAAAGAGCTATTTTCGAAAAATCAAAAAAAGTAGGTATTTTCGAAAATCAACTCGAACTTTCAAAAACAAAAGACTCAACAGTTTTGAAATCTCTAATGATCACGCTCACACATTGTAAGTTTGACTATACCATTACTATGCGGACTCTAATACATACTGGTATTGCATGGCCGCTGGACACAGGTATAAAAAGCAGCTTTTACAGTAGTTGTTATAGTTCCTGATGTTTGCACAACAAACTTTGTCAGACCACATTGCATTAATTTTCATCCCCACCTTGATTTGTGTTTGTTTCTGAACTTTAAATTTTCAGTGCATTATGGTCACCGCTTCAATTAAAAATGTGCGGATCAACTGTGACCCTCAGGGCCAGGATATAACCCAAACCAGCATGTTTAAAATACTCTAAATGAAGAATGTTAAAATATGAAAATATTTTGTGTTCTCCATCTTTATAGTACGTGAAACATAAAATAAAAAACTAAAACGAAAAAGTAATACTTTTACAAGGCTAAAACACAATTAAGGCTTGGTCGTTATGTCTGTTCATGATAGAATTATATTCGAGTTTTTTTTTCTTTACTTTCTAAGTAAAGGAAAGAAAGAAAAAAATATTTATATACAGTATACTGCATGTATGTTCTGCTTGTATATATATAGATATATATATATATATATATATATTATATCTATATATATATATCAACTGAACTACCGTTGGTATTAAACCAGTAATCTCAATATTATATAGTATCCCGTACCAACCAGAATTACAGTATTGTGATTAATACCAGCAATTCTTAAATTATACTAGATCCCTGTACCAACCAGAACTAATTATATGTATAATACCAGCAACTTTAATATTATATAGTATCCCCGGACCAACAGAACTACAGTACTATGTCATTAACACCAGTAATCCAAATCATATATAGTATCCCTGTAACCAACTCGAGCTACAGTACTGCATTATACACAGTAATTCTCATATATATATACGTTATCCTGTACCAACAAGAACTACGTATATTATTAATACCAGTAGTCTCAATATTATATAGTTCCCTGTACCAACAGAAACTAGTTATACATGATGTATTAATACCAGTATTTCAATATTATATAGTATCTCCGTACCAACAAGAAAACACAGTATATGTATTAAACCAGTAATTCTCAATATTTATAGTCTAGTATACTGTACCAACAAGAACTACAGTAAGTATTACTACCAGTAGTTCTCATATTAATAGTATCCCTGTACCAAAACAGGACTTAAGTATAATATTACTACCAGTAGTTCTCAATATTATAGTATCACCTGTACCAACCCCACACTACAGATATATATTAAATACCAGTTAATCTCAATATTAATAGTATCGGCTGTACCAACCAGAACACAGTAATAGTATTATACCAGAATTCACAATATTATATAGCTCCCTGTACCAACGAGAAAATACGGTATATGTCTATAATACCAGTAATTCTCCAATATTATATGTATCCCGTACCAAACAGTTACTACAGTATATTTATTAATACCAGTCTTCTAAATATTAATAGTATCCATGTACAACAGAACTACAGTTTTGTATTCAATGGCCAGTAATTTTCAATATAATAAGAATCTGTCCAAACCAGAACTACAGTATATGTACTAATACCAGTAATTCTCATAAAATTATATAGATCCCCATACAACCACGAACTACAGTATATGTAATAATCCCAGTAATTTTCAATATTATAGTATCCCATGTACCAACCAGAACTACAGTATTGAGATTAATACCAGTAATTCTGCACATATTATATGGTATCCCCATACCAACCAGAATACACGTATATGCTTAATACCAGTAATTCTCAATATTATCAGTATCCCTGTATCAACCAGACTACATATATGCTATAATACCAGTAATTCTCAATTAGTTATACATTATCCCTGTACCACCAGAACTACAGTTATAAAAATAGAAAAGATAATCAATGCACATTCCATCAGGCCCCAACAATATCAATTATCTGCCTCACTTGCATACTTATAAAAAAAAGGGGTTTTAGATACATTAACGGTGATCACATGAATGAAAAAGCCTTCCAACCACTCAATCAAGTTCACCCAGTCTGGAAGGTCCTAACGTTAAACTTTTCAATTCTTGTACTTCAATTACGATAGCAAACTTTTGCATTTTCATTCTTACACACTGGATCATTTAACAGGCTCTCTCCCTTCCCCTCAGCCTTTGGCTTTTTTTTTAAAATGGGGAAGAGGGCCATCCAGTGCTTTATATTAAAGGCAGAGGACCTCACCATTAAAGGGGCGTGTTGGGGGTGCTAGTACCACATGGAGGCTGACAAGCCCCCCATAAATACATAACAATACAAGAATGTGGAAGCACTCCAATTAGGCTAATTTACAACTACAATTTAGGGAAGTGCTAATGATCTGGTCAAACATTTATACAAACAAGAAAGATTAATCAATGCACATTCCTAGGCCCCATACAATTATATTATCTGCTCACTGCAATACCTTTATTAAACAAAGGGGTTTTAGGATACATTACTGTGATCACATGAATGAAAAGCACTCCAACACGTCAAAGTAACCCCAGTACTGGAAAGGTGCCTAATGTCTAACCTTTTCAATTTCTTTTACTTCAATTACGATTAGCAAAACTTTTGCATTTCTCATTCTACACACTGGATCCATTTAACAGGCTCTCTCCCTCCCCCTCAGTATCTCCGTACCAAACAGAACAACAGTATATGTTATTAATACCAGAATTCTCAATATTATATAGTATCCTGTACCAACAAGAACTACAGTATATGTATATACCAATAATTCTCAATATTAATAGTATCCCTGTACAACTAGAACTACAGTATATGTATAATACCAGTAATTCTCAATATTATATAGTATCCCTGTACCAACCAGAATTACAGTATCTGTATTAATACCATTAATTCTCAATATTATATAGTATCCTGTACAACCAAAAACTACATATATGTATTAATACAGTTAATCTCAATATTATGTATTACTTGAGTATAAACCGACCCGAGTATAAACCGAGGTACCCAATTTCACATAAAAATCCTAATAAAAGTTGTTGACTCGAGTAATAAACCAAGGGTAGAACTTGGCTTAAAGATGTTTGGAAAACTACAATCCCAGCTAATAAAGGCATGCTGGGAGTTGTGTTTCCAAACATCTTGAATGCCACCCTCACTTGGCATTTAAGATGTTTGGAAACTACAACTCCCAGCATGCTTATTAGCTGGGAGTTGTATGTTCCAAAAATCTTAAATGCCAAGTGAGGGTGGCATTCAAGATGTTTGGAAACTACAACTCCCAGCATGCTTTATTAGCTGGGAGTTGTAGTTTCCAAACATCTTGAATGCCACCCTCAATTGGCCAATCAAGATGTTTGGAAACTATAACTCCCAGCTAATAAGCATGCTGGTAGTTGTAGTTTCCAAACATCTTGAATGCCCACCCTCACCCTCCCACCCAGTTCAGTTTGTACGTGTGGGTTCTCCCATCCAGGAACTGGTGGGCTCTCCTCCATCCAAGGGCTTTCTGTTGGGACTGTGTGGCATTGAAGGTAAGCGTCCTCTCCATTCCGGCATCCGCGCGCATTCCTGTACTGGCGCGCCAGCTGAGTCACTAATTGGCCCTGGGCTAGGTGCCGGGCTGTGACGTCAGGCCGGCACGCCAGTACAGGGAATGATCGTGCGGGCTTGCCGGAGTGCTAAGGTAAGGTAATCACTGAGGATTAAACCGAGTCCAGTTTTCAGGCTGATTTTACAGCCTGAAAAAACTCGGTTATACTCGAGTATATACGGTATATAGTACCCATGTTACCAACGCAGGCACTACAGTATATGTATTAGATGCTTACTATAAAACTAATACACACAAGTATATTTATGATATCACTGATCACCAAATACATCTAGTTTGAGTTAATCTTTTATGTATTTTGGTATACCATAAGCTTCCAGTAATTCATACATATGAGAATATAGAATCCCCGGCTGTTAAGAATCCAATACACTTATAGGAGTCTCTAGGTGGTAACAGTAATTGTAGGTATGTATTAATACCAAAATAATTTCTCACATATGGTATAAGTAATGAATAGCAACCCTCATGTACACAGAACTACATATATGGTTTTATTTTTATGCGCACCGATAAAATGTCTACAAGATGTTAGATTCTAGCCTTACTTATTTTATAGGCCACTTTTAAGAATGTCCAACTGAACTTTCCACTACCCATCTGCTGGAAGAAAAACCACAAGGTTCCTCCAGTTTCACCGTTCTCACTGTAAAGAAACCTTTCCTAACCTGAGACGAACTGATTTTCTTCTAATCTGAAAGGGATGTCAAAGGATTTATTGTAAAGAGGTTATTGCACGGTCCATTGTAAAATGTCTAAATTATCAATCTGCAAAGGAAGTCATTTAAAGTTACTTAGAATTAAAAGTACTCCCCCCCCCCACCCTATGTGCATTCAAATCCAACAATTATTAGCTTTTTGTCTGTTATTTTCTGATATGTACCTTCAGATTTAATATTACATTCAGTCGTTAAACAAGCTAGGTGATAGTTTAGTAGATTCCTGCAAGACCTAAGCTACAAGTTCTTCCAATGCTTTTAATGAATTTCTCAATTTTAAAAGGCAAGTCAGCCCACAAACGAAAAACTTACATCAGGCTAAACACCCCAAAACTAGAGATGGAGACTGTTGGATCATTTTAGAAACTTTCGAACATATGGAAAGTTTTCAAATGTTTTTTTAAGTTCGAAAACGGACCTATTAAAGTCCTGTGTGAGTCAAATGTTCGAAAGTTCTAATGAAATCCCAATTTTACATTAAAATATTCAATGGTAATTAATGTAAATGGCTGTGGGACCTGGGATGGTCGGGGAACCTTTCCAATATCCAGAAATGTAAAAAAAAAAATTGATTTTATACTCAGCGTTGGTACTTTCGAGTTCCCGCTTGCATTTTCGAAATAATCCCATTAACGATTCGAACATCGATAATTAACACATAAATGATTTGAAACATCAATAATGATCTCATAAACGTTCGAAGATCGTTCGATTTTTTCAATTCGAGAGGTGAGTTTCAAGTTTGTCCATCTCTACCCAAAACCCTAACAGTAAAAGTTTGAAATGTGAAATATATAAGCTCTAACCTGAAATCCTGCACAATGTCATGGTTCCCCTGTTTCTGCTTCTGGGAATCCAGGTAGTAACTGTTCAGTTAGGATTTGACAGTGACATCACCAGCACAATGACTGAATGCAATCCCTTCTGCCTCTTCTGTGCATGCCCAGCTCAGTACAGGCTCAGGACAGTTTCTAAGCTCAGGTTCCATTAGGCATCCAGAAGATAGCAGGCCTACAGTAATGAATTCTAGGACAAAGTATGATATATCACATGTTTAAGAGGCAATTCTTTCTTAAAATATTCTTATGAGGGTGGAGTTGTCCGTTAAGTTTCCTGGTTCTGTTGGTTTTTATTTGTCTCATGAGGTTTCCTTCTAAAATTGCCCTTTAAGAAGTTTTCTAAAATGTGCAATTTTTCCTGGCCCCTGAGTTGATTCGGCACATTATCAGGTGGAAGCAAGTCAAGGGGGAGACAAAATGTAATGTTTTTTATAGTGTTTTGTGCATTAAAGCAGAGGAATTATTATTAAAGACGAGACATGAGTCAACTACCAAAATTGAGATCAAACTAGGATTTCACTTTTGAAAGTTTTGCCAAATTTTAGTTTCGACCCATGAACATTATTTATTCACAGCATTCAATGCAGCTCTATATTGTCAATCCCGGGAAAACATTTTATTTTGGGGATACAAAGAATTCAAGCAGTTTTTCACACAGTATTACTATAATCATTTTCACGCAAATTCCCTTTTTTTTTTTTTTTACACAAATATTTAGGCATGCAAACTTTTATGCAAATGAATGTTCCATAAAATGACCTTCTGAATGGCTTAAAAGATTTAAAATAATTTCAACATTAATCTATTATATGCAATATCCTGAATCCATGCTTGATTTCAAATACTAATCTAAGTATTCTTTTATTATTGGCTGACCTTTCAGAACGAGAAGATTTCTCTCAATAATGCGTTAAAAACTGTACAAGAATAAGATGTACCAATAATTTATCCAAAAGATAATCCTTAGGGATTCTAAAGACTAGAGATGGACTAGAACTCAAACTGGAACAAGATTTCGAGCCGAACTATTTGAGTTTGAACGGACTGGAGGTATCTCAAACTATTCCCGACCCGGATTTTTGGATTTGACATTTTCCAGATTTCGATAATTATCGATGTTCGAAGTCGAGGCACCGAATATGCAAGTAAACATGTCTATTATACAAAACGCAATTGAAATACAAATTATCAAAACTCGAGTAAAAGTCTATATACCAATACGCGCGAAATATCGATTACGAAATGTGAGTAAAAGTCTATTATACAATAGCGATAGTAATATCGAATTATCGAATATGTAGTAAAATGTCATTATACCAATACACGAGTAATAACGATTATCGAATAGTGAGTAAAATGTCTATTATACCAAACGAGTAAATATCGAATTATCAAATCTGTGAGTAAAATGTCTATTATACAATACGTAGTAAATATCGAATTCTGAATATGTGAGTAAAAGTCTATATACCAATACGCGAGTAAATATCGAATATCGAATATGGGAGTAAAACTGTCTATTATACCAATACGCGAGTAAATATCGGATATCGAATATGTAGTAAAATGTCTATTATACCAATACACGAGTAAATATCGAATATTGATATGTGAGTAAAATGTCATTATACCAATAAGCGAGTAATAATCGAATATCGAATCTGCCCAGTAAAATGTCTATTATACAATAACGAGTAAAATACGAATATCGAATATGTGAGTTAAAATGTCTATTATACCAATACGCAGTAAATATCGAATATCGAATCTGCAAGTAAAATGTCTATTATCCAATACGCGAAAATATCGAATATTGAATATGTGAGTAAAATGTCTATTATACCAATACGCGAGTGTAAATATGGAATAGGAATCTGTGAGTAAATGTTATTATAACCAATACGTGAGTAAATATCGAATATTGAATATGTGAGTAAAATGTCTATTATACCCATACACGAGTTAAATATCGAATTATCGAACGTGAGTAAAAGTCTATTATTACCAATACGCGAGTAAATATCGAATTATCAAAATATGTGAGTAAATGTCTATTATACAATACGCGAGTAAATATCGAATTTTGAATATGTGAGTAAAATGTCTATTATACCAATACGCGAGTAATTATCAAATATCTAATCGTGAGTAAAAATATCTATTATACCAATACGCGAGTAATTATCAAATATCTAATCCGTGAGAAAATGTTTATTATACCAATACGCAGTAAATATCGAATTATCGAATCTTGAGTAAAATGTCTATTATACCAATACGGAAGAAAATATCGAATATCAAATATGCAAGAAAATGTCTATTATACCAATACGCGAGTAAATATCATTATCAAATATGCAAGTAAAAGTTATTATACCAATACGCGAGGTAAATATCGAATTATCGAATCTGCGAGATAAAATCTATTATACCTATACGCAAGGTAAATATCGAATTATCAAATTGCGAGTAAAATGTCTATTATACCAATACGGAGTAAATATCGAATTATCGAATATGTGAGTAAAATGTCTATATACCAATACGTGAGTAATATCGAATTATCGAATATGTGAGTAAAATGTATTATACCAATACGCAAGTAAAGATCGAATATCGAATCTGCAAGTAAAATGTCTATTATACCAATACACGAGTAAATATCGAATATCGAATATGTGAGTAAAATGTCTATATACCAATACGCAAGAATATCGAAATCGAATCTGCAAGTAAAATGTCTATTATACCAATACGCGAGTAAATATCGAATATTGGACTATGTGAGAAACATGTCTATTAATACCAATACGCGAGTAAATATGGAATATCGAATCTGTGAGTAAAATGTCATTATACCAATACGTGAGTAAATATCGAATATTGATATGTGATGTAAAATGTCTATTATACCAATACACGAGTAAATATCGAATTATCGAATCCGTGAGTAAAATGTCTATTATACCAATACGCGAGTAAATATGAATTATCAAATATGTGAGTAAAATGTCTATATTAACAATACGCGAGTAAATATCGAATTTTCGAATATGTGAGTAAAAGTCTATTATACCAATACGCGAGTAATTATCAAATATCTAATCCGTGAGTTAAATATCTATTATACCAATAGCGAGTAATTATCAAATATCTAATCCGTGAGTAAAATGTCTATTATACCAATACGCAAGTAAATATCGAATTATCGAATCTTCGAGTAAAAGTCTATTATCCAATACGGAAGAAAATATCGATATATCAAATATGCAAGTAAATGTCTATTATACCAATACGGAGTAAATTCAATTTATCAAATATGCGAGTAAAATGTCTTATTATACCAATACGCGAGTGAAATATCGATTATCGAATCTGCGAGTAAAATCTATATTATACCTATACGCAAGTAAAATATCGAATTATCAAATCTGCGAGTAAAAGCTATTATACCAATACGCGAGTAAATATCGAATTATCGAATATGTGAGTAAAATGTCTATATACCAATACGTGAGTAAATACGAATTATCGAATATGTGGAAAATGTCTATTTACCAATACGCGAGTAAATATTGAATTTACGAATATGTGAGTAAAAATGTCTATTATACCTATACGCGAGTAAATATCGAATTATCGAATATGTGGTTAAACACGTCTATTAACCAATACCCTAGTAAATATTGAATTGCGAGTAAAATTACTATTATACCAATACACGAGAATTATCGAATATCTAATCCGTGAGTAAAATGTCTATTATACCAATACGCAAGTAAATATCGAATTATCGAATCTGCGAGTAAAATGTCTATTATACCATACGGAAGTAAATATCGAATTATCGAATCTGCGAGTAAAATGTCTATTTAACCAATACGCGAGTAAAAATCGAATTATCGAATCTGCAAGTAAAATCTATATTATACCTATACGCAAGTAAATATCGAATTATCGAATCTGCGAGTAAAATGTCTATTATACCAATACGCGAGTAATATCGAATTACGAATATGTGAGTAAAATGTCTATTATACCAATACGCGAGTAAATATCGAATTAACGAATATGTGAGTAAAATGTCTATTATACAATACGCAATAATATTGAATTATCGAATATGTGAGTAAAATGTCTATTACCTATACGCGAGTAAATATCGAATTATCGAATATGTGGAGTAAAATGTATATTATACCAATACGCGAGTAAATATCGAATTATCGAATAGTGTGAGTAAAAGTCTATTATACCAATACGCGAGGTAAATATCGAATTATCGAATATGTGAGTAAAATGTCTATTATACCAATACGCGAGTAAATATCGAATTATCGAATATGTGAGTAAAATGTTTACTATCCCAATACTCGAGTAAATATCGAATTATCGAATATGTGAGTAAAATGTCTATTATACCAATACGTGAGTAAATATCGAATTATCGAATTGTGAGAAAATGTTATATATCAATACGCGAGTAAATATTGAATTATCGAATATGTGAGTAAAATGTCTATTATACCTATACGCGAGTAAATATCGAATTATCGAATATGTGAGTAAAACGTTCTATATACCAATACCCTAGTAAATATCGAATCTGCGAGTAAAATTACTATTATACCAATACGCGAGTAATTATCGAATATCTATATCCGTGAGTAAAATATCTATTATACCAATACGCAAGTAAATATCGAATTATCGAATTGCGAGAAAAGTCTATTATACCAATACGAAGTAAATATCGAATTATCGAATCTGCGAGTAAAATGTCTATTATACCAATACGCGAGTAAATATCGAATTATCGAATCTGCAAGTAAATCTATATATTACCTATACGCAAGTAAATATCGAATTATCGAATCTGCGAGAGTAAAATGTCTATTATACCAATAACGCGAGTAAATATCGAATTATGAATATGTGAGTAAAATGTCTATTATACCAATACGCGAGTAAATATAAATTAAACAAATATGTGAGTAAAATGTCTATTATACCAATACGCGAGTAAATATCGAATTATCGAATATGTGAGTAAAATGTCTATTATACCATATGTGAGTAATATCGAATTACGAATATGTGAGTAAATGTCTATTATACCAATACACGAGTAAATATCGAATTATCGAATATGTGAGTAAAATGTCTATTATACCAATATGTGAGTAAATATCGAATTATCGAATATGTGAGTAAAATGTCTATTATACCAATACACGAGTAAATATCGAATATCGAATATGGAGTAAAATGTCTATTATACCAACGCGAGAAAATATCGAATTATCGAATATGTGAGTAAAACGTCTATTATTACCAATACCCTAGTAAATATTGAATCTGCGAGGTAAAATTACTATTATACCAATACACGAGTAATTATCGAATATCTAATCCGGAGTAAAATATTATTATACCAATACGCAAGTAAATATCGAATATCGAACTGCAAGAAAATGGTTATTATACCAATACGGAAGTAAATATCGAATTATCGAATCTGCGAGTAAAATGCTATTATACCAATACGCAAGTAAATATCGAATTATCGAATCTGCAAGTAAAAATCTTATATACCTAACGCAAAGTAAATATCGAATTATCGAATCTGCGAGTAAAATGTCTATTATACCAATACGCGAGTAAATATCGAATTATCGAATCTGCAAGTAAAATCTATATTATACCTATAGTAAGTAAATATCAGAATTACGAATCTGCGAGTTAAATGTCTATTATACCAATACGCGAGTAAATATCAAATTAACAAATATGTGAGTAGTAAAATGTCTATTATACCAATCGCGAGTAAATATCGAATTATCGAATATGTGAGTAAAATGTCTATTATACCAATATGTGAGGAAATATCGAATTATCGAATATGTGGTAAAATGTCTATTATACCAATACACGAGTAAATATCGAATTATCGAATATGTGAGTAAATGTCTATTATACCAATACGCGAGAGTAAATATCGAATTATCGAATAGTGAGTAAAATGTCTATTATACCAATACAGCGAGTAAATATCTAATTATCGAATAGTGAGTAAAATGTCTATTATACCAATACACGAGTAAATATCGAATTATCGAATATGTGAGTAAAATGTCTATTATCCTATACGCAAGTAAATATCGAATTATCGAATATGTGAGTAAAACGTCTATATACCAATACCCTAGTAATATCGAATTGCGAGTTAAAATTACTATTATACCAATACGCGAGTAATTATCGAATATCTAATCCGTGAGTAAAATATCTATTATCCAATACGCAAGTAATATCGAATTATCGAATCTGCGAGTAAAATGTTATTATACCAATACGGAAGTAAATATCGAATATCGAATCTGCGAGTAAAATGTCTATTTATACCAATACGCGAGTAAATATCGAATTATCGAATCTGCAGTAAAATCTATATATTAACCTATACGCAAGAAATATCGAATTATCGAACTGCGAGTGTAAGTAAAATGTCTATATACCAATACGCGGTAAATATCGAATTATACGAAATATGTGAGTAAAATGTCTATTATACCAATACGCGAGTAAATTTGAATTAACGAAATGTGAGTAAAATGTCTATTATACCAATACGCAAGTAAATATTGAATTATCGAATATGTGAGTAAAATGTCTATTATAACCTATAAGCGAGTAAATATCGAATTATCGAATATGTGAGTAAAATGTCTATTATACCAATACGCGAGTAAATATCGAATTATCGAATATGTGAGTAAAATGTCTATTATACCAATACGTGAGTAAATATCGAATTATCGAATATGTGAGTAAAATGTCATTATACCATACGCGAGTAAATATTGAATTATCGAATATGTGAGGAAAATGTCTATTATACATATACGCGAGTAAATATCGAATTATCGAATATGTGAGTAAAAGTCTATTATACCAATACCCTAGAAATATCGAATCTGCGAGTAAAATTACTATTATACCAATACGCGAGTAATTATCGAATTATCCGTGAGTAAAATATCTATTATACCAATACGCAAGTAAATATCGAATTATCGAATCTGCGAGTAAAATGTCTATTATACCAATACGGAAGTAAATATCGAATTTCGAATCTGCGAGTAAAATGTCTATTATACCAATACGCGAGTAAATATCGAATTATCGAATCTGCAAGTAAATCTATATTATACCAATACGCGAGTAAATATCGAATTATCGAATCTGCGAGTAAAATGTCTATTTATACAATACGCGAGTGTAAATATCGAATTATCGAATATGTGAGTAAAATGTCTATTATACCAATACACGAGTAAATATCGAATTATCGAATATGTGAGTAAAATGTCTATTATACCAATACGCGAGTAAATATCGAATTATCGAATATGTGAGTAAAATGTCTATTATACCAATACACGAGTAAATATCGAATTATCGAATATGTAAGTAAAATGTCTATTATACCAATACGCGAGTAAATATCGAATATCGAATATGTAAGTAAAATGTCTATTATACCAATACGCTAGTAAATATTGAATTATCGAATATGTGAGTAAAATGTCTATTATACCAATACGCGAGTAAATATCGAATATCGAATATGTAAGTAAAATGTCTATTATACCAACTAGCTAGTAAATATCGAATACGAATATGTGAGTAAAATGTTATTATTACCAATACGCGAGTAAATATCGAATATCGAATATGTAAGTAAAATGTCTATTATACCAATACGCTAGTAAATATCGAATTATCGAATATGTGAGTAAAATGTCTACTTATACCAATACGAGATGTAAATATCCAATTATCGAATATCGAGGAGTAAAATGGTCTAATACCAATACGCGAGTAAATATCTAATTATTGAATGTGAGTAAAATGTCTATTATCCAATACGCGAGTAAAATATCAGAATTAAACGAATATGCGAGAGTAAAATGTCTTATTATACCAATACGCGAGTAAATATCGAATTATCGAATATGTGAGTAAAATGTCTATTTACCAATACGGAGTAAATATCGAATTATCGATATGTGAGTAAAATGTCTATTATACAATACGCAGTAGTAAATATCAAATTATCGAATAGCAAGTAAAATGTCTATTATACCAATACACGAGTAAATATCAAATTATCGAATATGCAAGTTAAAATGTCTATTATACAATACACGAGTAAATATCGAATTATCGAATATGCGAGTAAAATGTCTATTATACCAATACGCGAGTAAATATCGAATTATCGAATATGTGGTAAATGTCTATTATACCAATACGCGGTGTAAATATCGAATTATCGAAATTGCGAGTAAAATGTCTATATACCAATACGCTAGTAATATCGAATATCGAATATGTGAGTAAAATGTCTATTATACCAATACGCAAGTAAATATCGAATTTTTTAATCTACGAGTGTAAAATGTCTATTAGAAAATACGTAAGTAAATATCGAATCTGCGGGTCGTTTTGGGTAATTATCGAATGTTCGAACATAGAGAGCTCGAAAGCATCGCGTGAGAGTATTTTTCAAAAGTCCTGGATATTAGAACATGTTCCTCAGACCATTCCCAGGTCCCACAGCCATTTACATTAAGTTACATTGATATTGTTTTAATTGTTATCATTCAAACTTTTCGAACTATTTGACTCTTATTGACATAAATGGGTCCGTTTTCGAACTTTCCATATAGTTGGGAAGTTCGAAAACGAACGAACTTTTCGAAAGTCCGCCCATCTTAGTAAAGACCCCTCTAAAAGTTCTCTATGCAGAAAAAAAAATCTAATGTCATTTTCATTGTGTTTATTTCAATGACATACAGTACATATTGCCATTAGGCTTCTTTTCTTTTGTTTTTATATTCAGATCCTTTTTTACTTTTCTGTTTTTTTATTCATTTTCCAGATCCATCTAATATCTTTAACTGCAGCAGTTTTACCTCCTGATATTCCCGTAAGTCGATTGCAAAAATTGTCCCTGGATTCAGAACGACAAAAAAAAATTGAGTTAGAGTTACGCTATGTAGTTGTTTAAATGTTCATATGCTCAGGAAGATCTTTTCTTGTACATCTTGCAAATGTGTAAGTAATGTGGTCATGGGTTTGTAGGGGTGATTAGGTTCAGGTAACAGGCACCAGGTGATTAGCCTGCTTCTCTGTCATCATTGTGTTGAATAAAGTTCACTTTTAGTCCTTGAAGCTATTGTATGGTTTCACTTGGTCTCTGCATGCCAATCTTTTCCTAAAATGATTAAGCTTATAATACATTTTTGGCTGGGTGGTAGACATGCCTTTAAAATGATGGGACAATATACTGTAGTTGTTTTTTTATGTTGTTGTTGCCAAAATACTGAAACTTGCTGGTATTAATAACAAATAGATGGTTGATCCAGGGATCCTTTCCAAATGCAAATCAGAGTCAGGAAGGATTTTCCCCCCTCCATTTTAGTGGTATTTTTTGCCTTCCTCTGGATCAACTGTTAGGTAGGGTTAATGAGTAGGGTATAAAGGTTGGACGTATATCTTTATTCCACATTTAATACTATTTTACTATGTAACTGTTATACAGACATTATGGGTAGGATATAAAGGTTGGACTAGATGGACGTATGTCTTTATACAACCTCCAATACTATGTTACTATGTAACTGTTATACAGACATTATGGGTAGGGTATAAAGGTTGGACTAGATGGACGTATGTCTTTATACAACCTCAATACTAGTTACTATGTAACTGTTAGACGACATTATGGGTACAGTATAAAGGTTGGACTAGATGGACGTATGCCTTTAACAACCTCCAATACTATGTTACTATGTAACTGTTATACAGACATTATGGGTAGGGTATAAAGGTTGGACTAGATGGACTTATGTCTTTTACAACCTCCAATACTATGTTACATGTAACTGTTATACAGACATTATGGGTAGGGATAAAGGTTGGACTAGATGTATGTATGTTCTTATTATAACCCAATACATGTTACTAGTAACTGTTATACGACATTATGGGTGGTGGGTATAAAGGTTGGACTAGATGGAGTATATTCTTTATACAACCTCCAATACTAGGTTATTATGAACTTACACAGACATTATGGGTAGGGTATAAAGGTTGGACTAGATGGACGTATGTCTTTATACAACCTCCAATATATGTTAGTATGTAACTGTTATACAGACATTATGGGTAGGGTATAAAGGTTGGACTAGATGGAAGTATGTCTTTATACAACCTCCAATACTATTTACTATGTAACTGTTATACAGACATTATGGGTAGGGTAAAAGATTGTACTAGATGGATATGTTCTTTATAAACAACTCCAATACTATGTTACTATGTAAATGTTTAGACCGACATTATGGGTAGGGTATAAAGGTTGGACTAGATGGATGTATGTGCTATACAACTCCAATACTATGTTACTATGTAACTGTTATACAGACATATGGGTAAGGTATAAGGTTGGACTAGATGGACGTATGTCTTTATACAACCTCCAATACTATGTTAGTATGTAACTGTTATACAGACATTATGGGTAGGGTATAAAGGTTGGACTAGATGGACGTATGTCTTTATGCAACCTCCAATACTATGTTACTATGTAACTGTTATACAGACATTATGGGTAGGGTATAAAGATTGTACTAGATGGACGTATGTCTTTATACAACCTCCAATACTATGTTACTATGTAAATGTTAGACAGACATTATGGGTAGGGTATAAAGGTTGGACTAGATGGATTTATGTCCTTATTCAACTTCCAATACTATGTTACTATGTAACTGTTATACAGACATTATGGGTAAGGTATAAAGGTTGGACTAGATGGACGTATGTCTTTATACAACCTCCAATACTATGTTACTTGTAACTGTTATACAGACATTATGGGTAGGGTATAAAGGTTGGACTAGATGGCCGTATGTCTTTATACAACCTCCAATACTAGTTACTATTTGTACGTTAGACAGACATTATGGGCATGGTATAAATGTTGGACTAGATGGACGTATGTCTTTAAAACTACAATACTATGTTACTATGTAATTGTTATACAGACATATGGGTAGGATATAAAGGTTGGACTAGAAGGACGTATGTCTTTATCAACCTCCAATACTATGTTACTATGTAACTGTTATAGAGACATTATGGGCAGGGTATAAATGTTGGACTAGATGGACGTATGTCTTTATGCAACCTCCAATACTATGTTATATGTAACTGTATACACGACATTATGGGCAGGGTATAAATGTTGGACTAGATGGACGTATGTCTTTATACAACCTCCATACTATGTACTATGTAACTGTTATACAGACATTATGGGAAGGGTATAAAGGTTGGACTAGATGGATGTTTGTCTTTATACAACCTCCAATACTATGTTACTATGTAATTGTCATACAGACATTATGGGTAGGGTATAAAGGTTGGACTAGATGGACGTAGTCTTTATTACACCTCCAATACATGTTACTATGTAAATGTTACACAGACATTATGGGTAGGGTATAAAGGGTGCACTAGATGGATATTGTCTTTATACAACCTCCAATACTATGTTACTATGTAAATGTTATACAGACATTATGGGTAGGGTATAAAGGTTGGACTAGATGGACGTATGTCTTTATACAACATCCAATACTAGGTTACTGTGTAACTGTTATACAGACATTTAGGTAGGGTATAAAGGTTGGACTAGATGGACGTATGTCTTATACAACCTCCAATACTATGTATATGTAACTGTTATACAGAATTATGGGTAGGGTATAAAGGTTGGAATAGATGGACGTATGTCTTTATACAACATCCAATACTAGGTTAATTGTAACTGTTAGACAGACATTATGGGTAGGGTATAAAGGTTGGACTAGATGGACGTATGTCTTTATATAACCTCCAATACTAGGTTACTATGTAACTGTTATACAGATATTATGGGTAGGGATAAAGGTTGGACTAGATGGACGTAGTCTTTATACAACCTCCAATACTATGTTACTATGTAACACTGTTATACAGATATTATGGGTAGGGTATAAAGGTTGGACTAGATGGATGTATGTCTTTATACAACCTCCAATACTATGTACTATGTAACGTTATACAGACATTATGGGTAGGGTATAAAGGTTGGACTAGATGGACGTATGTCTTTATACAACCTCCAATACTATGTTACTATGTAACTGTATACAGATATTATGGGTAGGGTATAAAGGTTGGACTAGATGGACGTATGTCTTTATCAACATCCATACTAGTTACTAGTAACTGTTAGACAGACATTATGGGTAGGTATAGGTGACTGATGGACGTATGTTTTAAAAACATCCAATACTAGTACTATGTAACTGTTAGACAGACATTAGGGTAGGGTATAAAGGTTGGACTAGATGGACGTATGTCTTTTACAACATCCAATACAGGTTACTATGTAACTGTTAACAGACATTATGGTGGGTAGGTTGGTGTGTGGTTTTGTTTTCCATATTGGTGGTGTATTATGGGTGTGTATTTTTGTTTGTTTGTCTTTGATTTGGACTTGTTGTATTTTATGATTTGGGTAAGTTTGTTGGTGGTATAATGGGTATTTTTGTATTGTTCTTTTATGTTATTACATTTGTTGGTGGTTGTTTTTTGGGTGTATGTATTTTTATTGGTTGGTTGGTTTTTGTTTGTGTGGTTATTTTGCGTTTATAGTTGGGTTGGGTATAAAGGTGTGGACTAGATGGACTATGTCTTTTATACAACTCCAATACTATGTTACTATGTGAACTGTTAACAGACATTATGGGTAGGGTATAAAGGTTGGACTAGATGGAGTATGTCTTTATACAACCTCCAATACATTGTTACTATGTAACTGTTATACGACATTGGGTAGGGTATAAAGGTTGGACTAGATGGACGTATGTTTTATACAACCCAATACTATGTTACTATGTAACTGTTATACAGACATTATGGGTAGATATAAGGTTGGACTAGATGGACGTATGTCTTTATCACCTCCAATACTAGTTACTATGTAACTGTTATACGACATTATGGGTAGGGTATAAAGGTTGGACTAGATGGACAGTATGTCTTTATACAACCTCCAATACTATGTTACTTGTAACTGTTATACAGACATTATGGGTAGGGTATAAAGGTTGGACTAGATGGACGTATTGCTTTATACAACCTCCAATACTATGTTAATGTAACTGTTTACAGACATTATGGTAGGGTATAAAGGTTGGACTAGATGGACGTATGTCTTTATACAAACCTCCAATCTATGTACTATGTAACTGTTAGAAGACTAGGGTAGGGTATAAAGGTTGGACTAGATGGAAGTATGTCTTTATACAACCTCCAATACTGGTTACTTGTAACTGTTATACAGACATTATGGGTAGGGTATAAAGGTTGGACTAGATGGAGTATGTCTTTAACAACCTCCAATTACTATGTTACTATGTAACGTATACAGACATTATGGGTAGGGTATAAAGGTTGGACTAGATGGAAGTATGTTTTATATACACCTCCAATACTATGTTACTATGTAAATGTTATAACAGACATTATGGGTAGGGTATAAAGGTTGGACTAGATGGACGTATGTCTTTATACAACCTCCAATATATGTTATATGTAACTGTTATACAGACATTATGGGTAGGTATAAAGGTTGGACTAGATGGAAGTAGTTTTATACAACCTCCAATAACTATGGTACTATGTAACTGTTTATACAGACATTATGGGTAGGGTTATAAAGGTTGGACTAGATGGACGTATGGTTTATACAAACCTCCATACTATGTTACTATGTAACTGTTTTATACAGACAGTATGGGTGGTTTATAAAGGTTGGACTAGATGGACGTATGCTTTATACAACCTCCAATACTATGTACTATGTGTACATTGTTATACAGACATTATGGGTAGGATGATAAAGGTTGGGACTAGATGGACGTATGTTTATTACAACTCCAATACTAAGGTACATGTAACTGTTATACAGACATTATGGGTAGGATATAAAGGTTGGACTAGATGGACGTATGTCTTTATACAACCTCCAATACTAGGTTACTATGTAACTGTTAGACAGACATTATCGGTTAATGAAGTAAAAATAAAAATCATAAAATATTGACTCTCCTTTAAGTTTTTCAGGGAATTAAATAAATCACAATTATTTTTTATTTAGCGCCATACTAAATTTAGAAATGTTCCTGGAGAATCTGTTGACACAATTAATTACACACTATAGAAGACATTGCTGTTTTGTTAGCAATGTTGTATAAAGCTGAAATAATAAGAAATATTCCACATGTGTATTTGTTTAAGGAAATTACATGGAAATGAAGCAATATCAAAATCTACAAATTAAATCAAAGTCATAATCATTAGATTGCGTAGAAGAATCTGTCGTAATTCCAATGAACCAAACATTCTAATCAATCCAATGGAAGAGAATGGGAACAGAAGTTCAATATCAAATTTTGACACTGAATCTTGCCACAGAATTTAGAATTTTTACTGTGTTTCTATTTTCAACATTAAGGGGCATAAATGTCCGTTAACTTTTCGCCGCCGGGTTTGCCGCCGTTTTCACCAAAATCGCTATTAACGCAAAAAAGTTAATGCCTCGAGTACCCCTAGTACTTTTCAATTTTAAAAAAAGTAAATGTTAACATTGTAGTTGTCCTTTAATAGCATCCCCATTTTCTGGTGGATCTGAACTAAATAAATACAGCTTCTAATTCTAAACCACTGGACGTACACAATGACAAACGTAAAATAAATAAGACGCCACCAGTGAAAACGTTGATTGGACTTTGTACCAACGCAAACAATTCTTCAGCTTTTTCAATTTCTTAAACAGAATATGGAAGGAATGTTTATAAAATCCAGTTTGCGTGAATTGTTATATACAAGCAATTTCCTTGTGATGTTTAATTATATATACATAAAATAAGGCTGGTATTTGTCCCCTAGGAATGGTAAGGAATGAATTTCATACTTTGTACTGTAGTTAATTATGTAAATTTATCAGGAACGGAATTCTGCAGTTGCTGAGATGCAAGGATGAGAGAAAGATGTTTGTTTCCATCTAATATTTCAATATTGATAGCACTTTCTACTTGATTCAGCCTTTTTAATAGTCTGAAGTTAAATAAAAATATACAAAGTAACTGTATAGAGGGATTTACTGTACACTTTACACAATGCTACTGTATATTTTCTACATTGACCAGGGTTGAAAGCACAGAAAGTCTACCCAAAGTTATTTCAGGGGTATTTTGCCTCCTATTGGTTGTATTGCAGAGGGCAATTCATGTTGAGCGGTAGATTCCATTTTGTCTGCCACTCAGTGAACTGTATTGTGACTATCCCTTAAAAGATCCCTAAACAATAGAAGGCTCCGTAGGACACCACAGTGGAAATTAGCATGTTGAAATGAAGTAAAACACACAATAGGAAGAAATTGGCTTAACCTGAGCAACAAGGTTAGGCTATCGTTCATTGACCCTCAAATTCGGCGATAACCCTCAAATGTAGCAAAAATTTAATGCAGAAACTCGATAATTGCCCGATTGTGAGGAAAGTTAGTGTTTAAACACGTTTTGGTGATATGAACATGTTCCCCAGACAATTTTATAGGTCCATTTACAGTAAGTTACCATTGATATTTTAACTTTGGTTATTTAGAACTTTTCAAACTATTTTCCCCCATTGACTTTAATCGGGTTCGTTTTTTATTGAAGTTTTATAGTTTGGAAACTAAACGAACTTTAGGAAGTTCAGCCATCGCTAATGGCTACAAGTTGTAAAGGTTTACTTATTTAGTACCAAATGTAGCACCATCTTACCGGTCTTACCTGACCAGGATCAAGTGATGCAAGTTACTCCCAGTCAGGGGTCGGCCTAAACACCACAGTAGTAATGCGTTAAGATTACAGCAAAAAATGCACTAACCTTAACATTACTACATAGGCCTATTTTTGGGAAATAGCGCGGGCAGCGTGATAGTTCAAAACCCACGCTAACCCAATAGTACTTAAACACACACTGGCTCATTCACAATTATATGACGTTAAAGTCACACATCTGGAGCTCTCTATTCAATATTAGGTTTGTGATACTTTTAGCGCAAGATTAAACGTGGGCTATTTTTAACCCACCTGCATGAACACAATATTGAATTGCGAAAGGGAGATTTACCCTGGAGAGTTAACGGCTCTGGGTAAATCTCCCCCACAATATTTTATGATACCAAGCCTTTGATGACTAGACTATACACAAAAATGACTACTTACATTTCTTCTTCTCTTGAGTCCCTGACAAAGGTTAGGCATCTTATCAGTCAAAAGAAGCTTTATAAGGCTGTAAAGCTTTGAGCACTTAATAAAAAAAGTATATAGCTCTGAACATTTAGTATAGCGATAAAGATGAGTTTTTGTGCTTCTAAGATAACTGACCTTTGTCTTGTAGCGATATCAGAGACGCCTCTGTTTCTTTGTACACGCAAATAATCATGTCATTTATTGGAATGGGGAAGTATAAAGGCTTTAACCAATCAATAAATGCTGACATATTGTATGTATAACAGCAACGTTTTAACTGTAGTCTCTTTATCAAGCTGTGAGCATCCATAAGTACTTTCTTATTATGTCTTTTTATAGTGACAAAATGGAAATTGTATTACACCAATTTATATACACATCTTACAGGGTTTTTTTTACATGGCTTATATATATATATATGTTCTATTTTACACATAGTAAGGGGTATTTGAGTAATAATAGGAAACTATTTTTAATAGTACAGAGACTATTTAAAACAACACTTTATTTATCCCTCAATTAGAGAAAGAAATAAATATCCTAATTACAGTTCATACTTTTCAGGAAGAGTGTGTCTAACATTTTTATCAACCACATCTCCTTCTTACGCAGTTCTTGTTCCCTGTGTGGTTCCTCATGCACAACGTCCAGAACCATAGATCTCTCCATGCTCCTTATTGACAAAATGGCTAGGAACAGCGAGGGTGACCTGTTTAATATTTATGGAGGACTTGTGCTTGGAGATACTACTTTCAACTTTCTGTATGGTCTCTCCTATGTATAGGAGTCTGCAATAAAATGTCATAGTAACATAGTAATTGAGGATGCATAAAGACATATATCCATCAACCTTTTCACCCTACTTTTTAACCCTACCTAACAGATGATCCAGAGGAAGGCAAAAAAAACTCCAGCTAAAAGAGGGGGGTTCATTTATTGAAACCAATTAGATTTCGGAAAATCTGATTGGTTAATGTAAGCCATGTAAACCAAGCATTAAAAAATTTACCAAAAATTTACCAGAAACGGATTAGGGTTTTCTGCAAACCTATATAAAGAGGTGCACTCCTCAGCAAAGCTCAGAAGCCATCACAGTAGATGGCAGAAGAAAGAAGCGGCTAGCAACATCGGCTCCGCTGAGGCCGGCGGTGCTAGTGGGCTCACTGTTGGCCACAGGGAGCCTGCCTGGCATCGGCGTCTGAAGATGCCGTGTCGCATCAAGACGCCGGTAACACCGGCCTCGTTGAGGCCACCGTCACCGGAGATACCCCTGGCGGCTGCATGGTTACTTCTCAGGGTTGGTGTCCTCAGCGGAGCTGGTGTCACCAGATGGAAGATAGAAGACGCTGCCCAAGACACCTCAAGGGCCCTTACAAGGGCCAGGGAGGGGGTCTCGGTTCGAGCTGGGGGAACCCTTTAGCCCCAAAGGGCCCTTCCAAGGGCCACAAGGGCACTTCTTAGTGCTGCAAGGGCCCTGATAGGGCCGGGGAGGGGGGCCTCGGTTCGAGCTGCGGGTGCCCTTAAGCCCCAAAGGGATTTTCGAGGCCCGCCCAATGTTCGAAAATCCTCGTACATTCGAGAATTCTCGATTTTAGAAAATAGTTCCGCGAGTCCAGACAATAGTTCTAGTTCATCCGAACTCATAAAGTTCGGATTGAACTCGCGTTCGGGCTCAAGTTCTAGTCCATCCCTAATCAGCATATAACAGCAAGGGGTTAGGGACCTCCATATAACAGCAAGGGGCTAGGGACCTCCATATAACAACAAAGGGTAAGAAACCTCCATATATCAGCAAGGTGTCAGGGACCTCTATATAACAGCAAGGGGGCAGGGACCTCCATGTAACAGCAAGGGGTTAGGGTCCTCCATATAAAAGCAAGGGGTCAGGGACCTGCATATAACAGCAAGGGCCAGGAACCTCCATATAACAGCAAGGTGTCAGGGACCTTCAAATAACAGCAAGGGTCAGGGACCTCCATATAACAGAAAGGGGTCTGTGACCTCGATATAACAGCAAGATACAGGAACCTCTATATAACAGCAAGATGTCAGGGACCTCCATATAACAGCAAGGGGTTAGGGACATCCATATAAAAGCAAGGGGTCAGGGACCTCCATATAACTGCAGGAGGGTTGGGACCTCCATATAACAGCAAAGGGTCAGGAATCTCCATATAACAGGGAGGGATCAGGGACCTCCATATAACAGTAAGGGGGTAGGGACCACATATAACAGCAAGGGATCAGGGACCTCCATATAGCAGCAAGCGGACAGGGACCTCCATATAACAGTAAGGGTCCAGGGACCTCCATTTAACAGCAAGGGTCAGGAACTTCCATATAACATGAAGGGATCAGGGACCTCCATATAACAGCAAGGGGTCAGGACCTCCATATAACAGCAAGGAGAAAGTGACCTCCATATAACAATAAGAGTACAGGGACCTCCATATAACAGCAAGGGCCAGAGACCTCCATATAACAGCAAGGTGTCAGTGACCACCATATAACAGCAAGGGGTCAGGGACCTCCATTTAACAGCAAGGGGTCAGGGACCTCCACATAACAGCAAGGGGTCAGGGATCTCCTTCAACGTATGGATTGCATTGTAGCTAAGAGATGTTATTAAAACAGCCCGGGGTAAGGCATCATAATAAATTGCACATGGCAGACAAAACACACACACTCTATTCAGGCTTGGTTTCTTTATTTTCACATAAATGGCCTCCTTTACACCTCTTTAGAACCAATTCTATTCCATGAACCAATCATCATGATGGATTTCTTATAAAAGTATTGCTAAAATACCTATCAATCAGCCTGGTGTTGTTGCTGTTGCTGGGAGGGTCTATGTTATCTAGAAGCAATACCTGAAACATTGATCATAAGTTTTCCCAACTCCAGTACTCATTAGTAGCCAGACAATCGTCTTTCAACATTCCAAATAATTTTTACTCTATATGGCAATTGATGATCTGTTGCTATGAGTTACTAGACTGTAAAATGAAATCTTTCAATCCATTTTAAATGTCTGTGCCTAACTGGGAAAAAAAAGAAAAGAAAATCACCCCAAATGACCTTAGATTCACAGATTCAGACTCAGTTACAGATTTGTCAAGAGATCAAACTCCGCTTGTGCTGCATCCAAATTTAAATGGGAAAATATTTAATATCTCATTATAGCTAATCCTACCATGTGCCTGAATCAAAACTAGAACTCCGTGTGTCCACATTTAATATATTCTACCTCTAATGACAATGGATATAGAAATATGACAGAGAAAAATTTAACGTTACAAGAATGAACTCCTGTCAAATACAATTTAACATTAAATTCATCTTTGTGATACAAATCTTGGCAGGGACACTGTATACGTTTTGAAAAGGCATAAATCAGCTCTAATAGTTAATTTGATCATCTGGGAGCTGCGGCAAATGAATAATAAGTTTGATATTTAACAAGGTGAAGCAAAAGAAAACATTTCAAGGAACTTTAAGTGGTTTGAACATTGTTTAATTAGGAGGGCAGTCTATGCTGGGCCACTCCGCAGTAGGAGACAGATATGCCAGGTGCTCCAGAATGAATCATAAGGAACTAGAATCCTGGAACATTGGGGATATCTTTAGGAAGGGTAGAGAGGGAGGATGTCATCATTAAGCAGCAGTAGAAAAATAAAAAAGCTTTTACACACGTGTAGGCACAAATTAAATAAAACTGTTGCTTGACTGTTTAACACTTTTTTTCTCTTTTAGTTATTTAAGGGACAATTTAACGGTGTTTGCATGGCAGACCTTTAACCATGTACTAATAATCAAATGTCAAATAAGATAGATAAACAAATAACGGAAAGTTGCATGGATATTTTCATTTATGCTCCAAAAGTTACCTAATATACAGATGCACATGGACAGACCCACCTGAGGTTTGCTCTGCCTGCAGTTTAGTGGATATGTGCATAGTTTAACGTTCGAAACGGAAATTCCACGATTAAATTTTAGATGTACTTATCTCTTTATACAATGTACTACTGTATGTAACTGTTAGACAGAAATTATGGGTAGGGTATAAAGGTTGGACTAGATGGATGTATTTCTTTATCAACCTCCAATACTATGTTACATGTAACTGTTAGACAGACATTATGGGTAGGTATAAAGGTTGGACTAGATGGACGTATGTCTTTATCAACCTCCATACTATGTTACTATGTAACTGTTAGGCCTACATATGGGTAGAGTAATGGTGGACTAAATGGACTATGTCTTTATACAACACCTCCAATACTATGTACTATGTACGTGTTAGCAGACATTATGGGTAGGGTTAAAGGTTGGACTAGATGGACGTATGTCTTTATACAACCCTCCATACTATG
Source organism: Hymenochirus boettgeri (assembly GCA_019447015.1). NCBI lineage: Eukaryota > Metazoa > Chordata > Amphibia > Anura > Pipidae > Hymenochirus > Hymenochirus boettgeri. Next base: position 273,394,134 of record CM033472.1, read on the forward strand.
TTCTATGTAACTGTTAACAGACTTATGGGTAGGGTTATACAGGTTGGACTAGATGGACGTATGCTTTTATACCCCCTCCAATACTATGTTACTATGTAACTGTTATACAGACATTATGGGTAGGTTAGTAATAAGGTTGGATAGATGGACGTATGTCTTTTAACAACCTCCAATACTATGTTACTATGAACTGTTATACAGACATTATGGGTAGGGTGTATAAAGTTTGGACTAGATGGACGTATGTCTTTATACAACCTCCAATACTATGTTACTATGTAACTGTTATACAGACATTATGGGTAGGGTATAAAGGTTGGACTAGATGGACGTTTTCTTTATACAACCTCCAATACTATGTTTACTATATGTAACTGTTAACAGACATTATGGGTAGGGTATAAAGGTTGGACTAGATGGACGTATGTTTTTATACCCCTCCAATACTATGTTACTATTACTGTTAACAGACATTATGGTAGGGATAAAGGTTGGGACTAGATGGACGTATGTCTTTATAACAACCTCCAATACTATGTTACTATGTAACGTTACAGACATTATGGGTAGGGTATAAAGTTGGACTAGATGGAGTATGTCTTTATACAACCTCCAATACGATGTTACATGTACTATGCACATCAATCCCCCTTGAAGAAAAATAGAAATAATCTAAAGAATGTAATTAATCTAGGCTTCCAAATGAACCTGGTTTTGATTTGAGTTTTGAAAATATGCAGATCCAACAGATTTTTTACATTTTTGAATCTCTTTTATCCCAATTTCTAAATGTGAAACTCGTCAGAAATAGCAAATCATTTTCCATTTAAACTGTACACATTTAGGATTATATGCAGAAGTACCTTAAAAAAAAGTCAGAAAAAATTCAGGAGAAGTTGAGAAAACTAATATTCATTTGCAAGTATCTCATTGACCAAACATTTCATAAAAACAAATACACGTATTTTCTTTCATTCAGGCGGAGAGAAGGGTTTGACTGGAGGACGTATTATTTATAAATCTCATAAGTTCTATGTCTTTATACGAACTTTGGTGGGGTATAAGTGGACTGATCTATGTCTTTATCAACACCTCAATCTATGTTACTAATTACTTTTTATACGACATTTGTTCGGTTTAATGTTGACTTATGGACCTATATGTTTCTTATAACAAATCCCATCTTAGTATACGGTTTATACGACATTCTGGTAGGTCAAGGTTGCTGATTGACTATGTCTTTTATCAACCTCAAACTATGTTACTAGTCATTACCTGTTATAAGACAGTCATTATGGGTAGGTATAAAGGTTACTAGATGGACGTATTCTTTATACAACCTCCAATACTATGTTACTATGTAATCTGTTTACACGACATTATGGGTAGGTATAAGGTTGATCTAGATGGCGTATAGTGTCTTTATACAACCTCCAATACTATTTCTATGTAACTGTTATACAGACATTATGGTGTTAGGAATTAAAGGTTGGACTAGATGGACGTATGTCTTTATACAACCCCAATACTAGGTTACTATGTAACTGTTACAGACATTTATCGGTTAATGAAGTAAGTAAATATTAAAAATCATAAAAATATTGACTCTCCTTTAGTTGTTCAGGGAATTAAATACTTCACATTATTTTTTTTATTTAGCGCCATACAATTTAGAAATGTTCCTGGAGAATCGTGACACAATTAATTACACACTATAGAAGACATTGCTGTTTGTTAGCAATGTTGTATAAGCTGAATATAGAAATATTCCACATGTATTTGTTTAAGGAAATTACATGGAAAGAAGCAATATCAAAATCTACAAATTAAATGCAAAGTCATAATCATTAGATTGGTAGAAGAATCTGTCGTAATTCCAATGAACCAAACTTCTAATCATCCATGGAAGAGAAATGGGAACAGAAGTTCAATATCAACATTTGACCACTGAATCTTGCCACAGAATTTAGAATTTTAACTGTGTTTCTATTTCAACATTAAGGGCATAAATGTCCGTTAACTTTTCGCCGCCGGGTTTGCCGCCGTTTTCACCAAAATCGCTATTAACGCAAAAAAGTTAATGCCTCGGTACCCCTAGTACTTTTCAATTTTAAAAAGATAAATGTTAACATTGTAGTTGTCCTTTAATAGCATCCCCATTTTCTGGTGGATCTGAACTAAATAAATACAGCTTCTAATTCTAAACCACTGGACGTACCACAATGCAAACGAAATAAATAACGCCACCAGTGAAAACGTTGATTGGACTTTGTACCACGCAAACAATTCTTAGCTTTTTCAATTTACTTAAACAGAATATGAAGAAATGTTTAAAAATCCAGTTTGCGGTAATTGTTATATACCAATTTCCTTGTGATGTTTATTATATATACATAAAAGGCTGGTATTTGTCCCCTAGGAATGGTAAGGAATGAATTTCATACTTTGTACTGTAGTTTTATGTAAATTTATCAGAACGGAATTCTGCAGTTGCTGAGATGCAAGGGATTAGAGAAAATGTTTGTTTCCATCTAATATTTCAATATTGATAGCACTTTCTACTTGATTCCGCCTTTTTAATAGTCTGAAGTTAAATAAATATACAAGTAACTGTATAGAGGGATTCCTGTACACTTACACAATGCTACTGTATATTTTCTACATTGACCAGGGTGAAAGCACGAAAGTCTACCCAAAGTTATTTCAGGGGTATTTTGCCTCCTATTGGTTGTATTGCAGAGGGCAATTCATGTTGAGCGGTAGATTCCCATTTTGTCTGCCACTCAGTGAACTGTATGTGACTATCCCTTAAAAGATCCCTAAACAATAGAGGCTCCGTAGGACACCACATGGAAATTAGCATGTTGAAATGAAGTAAAACACACTGGAAGAAATTGGCTTAACCTGAGCAACAGGTTAGGCTATCTGTTCAGTAACCCTCAATATTCGGCGATAACCCTCAAATGTAGCAAAAATTTTAATGCAGAAACCCGATAATTGCCCTATTGTAGGAAGTTAGTGTTTAAAAAAACGTTTGGTGATATAAACTGTTCCCCAACAATTTTATAGGTCCATTACAGTATACCATTGATATTTTAACTTTGGTTATTTAGAACTTTCAAACTATTTTCCCCCCATTGACTTTAATCGGGTTCGTTTTTTATTGAGTTTTATAGTTTGAACTAAACGAACTTTAGGAAGTTCAGCACTCGCTAATGGCTACAAGTTGTAAAGGTTTACTTATTTAGTACCAAATGTAACCCATCTTACCCGGTCTTACCTGACCAGGATCAAGTGATGCAAGTTACTCCCAGTCAGGGGTCGGCCTAACACACACGTATAATGCGTTAAGATTACACGCAAAAAATGCACTAACCTTAACATCTCTACATAGGCCATTTTTGGGAAATAGCGCGGGCAGCGTGATAGTTCAAAACCCACGCTAACCCAATGTACTTAAACACACACTGGCTCATTCCAAATTTATGACTTAAAGTCACACATCTGAGCTCTCTATTCAATATTAGTTTTGTGATACTTTTAGCGCAAGATTAAACGTGGGCTATTTTTAACCACCTGCATGAACACAATATTGAATTGCGAAGGGAGATTTTACCCTGGAGAGTTAACGGCTCTGGGTAAATCTCCCCCACAATATTTTATGATACCAAGCCTTTGATGACTGACTATACACAAAATGACTACTTACATTCTTCTTCTCTGAGTCCCTGACAAAGGTTGGCATCTTATCAGTCAAAAGAAGCTTTATAGGCTGTAAAGCTTTGAACACTTAATAAAAGTATATAGCTCTGACATTTAGTATAGCGATAAAGATGAGTTTTTTGCTTCTACGATAACGGACCTTTGTCTTGTAGCGATATCAGAGACGCCTCTGTTTCTTTTGTACACGCAAATAATCTGTCATGTATTGGAATGGGGAAGTATAAGGCTTTAACCAATCAATAAATGCTGACATATGGATGTTAACAGCAACGTTTTAACGGTAGTCTCTTTTCAAGCGGTGGGCATCCATAAGTACTTTCTTATTATCGTTTTTTTATATGACAAAATGGAAATTGATTACACCACTTGATTTACACATCTTACAGGTTTTTTTTTACATGGCTTATATATATATTAGTTCTTTTACACATGTAAGGTATTTGAGTAATAATAGGAAACTATTTTTAATAGTACAGAGACTATTTAAAACAACACTTTATTTACCCTCATTAGAGAAGAAATAAATATCCTAATTACAGTTCATACTTTTCAGGAAGAGTGTGTCTAACATTTTATCAAACCACATCTCTCTCCTTCTTACGCAGTTCTTGTTCCTGTGTGTTCTCCTGCAACAACGTCCAGAACCATAGATCTCTCCATGCTCCTTATTGACAAAATGGCTAGAACACGAGGGTGACCTGTTTAATATTTATGGAGGACTTGTGCTTGGAGATACTACTTTCAACTTTCTGTATGGTCCTCTCCTATGTATAGGAGTCTGCAATAAAATGTCATAGTAACATAGTATTGAGATGCATAAAGACATATATCCTACAACCTTTTCACCCTACTTTTTAACCCTACCTAACAGATGATCCAGAGGAAGGCAAAAAACTCCAGCTAAAAGAGGGGGTTCATTATTGAAACAATTAGATTTCGGAAAATCTGATTGGTTAATGTAAGCCATGTAAACCAGCATTAAAAAATTTACCAAAATTTACCAGAAACGGATTAGTTTTCTGCAACCTATATAAGAGGTGCACTCCTCAGCAAAGCTCAGAAGCCATCACAGTAGATGGCGAAGAAAGAACGGCTAGCAACATCGGCTTCCGCTGAGGCCGGCGGTGCTAGTGGGCTCACTGTTGGCCACAGGGAGCCTGCCTGGCATCGGCGTCTGAAGATGCCGTGTCGCATCAAGAGCGCCGGTAACACGGCCTCGTTGAGGCCACCTCACCGAGATACCCCTGCGGCTGCATGGTTTACTTCTCAGGTTGGTGTCCTCACGGCTGGTGCACCAATGGAAGATAGAAGACGGCTGCCCAAGACACCTCAAGGGCCCTTACAAGGGCCAGTGAGGGGTCCCGGTTCGAGCTGGGGAACCCTTAGCCCAAAGGCCCTTCCAAGGGCCCAACAAGGGCACTTCTCTACTGCAAGGGCCCTGATAGGGCGGGGTGGGGGCCTGGTTCGAGCTGGCGGTGCCCTTAAGCCCCAAAGGGTTTTCGAAGCCCGCCCAATGTTCGAAAATCCTCGTACATTTCGAGAATCCTCGATTTTAGAAATAGTTCCGCCGAGTCCGACTAGTTTCTAGTTCATCCGAACTCATAAAGTTCGGATTGAACTCGCGTTCGGGCTCAAGTTCTGTCTCCTCCTAATCACATATAACACCAAGGGGTTAGGACCTCCATATAACACAGCAAGGGCTAGGGACCACCTCCATATAACCACAAGGGTAGAAACTCCCTATCAGCAATGTTCAGGACCTCTATATAACAGGCAAGGGGGCAGGACCTCCATGTAACAGCAAGGGTTTAGGTCCTCTATAAAAGCAAGGGTCAGGGACCTGCATATACAGCAAGGGCCAGGAACCTCCATATAACAGCAAGGTGTCAGGGACTTCAAATAACACAAGGGTCAGGGACCCCATATAACAGAAAGGGGTCTGTGACCTCGATTAACAACAGATACGAACCATCTATATAACGCAAGATGTCAGGGACCTCATATAACAGCAAGGGGTTGGGACATCCATATAAAAGCAAGGGGTCAGGGACCTCCATAAACTGCAGGAGGGTTGGGACCCTCCATATCAACGCAAAGGGTCAGAATCTCCATATAACGGGAGGATCAGGACCTCCATATAACAGTAAGGGGGTAGGGACCACATATACAGCAAGGATCAGGGACCTCCATATAGCAGCAAGCGGACAGGGACCTCCATATAACAGTTAAGGGTCCAGGACCTCCATTTACAGCAAGGGTCAGGAACTTCCATATAACATGAAGGATCAGGGACCTCCATTAAACAGCAAGGGGTCAGGACCTCCATATAACAGCAAGGAGAAAGTGACCTCCTATATACAATAAGAGTACAGGACCTCCATATAACACAGGGCCAGAGACCTCCATAAACAGCAGGTGTCAGTGACCACCATATAACAGCAAGGGGTCAGGGACCTCCATTTAACAGCAAGGGGTCAGGACCTCCACATAACAGCAAGGGGTCAGGGATCTCCTTCAACGTATGGATTGCATTGTAGCTAAGAGATGTTATTAAAAAACAGCCCGGGTAGGCACAATAATAATTGCACATGGCAGACAAAACACAACACTCTATTCAGGCTGGTTTTCTTTATTTTCACATAATGGCCTCCTTTACACCTCTTTAGAACCAATTCTATTCCATGAACAATCATCATGATGGATTCTCTATAAAAGTATTCGAAAAATACCTATCAATCAGCCTGTGTTGTTGCTGTTGCTGGGAGGGTCTATGTATCTAGAAGCAATACCTGAAACTTGATCATAAGTTTTCCACCTCCAGTACTCATTAGTAGCCAGACAATCGCTTTCAACATTCCAATAATTTTTACTCTATATGGCAATTTGATGATCTGTTGCTATGAGTTACTAGACTGTAAAATGAAATCTTTCAATCCATTTTAAATGTCTGTGCCTAATGGGAAAAAAAAGAAAAGAAAATCACCCCAAATGACCTTAGATTCACAGATTCGACTCAGTTTAAGATTTGTCAAGAGATTAAACTCCGCTTGTGCTGCATCCAAATTAATGGGAAATATTTAATCTCTCATTATAGCTAATCCTACCATGTGCGGAATCAAAACTAGAACTCCGTGTGTGTCCACATTTTAATATTTCTACCCTAATGACATGGATATAGAAATATGACCAGAGAAAAATTTAACGTACATGAACTCCTGTCAAATACATTTACATTAAATTCATCTTTGTGATACAAATCTTGGCAGGACACTGTATACGTTTTTGAAAAGGCATAAATCAGCTCTAATAGTATTTGATCATCTGGGAGCTGCGGCAAATGATAATAAGTTTGATATTTAACTAGTAAGCAAAAGAAACATTTCAAGGAACTTTAAGTGGTTTGAACATTGTTTAAATAGGAGGGCAGTCTATGCTGGGCACTCCGCAGTAGGAGACAGATATGCCAGTGCTCCAGAATGAATCATAAGAACTAGAATCCTGCAACATTGGGAGATATCTTTGGAAGGGTAGAGAGGGAGGATGTCATCATTAGCAGCAGTAGAAAAATAAAAAGCTTTTACCACGTGTAGGCACAAATTAATAAAACTGTTGCTTGACTGTTTAAAAACACTTTTTTTCTCTTTAGTTTATTTAAGGACAATTTAACTGTGTTTGCATGGCAGACCTTTTAACCATTTCTAATAATCAATGTCAATAAGATAGATAAACAAATCAACGGAAAGTTGCATGGATATTTTCATTTATGCTCCAAAAGTTACCTAATATACAGATGCACATGACAGACCCACCTGAGGTTTGCTCTGCCTGCAGTTTATTGATAATGTGCATATTTTAACGTTGCGAAAACGAAATTCACGATAAATTTTAGATGTACTTATCTCTTTATCACATGTACTACTGTATGTAACGTTATACAGACAGATTATGGGTAGGGTATAAAGGTTGGACTAGATTGACGTATGTCTTTATACACCCCAATACTATGTTACTATTAACGGTTGACGAACTTATTGGGTAGGTTAAGGTTGGACTAGATGGAGTATTTTTTAACAACCTCCAATACTATGTTACTATGTAACTGTTATAGGACATTGATGTGGTAGGAGTATACAGGTTGGACTAGATGGACGTATGTCTTTATACAACTCCAATACTATGTTACGTGTAACTGTTAGACAGATTATGGGTAGGGTATAAGGTTGGACTAGATGGAGTATTTTTTATACAACCCTCCAATACTATTTACATGTAACTGTTATACCAGCATTTATGGGTAGGGTATCAGGTTTTGGACTAGATGGACGTATGTCTTTATACACCCTCCAATACTATGTTATCATTTAATGTTGACCAGACATTATGGGTAGGGTATAAAGGTTGGACTATGATGGACGTATGTCTTTATACAACCTCCAATACTATGTTTACTAATGTAACTGTTAGATAGACAGCATTAATGGGTATGGTAATAGTGGTGTTGGACTAGATAGGTATGTCTTTATACAACCTCCAATACTATGTTACTATGTAACGTTATTACAGACATTATGGGTAGGGTATAAAGGTTGGACAGATGGAGTATAGTCTTTATACAACTCCAATACTATGTTATCTATGTAACTGTTAAGACAACATTATGGTAGGGTATAAAGGTTGGACTAGATGGACGTATGTCTTTGTTATACAACCTCCAATACTATGTTACTATTGTAACTGTTATACAGACATTAGGGAAGGGTATAGGTTGGACTGATGGCGTATGTCTTTATACAACCTATAATACTATGTTACATGTAACTGTTATAACAGACATTATGGTAGGGTATAAAGGTTTGGACTAGAGGATCATATGTCTTTACAACCTCCAATATATTGTTCTATGTAACTGTCGCAGACATTTGGTAGGGTATAAAAGTTGGACTAAATGGACTATTCTTTTATCAACCTCCAATAATATGTTACTATGTAAAACTGTTAGGCAGGCTTATGGGTAGGGTATAAAGGTTGGACTAGAATTTAACCTCCAATACTATGTTACTATGTACTGTTAGATAGTACATTATAGGTAGGGTATAAAGGTTAGACTAGATGGACTTATGTCTTTAATACAACCTCCAATACTATAGTTACTATGTAACTGTTAGACGAACATTATGGGTAGGGTTATAATGGGTTGGACTAGATGGACGTATGTCTTTTATCAACCCCAATACTATGTTACTATGTAACTGTTAGGCCTACATTATGGGTAGAGTATAATGGTTGGACGAGATGGCGTTCTTTATACAACCTCCAATACTATGTTACGCTATGTACTGGTTAGACAGACCTTATGGGTAGGGTATAAAGGTTGGACTAGAGGACGTATGTCTTTATACACCCTCCAATTACTATGTTACATGTAATGTTCAGACATTATGGGTCAGGTATACAGGTTGGATAGATGGACGTATGTCTTTTTTATAAACCCTCAATACTATGTTACTATGTAACTGTAATACAGAATTATGGGTAGGGTATAAAGGTTGGATAGATGGACTATGTCTTTATAACAACCAATACTATGTTTACTACTATGTAACTGTTATCGCGACATTATGGGTAGGGTATAAAGTTTGGACTAGATGGACGTATGTCTTTATACAACCTCCAATACTATGTTACTAGTAACTGTTAACAGGACATTATGGGTAGGATATAATGTTGACTAGATTGACATATGCCCTTAACAACCCTCCAAACTAGTTACTATTTAACTGTTAGGCAGACATTGATGGGTAGGGTATAAGGTTGGACTAGATTGACCGTATGTCTTTATACAACCTCCAATACTATGTACTATGTAACTTGTATCAGACATTATGGGTAGGGTCTAACTGGTTGGACTAGATGGACGTATGTCTTTACTCACAACCTCCAATTCTATGTTACTAGTACTGTTAGACAGACATTATGGTAGGGTATAAGATTGGCTAGATGGACGTATGTTCTTTATACAACCTCCATACTATGGTTTACTATGTACTATGCACATCAATCCCCTTGAGAAGAAAAAAAATTAGAAATACATCAAAGAATGTATTAATCTAGGCTTCCTAATGAACCTGGTTTTGATTTGAGCGTTTTGAAAATATGCAGATCCAACAGATTTCTCTACATTTTTGAATCTCTTTTTATCCAAATTCTAAAATGTGAAACTCGTCAGAATAGCAGAATCATTTTCCATTTAAAGCTGTAACACATTTAGGATTATATGCAGAATGTAGCTTTAAAAAGTCAGAAAAAAATTCAGGAGAAGTTGAGAAAACTAAGATTCATTTGCAAGTATCTCATTAGACCAAACATTTTCATAAAAACAAATAAACGTATTTTCTTTCAGGCAAATCGAAGTCATAGTGTCACATCATAACCCACATTATTACACTCCAGAATCTGAACATATCCCCTCTAAAAACACCAATAAACTATAAAATAGCAATACAATAAAAGGCATAAAAGTAAATATTACCCCTTGAAGAACGGAATTAAATAACTGTGTGTACAGTGACTGGCCACACCCCTGATCTCAGTCACATGCTCCCTATTCTGTCCTGATAAAGGATTGGCTAGATGCTACTAGTGGGTGTGACCAACTGTAACAAGTTCTTAGGACTGAGCATGTGTAAAGAACATAATGGTTAGTGACCACACTGTGTGATACTGGAACATTGGGAAATAAGACACAAAGTAACAAAGTTACATTTCTCAATAAGCATATTAAAATGAGAGGTGAGACACTGATTACTGGTTGTATAACAAGGAGATCTGCCTTCTAATTCAATGTTATTCTGAGGCTTTACTTATTCTTAAAAAAAAAAAAAAAATATATATATATATATATATATATATAATTTTTAACCCAAAGAATGAATAATATTTTCTTTTAAAGGAAAGAACAGCAATAAAGTAATTTCAGTCTCTGGAAAAAGTCTCTCAAAAGGGAGGGTACAGTATTGACTGCTAATGTGAAACAGTTACTGTTGTATTTTCTGCAATGATTCCAGCCCTTAGCTGCTGTAAATATAACATTTCCCTCCTTACAAATAGCAAGCCATATATATTCCTAAATAATTGTAAGAGGAACAGTCAATCATTGAAATGCTTCTCTGATGTGGTTTCTGCAACTTTGTTAATCTTCAGAGACTTGTATATTTCCTTTCCACAGCTCCTTTATTTTCATGCAAAAAGATGGCAGATATAATAGCTTTACCATGTTCTATTCACGTGTCTCATGATGTGGCAGGAGAGACAACAGAAATGTTTAGCTTTTGGACATGACTTTATTTTTAACTTGGCTTGCATTAGAGATGGCTGAAACACACCGATTTCGTTCCGTTTTCGGACTCCCGGATCTCAGGAAAATCACGAAGATCCCAAAATCCGAAAACGGAACGAATTTTTAAATATCAATAAATGTTCGAGGCTATTTTTCGATAATTTTTGAAAATAACCTTGAATGTTCGATAACCCTCGAAAATACGATCGGAGACTATTTTCGAGTTTTCAATCGTATTTTCGAGGATTATCGAACGTTCGAGGCTATTTTACAAAATTATAAATAAAATAGCCTTGAACATTCAATAATATTCGAAAATGCATTCCAAAGTCTTGAAATCCGGACAATCGGGATTGATTTGGACGGATCATTCGGATTTCAGAACTGAGAGGTTCCGTGTCGGATTTGGAACCGAGTCGGACCGGGATCCCATCCCTAGTTTGGATTATTAACGTAATGGGCTCGTCCACCCTAAAAAAAATGTTACCTATGGTTTTACACTTACACAAACCATAAATATTGAGGCTGCAAGAATGATGCAATTCGCCCCACAATGTTGCTGCTTTTGGTCTCGACTTTGCAGAGGACATCAACATTGTTGCAGCTTCCAGGAGGGTTTGTAGTGCTGAAGTAGAGCAGATGGATGTTCTTTACTTCTTGACTCATAGCCCAGATACTGCTGGTACTAGAGTGTATCCTGAAATTACAATTCGAGGGCACGTTGGATGATAGTTTAATAGATTCTGTACTAGGTTATTTCTTTAATGACTAAACATATATTTGCACTAAATAACTTTTACTCTCCTATTAGCACATAGAGTTACAAAGTATCTCATCACATCTCCTCTCTACCCCTGGGTGACGCACACTGAACATGTCCGAATCAGTGGCTTTGGGAGGAGGAGGGTTAAGCCCTGGGTAAGGCATCATAAATAAAAATTGCACATGGCAGACAAAACACACACCACTCTATTCAGGCTTGGTTTTTCTTTATTTTCACATAAATGGCCTTCCTTACACGCTCTTTAGAACCAATTCTATTCCAGGACCATCATCATGAATGGATTTCTTATAACGGAGTATGCTAAAATACCTATCAATCAGCTGGTGTTGTTTGCGGTTGCTGGGAGGGTCTATGTTTTTCTAGAAGCCAATACCGGAACATGAATCATAAGTTTTTCCAACTCCAGTACTTCATTAGTAGCCAGACAATCGCTTTTCATTCAACTTCCAAATAATTTTACTCTATATGGCAATTGATAGCTGTTTTCTATGAGTTACAACTGTAAAATGAAATCTTTCAACCATTTTAAATGTGCTGTGCCTACGGGGAAACAAAAGAAAAGAAAATCAACCCAAATGGACCTTAGATTCAAACACAGATTCAGCCAGTTACAGATTTGTCAGAGATCAAACTCCGCTTTGGTGCTGCATCCAAATTTAAAATGGGAAAAATATTTAATATCTCATTAATAGCTAATCCTCCCATGGTGCCTGAAATCAAAACTAGAACTTCCTCCGTTGTCCCCACATTTAATATATTCTACCTCTAATGACAATGGATATTAAATATGACCGAGAAAATTTTAACGTTACACGAATGAAACTCCGTTCAAATACATTTTAACATTAAATTCATCTTTGTGATACAAATCTTGGCATGGACACTGTATACGTTTGAAAGGCATAAATTCAGCTCTAATAGTTAATTTTATCATCTGGGAGCTGCGGCAAATGACTAATAAGTTTTTTTTTGATTATTTAACAAGGTGAGCAAAAGAAACATTCAAGGAACTTTAAGTGGTTTGAACATTGTTTAATTAGGAGGCAGTCTAATCGGGCCACATCCGCCAGTAAGGAGACAGATATTCCCGGTGCTCCAGAATGAATCATAATAGAACGAGAAATCCTGGAACATTGGGGATATCTTTTAGGAAGGGTAGAGAGGGAGGATGCTCATTAAGCAGCAGTAGAAAAATAAAAAAGTCTTTACACACGTGTAAGGCACAAATAAATACAACTGTTTTTGCTTGACTGTTTAACAAACACTTTTTCTCCTCTTTAGTTTAAGGGACAATTTAACTCACGGTGTTTGCATGGCAGACCTTTAACCATGTAACTAATATCAAATGCAAATAAGATAATAAACAAATAACGGAAAGTTGCATGGATATTTTCAATTTATGCTCCAAAAGTTACCTAATATACAGATGCACATGGACAGACCACCGAGGTTTGCTCTTGCCTAGCCGTTTAGAGTGGATAATGTGCAATTTAACGTTCGAACGGAATTTCCACGATTAAATTTTTAGTGTACTTATCCTCTTTATACCTTGTAACTACTGTATGTAACTGTTAACAGAAATTATGGGTAGGGTAAAGTTGACTAGATGGATGTATGTCCTTTATACACCTCCAATACTATGTTACTATGTAAACTGATTAGACAGACATTATGGGTATGGTATCAGGTGGAACTAGATGGACGTCTTCCTTTATCAACCTCCAATACTATGTTACTATGTAACTTTTAGGCCTACATTAGGGTAGAGTCAATGGTTGGACTAGATGGACGTAGGTCTTGATCAACCTCCAATACTAGTTTACATTAACGGTTAGAACAGACATATGGGTAGGTTATAAGGTTGGACTAGAATGGCGTTGGCGTTAGACACCCTCCATACTATGTTCATGTAACTGTTATACAGACATTAGGGGTAGGGTAATACAGGTTTGGACTAGATGGACGTATGGTCTTTTATACACCCTCCAATACATGTTACTATGTAACTGTTATACAGACATTATGGGTAGGGTAGAAAGTTGGATTAGATTGGACGTATGTCTTTTATTTACAACCTCCAATACTATGTTACTATGTAACTGTTATACAGACATTATGGGTAGGGTATAAAGTTTTGTACTATATGGACGTATTCTTTATACAACCTCCAATACTATGTTCCTATGTAAATGTTAGACAGACATATGGGTCGGGTAATGAATGGTTGGACGAGAATGGACGTATTTCCTTTATAACAACCTCCAATACTATGTTTACTAAGTACTGTTAACAGACATATGGGTAGGGTATAAAGGTTGGGGACTAGATGGACGTATGTCAAATTATACAACCTCCAATATATGTTACTATTACCTGTTTAACAGACATTATGGGTAGGGTATAAAGGTTGGGACTAGATGGATGTAATGTCTTATACACCCCCAATACTATGTTACTATGTAACTGTTTACAGACTTATGGGTAAGGGTATCAAGATTGGGACATAGATGGACGTATGTCTTATACAACCTCCACGACTATGTTTACTATTTAACTAGCAACCATTCAATCCCCCTTGAAGAAAAAAAATAGAATTAATCTAAGATGTAATAATCTAGGCTTCCAAATGAACCTGGTTTTGATTTGAGCGTTTGAAAATAGGCAGATCCAACAGATTTTTCTACTTTTTGAATCTCTTTTTATTCCAAATTCTAAAATGTGAAACTTCTCCGTCAAGAATAGCAAATCATTTCCATTTAAAAGGACAGCTGTAACACATTTAGGATGATATGCAGAAATGTACTTTAAAAAGTCAGAAAAAAATGCAGAGAAGTTGATAAAAACTAAATTCATTTGCAAGTTATCCTCTTAGCCAAACATTTTATAAACACAAATAAACGTATTTTTCTTTCAGGCAAATCAGAAGTCAGATGGGCATATTAATAAAAGAGCAAGAACAGGCAGCAAAATGGTTTTTTCGCATTCGCTTTTCGCCAAATACATTAACGCTATTTATAAAGGTTCCGGTATTAACGAATGGCCGAAACCTGTTTTCCGCGAGCTATGCGCTGAACCCTTTTCGCCTTACGTCGCAATGGTAATTTTTTAGCGAAAAGGGAGCGAAAAGGCATACGCGATTTATACAGAGCGAAAGGGGTTTTTGCCGTTGAAAAGAGCGAAAGATTAGCGCGACCCTGAAGGTGGTGAAAGTCATTAGAAAGGCTAACGCGCATTAGAAAGCGAACGCGCAGTATAATGGAATATGCCCTTGGAACAGCGAACACACTGAGAAAGCGACCCGCGCATTATAATGTAAATATGCAAACTTGGCCAAGCGATCGTCGCATTAGACAGGCGAATGTGCAGTGCAAAAGCAAATTGTTTCCAATTTGAGAATTCTAAGAGATTTGACTAAATAATACATGGAGACTTCTTGGGAAATGTAGGTGGGCCATTTTGAACTTGACAGTCATTTTCTAGTGGGCTTTCTGTTTCGAATGTTTTTCACAATCAGTCTTCTTAGAATTCGTTAAGTTTCGCTGGCGAACTTTTCGCTCTTTATCGCGCCGGTCTCGCCTTTTCAGCCCGAAGTTTTTTTTTTCATCAGCTTTTTTATAAATAAGGCGAACGAAGCCCCAAATGGCGCTATTTTTTCGCTGCGATGTGCTGCCGCTTTATTGGCGAAAAAAGACCATCCTGTAATAAATATGCCCATATTGTCAACCATCCACATCCTCATAACCCACATTATTGACCTCCAGAATCTGAACATATCCCCCTCAAAAACACCAATACACTGCAATAGATACATAAAGGTCATAAAGTCAATATTACCCTTGAAGAACGAATTACATAACTGTGTGTAAGTGACTGGCCCCCACCCCCTGATCTCAGTCCATGCTCCCTATTCTGTCCTGATAAGATTGGCTAGATCTACATGGGTTGACCAACTGTAACAATTCTTTAGGACTGAGCAGTTGTAACGAACATAAGGGTTATTGACCACACTGTGTGATACTTGGAACATTGGAATAAGACACAAAGAACCAGTTACATTTCTCAATAAGCATATTAAAAGAGAGGTGAGACACTGATTTACTGGTTGTATACAGGAGATCTGCTTCTAATTCAATGTTATTCTGAGGCTTTACTTATTCGTAAAAAAAAAAAAAAAATATATATAATATATATATATATATATAGTTAACCTTTTTAACCCAAAGCATGAATAATTTTTCTTTTAAAAGGAAGAACAGCATAAAGTAATTCATCCTCTGAAAAACGTCTCTCAAAAGGGAGACAGTATGGACTTGCTCAGTGAAAACAGTTACTGTTGTATTTTCTGCAATGATTCCAGCCCTTAGCTGCTGTAAATATAACCTTTCCCTCCTTACAACTAGCCAGCCCATATATATTTCCTAAATAATTGTAAGAGGAACAGTCAATCATTGAAATGCTTCTCCGATTGGTTTTCTGCAACTTTGTTAATCTTCAAGACTTGTATATTTTACCTTCCACAGCTCCTTTATTTTCATGCAAAAGATGGCCATATAATAGCTTTACCATGTTTCTATTCAACGTGTCTCATGATGTGGCAGGAGAGACAACAGAAATGTTTTAGCTTTTGGACATGAAAACTTTATTTTTATTGGCTTGCATTAAGATGGCGTGAAACACACACACCGATTTCGTTCCGTTTTCGGACTCCCTGATCTCAGGAAATCACAAACGAAGATCCAAAATCCGAACACGGAACGATTTTTTAAATATCAATTAATATTCGAGGCTATTTTTTTTCGATAATTTTTGAAATAACCTTGAATGTTCGGAATAACCCTCGAAAATACGATCGGAGACTATTTTCGAGTTTTCAATCGTATTTTTCGAGGATTATCGAACGTCCGAGGCTAGTTTTTACAATTATAAAATAAATAGCCTTGAACATCTCAATATAGTCGCAAATGCATTCCAAGTCTTGAAATCCGGACAATCGGGATTGATTTGGCGGATCATTCGGATTTCAGAACTGAGAGGTTCCGTGTCGGATTTGGAACCGAGTGTCGGAACCGGGACCCCATCCCTAGTTTGATTATAACGTATGGGCTCGTCCACCCTAAAAAAAATGTTACTATGGTTTTACACTTACACAAACCATAATATAATTGAGGCCGGCAAGATGATGCATTCGCCCCACAAGGTTGCTGCTTTTTGGTCTCCCTGCTTTTGTCTGCGACTTTGCTAGGACATCAACATGTTGCGCTTCCAGATGGTTTTTGTAGTGCTGAAGTGAGCAAGATGGTGTTTTTCTTTCTTTCTTGACTCATAGCCCAGATACTGCTGGTACTAGAGTGTAATCCGAATTCAATTCGAGGGCAAGTGGAATGATAGTTTTAATAGATTCTGTACTAGGTTATTTCTTTGAATATGAACTAACATATATTGCACTAATACTTTACCTCCTATTATCACATAGATTTACAAACGTACTCACACATCGCTCTCTACCCCTTGGTGGACGCACACTGAAATGGTCCGACATCCTTGGCTTTGGGAGGAGGAGGGTTATATATAAGCTTTGAATGATTTGCATAAGATTATAGCCCTGTTGAAATTACTTTGAAAGCAAGGTAATTGGTGATGTAAATGTTTTATTCATAGATTAAAGCCTGACCATTTCATCTTAAGGGAACTAAAGTATCCAGATATCATTGTTTCCCAATAGACAGAGCACATTTACAACAAAAACCTCCACAAGCTGTGTTTCTCACCTCTCCCTTTGCTGTGGCTGCTGAGTGATTTACCTGTCGGTAACTAGCTCCCAATAATCCCCTTTAGCTGTGGTGACTCTAAACTTGTGTACACAGTGCACTTCATATGCTCTGTAGTGCTCAACAGCCAATCATATAACAGCACAGAGATCCACCCTCTTCCTGACAGACTATGCATTTAATAAGTTTTGTGTACAGATTAAATGGGAACTGTGGTCTCCGAAGTTTAAATGAAAGGCCAGTTTCCTCCCTTTAAAACGAGCCATCAACCACCTCTCTATGTGCTCTACAAGCCAAGATAAAAGAAATGATTGAACCAGAAAATTAATGGGTGGGGACTGACTGTTGACTCCTAAGCTTCTTCTCCTGCACAGAGCAAAACCCAGCCTCAGACTCCCTCATTGTGTGAGGGAGACAGGAGCCCTCCCCTCTCTTCTGTGTGAATCCTGACAGAAATATAAGGAAAATCCTACAGCCCTTCTTTCCCACTATGTGAAAACAGCCTTTTCAGGCAGACTTCTCACTTTTTCTGAAAAGACTGTTTCCACAGAGTTTTTTGTGGGGGGTCTGAGTGGCCTATGGCACCACGAGTGGGCGGGGCTTATGCACCCGCGAGTGGGCAGGGGGCTTGTCCCCCCGTGAGTGGACGTGGCTTATACACCCACGAGTGGGTGGGGCTTAGGTGTCCACGAGTTGGCGTGGCTTAGATGACTGTGGGTGGGAGGGGCTTAGGTACCTATGAGTGGATGGGTCTGTGGCACCCGTGGGTGGGCAGGGCCACATGGGGCTGTAAGAGAATGGGCCAAGGGGGGCCTGCAACTGGAGGGACAATGGGCTCCATGAGTGGGAGGGGCCAGGTGGGCTGCAAAGGGGAGGAGGAGACTCAGGGCAGATTGACTGACATGGTTTCAGAGCAGGAAGCAGGAAGTGCAGGGGACCTGGTGATGTTGTTGCCATATCACAGACAAAAAAATCACACACAAAAATGTAAATATCTTCAAAACTATGCAAAATAAACAATGAAAGTACATTGCAAAAATTCTCAGAAGAGCAATTCCTATCAATTTACCTAAGCCCTGGGTAAGGCATCATAAATAAAAATTGCACATGGCAGACAAAACACACACCACTCTATTCAGGCTTGGTTTTTCTTTATTTTCACATAAATGGCCTTCCTTACACGCTCTTTAGAACCAATTCTATTCCAGGACCATCATCATGAATGGATTTCTTATAACGGAGTATGCTAAAATACCTATCAATCAGCTGGTGTTGTTTGCGGTTGCTGGGAGGGTCTATGTTTTTCTAGAAGCCAATACCGGAACATGAATCATAAGTTTTTCCAACTCCAGTACTTCATTAGTAGCCAGACAATCGCTTTTCATTCAACTTCCAAATAATTTTACTCTATATGGCAATTGATAGCTGTTTTCTATGAGTTACAACTGTAAAATGAAATCTTTCAACCATTTTAAATGTGCTGTGCCTACGGGGAAACAAAAGAAAAGAAAATCAACCCAAATGGACCTTAGATTCAAACACAGATTCAGCCAGTTACAGATTTGTCAGAGATCAAACTCCGCTTTGGTGCTGCATCCAAATTTAAAATGGGAAAAATATTTAATATCTCATTAATAGCTAATCCTCCCATGGTGCCTGAAATCAAAACTAGAACTTCCTCCGTTGTCCCCACATTTAATATATTCTACCTCTAATGACAATGGATATTAAATATGACCGAGAAAATTTTAACGTTACACGAATGAAACTCCGTTCAAATACATTTTAACATTAAATTCATCTTTGTGATACAAATCTTGGCATGGACACTGTATACGTTTGAAAGGCATAAATTCAGCTCTAATAGTTAATTTTATCATCTGGGAGCTGCGGCAAATGACTAATAAGTTTTTTTTTGATTATTTAACAAGGTGAGCAAAAGAAACATTCAAGGAACTTTAAGTGGTTTGAACATTGTTTAATTAGGAGGCAGTCTAATCGGGCCACATCCGCCAGTAAGGAGACAGATATTCCCGGTGCTCCAGAATGAATCATAATAGAACGAGAAATCCTGGAACATTGGGGATATCTTTTAGGAAGGGTAGAGAGGGAGGATGCTCATTAAGCAGCAGTAGAAAAATAAAAAAGTCTTTACACACGTGTAAGGCACAAATAAATACAACTGTTTTTGCTTGACTGTTTAACAAACACTTTTTCTCCTCTTTAGTTTAAGGGACAATTTAACTCACGGTGTTTGCATGGCAGACCTTTAACCATGTAACTAATATCAAATGCAAATAAGATAATAAACAAATAACGGAAAGTTGCATGGATATTTTCAATTTATGCTCCAAAAGTTACCTAATATACAGATGCACATGGACAGACCACCGAGGTTTGCTCTTGCCTAGCCGTTTAGAGTGGATAATGTGCAATTTAACGTTCGAACGGAATTTCCACGATTAAATTTTTAGTGTACTTATCCTCTTTATACCTTGTAACTACTGTATGTAACTGTTAACAGAAATTATGGGTAGGGTAAAGTTGACTAGATGGATGTATGTCCTTTATACACCTCCAATACTATGTTACTATGTAAACTGATTAGACAGACATTATGGGTATGGTATCAGGTGGAACTAGATGGACGTCTTCCTTTATCAACCTCCAATACTATGTTACTATGTAACTTTTAGGCCTACATTAGGGTAGAGTCAATGGTTGGACTAGATGGACGTAGGTCTTGATCAACCTCCAATACTAGTTTACATTAACGGTTAGAACAGACATATGGGTAGGTTATAAGGTTGGACTAGAATGGCGTTGGCGTTAGACACCCTCCATACTATGTTCATGTAACTGTTATACAGACATTAGGGGTAGGGTAATACAGGTTTGGACTAGATGGACGTATGGTCTTTTATACACCCTCCAATACATGTTACTATGTAACTGTTATACAGACATTATGGGTAGGGTAGAAAGTTGGATTA
Organism: Hymenochirus boettgeri; assembly: GCA_019447015.1. Classification (NCBI taxonomy): domain Eukaryota; kingdom Metazoa; phylum Chordata; class Amphibia; order Anura; family Pipidae; genus Hymenochirus; species Hymenochirus boettgeri. The sequence goes on from CM033472.1 coordinate 273,414,738, forward strand.
GATTGGACGTATGTCTTTTATTTACAACCTCCAATACTATGTTACTATGTAACTGTTATACAGACATTATGGGTAGGGTATAAAGTTTTGTACTATATGGACGTATTCTTTATACAACCTCCAATACTATGTTCCTATGTAAATGTTAGACAGACATATGGGTCGGGTAATGAATGGTTGGACGAGAATGGACGTATTTCCTTTATAACAACCTCCAATACTATGTTTACTAAGTACTGTTAACAGACATATGGGTAGGGTATAAAGGTTGGGGACTAGATGGACGTATGTCAAATTATACAACCTCCAATATATGTTACTATTACCTGTTTAACAGACATTATGGGTAGGGTATAAAGGTTGGGACTAGATGGATGTAATGTCTTATACACCCCCAATACTATGTTACTATGTAACTGTTTACAGACTTATGGGTAAGGGTATCAAGATTGGGACATAGATGGACGTATGTCTTATACAACCTCCACGACTATGTTTACTATTTAACTAGCAACCATTCAATCCCCCTTGAAGAAAAAAAATAGAATTAATCTAAGATGTAATAATCTAGGCTTCCAAATGAACCTGGTTTTGATTTGAGCGTTTGAAAATAGGCAGATCCAACAGATTTTTCTACTTTTTGAATCTCTTTTTATTCCAAATTCTAAAATGTGAAACTTCTCCGTCAAGAATAGCAAATCATTTCCATTTAAAAGGACAGCTGTAACACATTTAGGATGATATGCAGAAATGTACTTTAAAAAGTCAGAAAAAAATGCAGAGAAGTTGATAAAAACTAAATTCATTTGCAAGTTATCCTCTTAGCCAAACATTTTATAAACACAAATAAACGTATTTTTCTTTCAGGCAAATCAGAAGTCAGATGGGCATATTAATAAAAGAGCAAGAACAGGCAGCAAAATGGTTTTTTCGCATTCGCTTTTCGCCAAATACATTAACGCTATTTATAAAGGTTCCGGTATTAACGAATGGCCGAAACCTGTTTTCCGCGAGCTATGCGCTGAACCCTTTTCGCCTTACGTCGCAATGGTAATTTTTTAGCGAAAAGGGAGCGAAAAGGCATACGCGATTTATACAGAGCGAAAGGGGTTTTTGCCGTTGAAAAGAGCGAAAGATTAGCGCGACCCTGAAGGTGGTGAAAGTCATTAGAAAGGCTAACGCGCATTAGAAAGCGAACGCGCAGTATAATGGAATATGCCCTTGGAACAGCGAACACACTGAGAAAGCGACCCGCGCATTATAATGTAAATATGCAAACTTGGCCAAGCGATCGTCGCATTAGACAGGCGAATGTGCAGTGCAAAAGCAAATTGTTTCCAATTTGAGAATTCTAAGAGATTTGACTAAATAATACATGGAGACTTCTTGGGAAATGTAGGTGGGCCATTTTGAACTTGACAGTCATTTTCTAGTGGGCTTTCTGTTTCGAATGTTTTTCACAATCAGTCTTCTTAGAATTCGTTAAGTTTCGCTGGCGAACTTTTCGCTCTTTATCGCGCCGGTCTCGCCTTTTCAGCCCGAAGTTTTTTTTTTCATCAGCTTTTTTATAAATAAGGCGAACGAAGCCCCAAATGGCGCTATTTTTTCGCTGCGATGTGCTGCCGCTTTATTGGCGAAAAAAGACCATCCTGTAATAAATATGCCCATATTGTCAACCATCCACATCCTCATAACCCACATTATTGACCTCCAGAATCTGAACATATCCCCCTCAAAAACACCAATACACTGCAATAGATACATAAAGGTCATAAAGTCAATATTACCCTTGAAGAACGAATTACATAACTGTGTGTAAGTGACTGGCCCCCACCCCCTGATCTCAGTCCATGCTCCCTATTCTGTCCTGATAAGATTGGCTAGATCTACATGGGTTGACCAACTGTAACAATTCTTTAGGACTGAGCAGTTGTAACGAACATAAGGGTTATTGACCACACTGTGTGATACTTGGAACATTGGAATAAGACACAAAGAACCAGTTACATTTCTCAATAAGCATATTAAAAGAGAGGTGAGACACTGATTTACTGGTTGTATACAGGAGATCTGCTTCTAATTCAATGTTATTCTGAGGCTTTACTTATTCGTAAAAAAAAAAAAAAAATATATATAATATATATATATATATATAGTTAACCTTTTTAACCCAAAGCATGAATAATTTTTCTTTTAAAAGGAAGAACAGCATAAAGTAATTCATCCTCTGAAAAACGTCTCTCAAAAGGGAGACAGTATGGACTTGCTCAGTGAAAACAGTTACTGTTGTATTTTCTGCAATGATTCCAGCCCTTAGCTGCTGTAAATATAACCTTTCCCTCCTTACAACTAGCCAGCCCATATATATTTCCTAAATAATTGTAAGAGGAACAGTCAATCATTGAAATGCTTCTCCGATTGGTTTTCTGCAACTTTGTTAATCTTCAAGACTTGTATATTTTACCTTCCACAGCTCCTTTATTTTCATGCAAAAGATGGCCATATAATAGCTTTACCATGTTTCTATTCAACGTGTCTCATGATGTGGCAGGAGAGACAACAGAAATGTTTTAGCTTTTGGACATGAAAACTTTATTTTTATTGGCTTGCATTAAGATGGCGTGAAACACACACACCGATTTCGTTCCGTTTTCGGACTCCCTGATCTCAGGAAATCACAAACGAAGATCCAAAATCCGAACACGGAACGATTTTTTAAATATCAATTAATATTCGAGGCTATTTTTTTTCGATAATTTTTGAAATAACCTTGAATGTTCGGAATAACCCTCGAAAATACGATCGGAGACTATTTTCGAGTTTTCAATCGTATTTTTCGAGGATTATCGAACGTCCGAGGCTAGTTTTTACAATTATAAAATAAATAGCCTTGAACATCTCAATATAGTCGCAAATGCATTCCAAGTCTTGAAATCCGGACAATCGGGATTGATTTGGCGGATCATTCGGATTTCAGAACTGAGAGGTTCCGTGTCGGATTTGGAACCGAGTGTCGGAACCGGGACCCCATCCCTAGTTTGATTATAACGTATGGGCTCGTCCACCCTAAAAAAAATGTTACTATGGTTTTACACTTACACAAACCATAATATAATTGAGGCCGGCAAGATGATGCATTCGCCCCACAAGGTTGCTGCTTTTTGGTCTCCCTGCTTTTGTCTGCGACTTTGCTAGGACATCAACATGTTGCGCTTCCAGATGGTTTTTGTAGTGCTGAAGTGAGCAAGATGGTGTTTTTCTTTCTTTCTTGACTCATAGCCCAGATACTGCTGGTACTAGAGTGTAATCCGAATTCAATTCGAGGGCAAGTGGAATGATAGTTTTAATAGATTCTGTACTAGGTTATTTCTTTGAATATGAACTAACATATATTGCACTAATACTTTACCTCCTATTATCACATAGATTTACAAACGTACTCACACATCGCTCTCTACCCCTTGGTGGACGCACACTGAAATGGTCCGACATCCTTGGCTTTGGGAGGAGGAGGGTTATATATAAGCTTTGAATGATTTGCATAAGATTATAGCCCTGTTGAAATTACTTTGAAAGCAAGGTAATTGGTGATGTAAATGTTTTATTCATAGATTAAAGCCTGACCATTTCATCTTAAGGGAACTAAAGTATCCAGATATCATTGTTTCCCAATAGACAGAGCACATTTACAACAAAAACCTCCACAAGCTGTGTTTCTCACCTCTCCCTTTGCTGTGGCTGCTGAGTGATTTACCTGTCGGTAACTAGCTCCCAATAATCCCCTTTAGCTGTGGTGACTCTAAACTTGTGTACACAGTGCACTTCATATGCTCTGTAGTGCTCAACAGCCAATCATATAACAGCACAGAGATCCACCCTCTTCCTGACAGACTATGCATTTAATAAGTTTTGTGTACAGATTAAATGGGAACTGTGGTCTCCGAAGTTTAAATGAAAGGCCAGTTTCCTCCCTTTAAAACGAGCCATCAACCACCTCTCTATGTGCTCTACAAGCCAAGATAAAAGAAATGATTGAACCAGAAAATTAATGGGTGGGGACTGACTGTTGACTCCTAAGCTTCTTCTCCTGCACAGAGCAAAACCCAGCCTCAGACTCCCTCATTGTGTGAGGGAGACAGGAGCCCTCCCCTCTCTTCTGTGTGAATCCTGACAGAAATATAAGGAAAATCACAGCCTTCTTTCCACATTGAAAACAGCCTTTTCGCAGACTTCTCACTTTTTTTCTTAAAAGACTGTTTCCACAGAGTTTTTTTGTGGGGTTCTGAGTGGCTATGGCAACACGAGTGGCGGGGCTTAGATGCACCCGCGAGTGGCAGGGGGCTTGTCCCCCCGTGAGTGGACGTGGCTTTATACACCCACGTGGGTGGGGCTTATGTTCCACGAGTTGGCGTGGCTTAATGACTGTGGGTGGGAGGGGGCTAGGTACCTTGAGTGGATGGGTCCTGTGCACCCGTGGGGGCAGGGCACAGGGGCTTTAAGAGATGGGCAAGGGGGGCCCTGCCCAACTGGAGGGAACAATGGGCTCCATGAGTGGGAGGGCAGGTGGCTTGCAAGGGGAGGAAGGAGACTCAGGCAGATTGACTGACATGGTTTCTTCAAGCAGGAAGCAGGGAAGTTCAGGGGACCTGGTGATTTGTTGCCATATCACAGACAAAAAAATCACACACAAAATGTAAAATCTTCAAAAACTATGCAAAATAAACACTGAAGTACCTTGCAAAAATTCTCAGAAGAGCAATTCCTATCAATTTACCTAAAGTCATTTTTGGACCACAGTTCACCTTTAAAATGTCCGTCTCTAACATGGATGTAAAAAAATATATTAAAAACGAATATTAACATTTGCGTAAAAAATAAAAGTAAGCTTGATGAATTGCAACCTCATATACTTTGTCTTTCTAAAAGCAAATCTTTATACCATTACCCCAGTGGAGCCACCATATAGAAATTAGTACATGTAGAAACTATCTTTTGCTAGGAACAAAATGGAAACAAAAAAAAATATGTTGTGGGATTTAAACCTATGACCTCATGGGCTGTGTGTTTCTAAAACATGTGTTTAGACTAGTGACCCACCACAGCATATACAAAGCATACAGATAAATTTAAAACGTCAATAAAATGAGCTTACTATTTTATATTGCTCCAAGAATGCTGTATGCAATTCACGCTAGCTGGCAAATAAAATGCAGAGCAACAAGCATCATTGATCATTGACTTTCATAATGGTGTGGAGACATCTGTATAGAAAATATTCTGTGCATAGAGACAATGAATACTGGGGTCAGAGTGTGTAGCCAATAAGGGCACATGCTCACAAGGCTCGTTGAAGACTACATTAACTGTGAGTTGTACTAGCAACAACATGGAAGCCTTCTAAGTTACAGAATCTATTTTTTACATATACTAAATGCCACTAACTAGAGAAGAATCTTACAATATAGGTGTTCTGGGGGGAAAAGCTTTTACATTAAGATTTAAAAAAAGTACTGTTGCCATGAGTACTTACTTAATATCACAATGTTTGCAACAGCTGCATGAGTATCAGCACTTACACAAATGCCTATTTACCAGAGGCTGCTCGACTGTAAACACCAAGTATTTAATGCTAGCTATCAGTGTTAAATACTTACATGTGGGTGAGATTCCCCCAGAGCATGTGCACTGTTCTTAAATTCCACTAGGATGTCGCCCTTTTATAAATATGCCCCTTAGATTACGATCTAAATAATTAATCTGCTTGTGCATTTTAAAAGCTTTATCTTTACAATTCATTCTACAACACCAAGCTTATAAGACAGGAACGAAGAGAATTAGTACTGTAAGAATGAGTAACTTTACAGAAAATGTTTTACTCTATAAGAAAAATAGGTTTATACTTTACTTGTCCTTCAATGCACAGTTCATACACCATAACTCTTGTTCAAAATGATGATGGTGATGATGAAACAAATGACAAAGGAATAAACAGCCACCAGTGGTTAGCACTGAAACCTTGCAGCGCTGGAGTTCTGAGTTCGATTCCACCCTTGGACCCATCTGCAAGGAGTTTGTATGTTCTTCCCATGCTTGCGTGGGTTTCCTCCGTGCACTCCGGTTTCCCCCACAATTATAAAGACATACTGATAGGTTGTATTTGTCAAATAAATGTGCTTAGATTGTAAGCTCTTCGGGCAGGGCCTAATGTGAATGTATACACAAAACTTTACGTACCTCTCTCTTTCTTCCTCCTTAAGTAAGTAAAGCGCTCCGGAAGCTTTGTTGGCGCTTATAAATCCACACCATATTAACCTATAATATTGCAGCGTTCGAACTTTACCCTAGAAACTCCACTAAGTACCCTTCAATGACCCATGCGAAATGAGCTGCCGACAGCCGCGTCCGTGATTGGCTGCCGCTCAGCCAATCACAGACGTGGCTGCCGGTCCCGCCCCTCTGCTTGCATTTTCTCGCAAGCAGAGGGCCGGGAGCGCGGCGGAGGAAAGAGGGGAGGTAAGTAGAGTTTGGGGAGCTTTCTAAAGATACAAATATAGCGGTTGGGGCTGGGAGACCAGGGGGAATCTTATATCAAAAATTTTTTTTTAGGGTGGACATACCCTTTAAAACAGAGGTTACACCCCGGGCACCTTACCCACCATGTTCCCGCGATGTAGTAACTCACGCTAAGTGAGAAAACTCACATATAAGAGGAGCATGGAAGTTAAGTATAAAGTGCAACGCTAAGTCTCGCTTTGCGGCGGAATTGGCACTCGCGTGGACTTCGCAAAACAATTTACCAGAGGCTGCGTGGCTGTTAAGCCTAAGTATTTAATGTAAGTATTAATTAGCTTGCGTTAAATACTTACGTGCAGGTGAATTTCACCCAGAGCCGCGCAGCCTCTGGAAAATCCGGTATGGGACATTTGCCCAGAGAGCTTGCGGCTCTGGGTGGATCTCCCTGAAAGAGTTGTAGGATAAAATGCCTCTAACAAGTCACTCTGCTCAGGTTACAAAAGTAAACTTAATTTAGTAGCTTTCCAGCATTCGCCGCAGTCAAGGAATCTTCCCTGAATATGACAGCTCTAATTTACCAATCATCGGCTCTAATGACGGGGAAATAAATGGTTTATTATATTTACTGGGAAGAGTTCTGGGATATTTCCAATTAGTATAACAAGTTTACTGCTCTTTCATTTGCCACCATGTGCTCACCAATAGCTTTGTATCTTAGACACATATATGGCGTTATTAGGCCAGTTTATCATTATTCTCTGGGTTAATTATATGGAGGTTTGGACAAAGTCTAAAATACGGTGATTTCTGGGAATCTTGACCTATGACCTTTATGGCTGTGTATTTACAAAATATAAGAAATCAATTACTAAAGGGTTGTGACCCAGATATATTATATATTTTTTACTTTGTCCATTAGGCCTTGTTATGTTTTTCCAGATACAGCAATGTAATACTGAGCAAATTATAAAAAGAGAGAAAAATAGGTCAAATGATCAAATTATTTGTTTGTTTTTATTAATATTTTTTTTTTTTTTTGGGGGGGGAAAACAGATTAAAATAGTTACATAGTACACAGTATTGGAGGTTGTATAAAGACATACATCCATCTAGTCCAACCTTTATACCCTACCCATAATGTCTGTATAACTGTTACATAGTAACATAGTATTGGACTCATGTAACATAGTGATTGCGAGGTGTATAAAGATATACTGTCCATCTAGGTCCAAACCTGTACACCCTAACCATAATGTCTGCTATAAGTTCTTAACGTAACATATTGGGTTTGTATAAAGATATAGTCCATCTAGTCTGTCAACTTCTATACCTACCACCAATAATGTCTGTTATACATTACTAGTAAATTAGTATTGGAGGTTGTATAAAGACATACATCCATCTAGTCCAACCTTTAGACCCTACCCATAATGTCTGTATAACAGTTACATAGTAACATAGTATTGGCGGTTGTAATAAAGACATACGTCCATCTAGTCCAACCTTTACCCTACCCATAAGTCTGTTTAAACAGTTACATGAGTACATAGTATTGGAGGTTGTATAAAAGACTATGTCCATCTAGTCCAACCTTTATACCCTACCCATAAGTCGTATGTATAACAGTTACATAGAACATAGTATTGGAGGTGGGTGTATAAAGACATATGTCATCTAGCCAACCTTTATATCCTACCATAATTCTGTATACCCAGTAACAGTAACAAGTATTGGAGGTTGAATATAAGAGACATATGTTCCATCTAGTCCACCTTTAACCCTACCCATATGTCTGTATAACCTTTACCGTAACATAGTATTGGAGGTTGTAGAAGACATACGTCCATCTAGTCCAACCTTTATATCCCTACCCAATTCTTCCTAACAGTTTAATAGTAACATAGTAATTGGGGAGGTGTATAAAGACATACTCCATCTAGTCCAACTTTATATCCTACCCAAATGTCTTATAACTGTACATAGTAACAAAGATTAGTATTGGAGGTTGAGAATAAAACGACATACACCATCTAATCCAAACCTTTAATAACCCTACCCATAATGTTTGTCTAGCAAGTTACATAGTAACTAGTATTGGAGTTAATAAGGCATAGTCCATCTCAGGCCAATTTGTCAGTGAAAACAGCAGCTCATTAACTTGTTCTTTGGAATTCTGGGAAATCTTTTGCATTTCTGAAAGTGAAATACACCCTATAAATTTTTTTTAAATTCTACATCTTTTCGAATATGCTTGTGAAGGTTCTCATTCAATCCAGGTATGGTAATATCTGGACTATTCATCCCTCCAGGTTCATGGAATATCCTGTTATATTCATCATCCAGGTCATGGTATATCTGTATATTCATCATCCACAGGTCATCGTTAGTCTGTATATTCTTCATCTCATATACTGTACATTTCAGGTCATGTATATCTAATATCATTAAGTCATGTATCTGTATCTCTTATACCATATAACGTCAGGCTTATACGGTCATGTATAGGCTGAATACATACAAGGTATTACTAATATTCAGTCCTCATCGATTCGAAGATTCACTCCGGTCATTATCTGTAATCATCTCATATGTAATCTAAACACTCTTATTTTTTGCATCCAGTCATGTATATCTGTTGTATCAATTAGATCACCTGGACTTGAATTAACTAAACTTCAACTTAAACCATATCATTTTAGAATGTACATATACATTTTTTTTACTATGGTTTCTTGTTTTTTTCTATTATGTATCCTATTGTAAAAATGAATAGCCTATTGAAGAGACACCTATCGTTAATAAGAACAAATTTATTTTATCTTTTAGATAGATAATCACTCACTCAAACCAGTTTTTGCACTACTTACCTGTCTCCCTAGCACTGCTGAATCCAGATATGTTTCTTGAATTCCTCTGGTTTCTTGGCTGTACCTTCCTGGCTGAAGATTAATGCTGCCTTTGCAAGTGATTGGCTGTGATGTCACCATCATGGCCTGACTGACGTCTGCAATGCCAGAAGTGAGTAAGGTTTTTATGAGGGATTGGAGAGATTACGGTACGATTTTTACTCATGAATGCCGGGAAAGGTAAGTATTGGGAACTGAGTTGTGGGGGTGATTTATCTCTCAGCAAATGGTTTGTGATACTTTATACATTTTTTAAGAGGGTTTCATACCCACAAATATTCACTATTATTTTTATTCAGTTTCTTTTGTGGTAATGGTGTTACACTGGCACATTATTTGACACTCGTACCTTCTCCTCCCCTATAGGGGGGTGTATAACGAATACGTCCATTAGCCAACCTGGATACCCTACCCTAATGTCTGTTATAACGTACATAGTGAGCAAACATAGTTTGGAGGCGTGTATAAAGACATATGTCCACTAGTCCAAACTTTATATCCTACCATAATGTCTGTATAACAGGTAATAGTAACAAGTATTGGAGGTTGTAAAGACATAGTCAATCTAGGCAACCTTATCCCCTTTTTTACCCCCATAATGTATGCCTCCTAACGGTAAATAGTATAAAGACATACACCCATCTAGTCCAACCTTTATACCCTACCCATAATGTTTGTCTAGCAGTTACATAGTAACATAGTATTGGAGTTTGAATAAAGGCATATGTCCATCTAGTCCAATTTTTACAGTGAAAACAGCAGGCTCATTAACTTGTTCTTGGAATTCTGGGAATCTTTTGCATTTCTGAAAGTGAAATACACCCTATAATTTCTTTTTAAATTCTACATTTTAGAATATGCTTGTGAAGGTTCTCATTCACTCATGTAACATAGGATTGGAGGTTGTATAAAGATTATATGTCCATCTAGGTCCAACCTTACACCCTACCACCGATAATGTCTGTATAACGTTACCATCGTAAATAGTATTGGAGGTTGTATAAAGGAATACGTCCATCTAGTCTAGCAACTTTATACCCCTACCATAAGTCTGTATAACAGTTACATTAGTAACATAGTATTGGTCGGTTTGTATAAAGACATACTCCATCTAGTCCAACCTTTAGACCCTACCCCATAAGTCTGTTTAACCAGTACATTAGTAACATAGTATTGGCGGTGTGTATAAAAGAATATGTCCATCTAGTCCCGCAACCTTTATCCCTACCCATAATGTCATGTATAACAGTTACTAGATACATAGTATTATGGAGGTGTTAAAGACATATGTCTCTAGTCCAACCTTTGATATCCATACACATAAGTCTATATGTATAAAACAGTAATATAACAGTAGTATTGGAGGTGGCGTGTATAAAACATATGTCCACTAGTTCCAACGTTTATATCTACCCATAATTCTGTATAAACAGTACATAGTAACAAGTATTGGAGGGTGAATAAAGACATACACCCCATCTGCCACCCTTTACCCTACACCATCTATGGTTTGTCTAGCAGTACATAGTAAATGTATTGAGGTTTGATAAAATGCTATGGTCCATCCTAGACAATTTTTACAGTGAAAACAGCAGGCTCATACTTGTTTTGGAATTCTGGGAATCTTTTGACATTTCGAAAGTGAAATAAACTATATAATTTTCTTTTTAAATTCTACATTGTAGAATATGCTTGTGTGAAGTTCTCATTCATCCAGAGTAATGGCTATATCTGTAACCTCATCCATCCAGAGAGTCATGGAAGATCTGTTCTCAAAACTTTACGTACCTCTCTCTTGCTTTCCTCCTTGCTGCACGAATGCCCGCCAGCCGGCCCGTATTTGCTGCCGCTCAGCCAATCACAGACGTGGTTGCCGGTCCCGCCCCTCTGCTTCATTTCTCGCAAGCAGAGGGCCGGGAGCGCGGCGGAGGAAAGGGAGGTAAGTAGAGTTTGGGGAGCTTTCTAAAATACAAATATAGCGGTGGGGGCTGGGAGACCGGGGTAATCTTATATCAAAAAATTTTTTAGGGTGGACATACCTTTTAAAACAGGTTACACCCCGGGCACCTAACCCACCATGTTCCCGCGATGTAGTACTCACGCTATTAGAAAACTCACATATAAGAGCAGCTATGAAGTAAATTATAAGTGCAACGCTAAGTCTCGCTTGCGGCGAATTGGCACTCGCGTGGACTTCGCAAAACAATTTACCAGAGGCTGCGTGGCTGTTAAGCCTAAGTATTTATGTAAGTATTAATTAGCTTGCTTAAATACTTACGTGCAGGTAATTTCACCCAGAGCCGCGCAGCCTCTGGAAAATCCGGTATGGGACATTTGCCCAGAGAGCTTGCGGCTCTGGGTGGATCTCCCTGAAAAAGTTGTAGATAAAATGCCTCTAACAAGTCACATCTGCTCAGGTTACAAAAGTAAACTAAATTAAGTAGCTTTCCAGCATTTGCCGCAGTCAGGAATCTTCCCTGATATGAAGCTCTAATTCACCCATCATCGGTCTAATGACGGGGAAAAAATGGTTTATTATATTTACTGGGAAGAGTTCTGGATATTTCCAATTAGTATAACAATTTTACTGCTCTTTCATTTGCCACCATGTGCTCACCAAGAGCTTTGTATCTTAGACACATATATGGCGTTATTAGGCCAGTTTATCATTATTCTCTGGTTTATTATATGGAGGTTTGGACAGTCTAAATACGGTGATTTCTGGGAATCTCGACCTATGACCTTTATGGCTGTGTATTTAACAAAATATAAGAAATCAATTACTAAAGGGTGTGACCCAGATATATTATAATTTTTTTTTACTTTGTCCTGTGGCCTGTTATGTTTTTCCAGATACAGCAATGATACTGAGCAAATTATAAAAAGAAAAAAATAGTTCAAATGATCAAATTATTTGTGTTGTTTTTATTATTTTTTTTTTTTTTTGTGGGGGGGGCGTGGCGTTGTGTTCCACATCGTACACAAGTATTGGAGGTGATAAAGACATACATCCATCTAGTCCAACCTTATACCCCCTACCCCTATGTCCTGTCTAACTTGTTACATAGTACATAGGTATGGAGGTTGTATAAAAGACATACGTCCATCTAGCAACCTTTATACCCTCCCATAATGTCTGTCTAAACAGTCATAGTAACATAGTCTTGGAGGTTGATAAAAGACATAAGTCCATCTAGTCCAAACCTTTATAACCAACCCCTAATGTCTGTTACCGTTACATAGTAACATAGTATTGGAGGTTTTATAAAGACATATTCCATCTAGTCCAACCTTTATACCCTACCATAATGTCTGTATACAGTTACACATAACTATGTGGAGGTTGTATAAAGCACCGTCCATCTAGTCCAACCTTTATACCCTAGCATAATGTCTGTATAACATTACATAGTACATAGTATTGGAGGTTGTATACAGACATATGTCCATCAGTCCAACCTTTATCCTACCCATAATGTCTGTATAACATTACTAGTAACATAGTATTGGAGGTTGTATAAGACATACGTCAATCTAGTCCAACCTTTATACCCTACCCATATGTCTGCCTAACAGTTAAATAGTAACATAGTAATTGGGGAGGTTGTATAAAACATACGTCCATCTAGTCCAACCTTTATATCCTACCCATAATGTCTGTATAACAGTTCATAGTAACAATAGTATTGGAGTTTGAAACAAAGACAATACGTATATCTATCCAACCTTTATACCCTACCCAAAATGTTTGTCTAGCAGTTTACATAGTAACATAGTATTGGAGTTGAATTAAAGGCATACGTCCATCTAGCCAATTTTTCAGTGAAAACGCAGCTCATTAACTTGTTCTTGGAATTCTGGGAATCTTTGCATTTCTGAAGTGAAATACACCCTATAAATTTATTTTTAAATCTACATTTTATGAATATGCTTGTGAAGGTCTCATTCATCCAGGTCATGGTATACTTGTAATATTCATCCATCCAGGTCATGGAATATCTATATATTCATCCATCCAGGTCATGGTATATCTGTAATATTCATTCATCCACGGTCACAGTAATCTGTATATTCATTCATCAGGTCATGGTATATCTGTAATATTCATTCATCCAGGTCATGGTATATCGTAATATTCATTCATCCAGGTCATGGTAATCTGTAATCTTCTTTATCCAAGGTCATGGTATATCTTAAATATTCATTCATCCAGGTCATGGTATATCTGTAATATTCATTCATCCAGGTCATGTTATCTGTAATATTCATCCATCCAGGTCATGGTATATCTGGTAATATTCATCCATCCAGGTCATGGTTATCTGTATATTCATCCATCCAGGTCATGGTATATCTGTAATATTCATCCATCCAGGTCATGGTATATCTGTAATATTCATCCTCCCGGTCATGGTATACTGTATATTCACCATCCAGGTCTGGTATATCTGTAATTCATTCATCCAGGTCATGGTATATCTATAATTCATCATCCAGGTCATGGTAATCTGTAATATTCATTCATCCAGGTCATGGTATCTGTATATTCATTCATCCGTCATGGTTATCTGTAATATTCATCCATCCAGGTCATGGTATATCTGTAATATTCTTCCATCCGGTCATGGTATTCGTATATTCATTCACCAGGTCCTGGTATTCTGTTATTCATTTATCCAGGTCATGGTATATCTGTAATATTCATTCCATCCAGGTCATGGTATATCTGTAATATTCATTCATCCTGATTTCCAGGTCCAGGTATATCTGTAATATTCATCCATCCAGGTCCAGGTATATCTGTAATATTCATCCATCCAGGTCATGGTATATCTGTAATATTCATTCATCCAATCCAGGTCTGGTATATCTGTAATATTCATCCATCCAGGTCTGTATCATCTGGTAATATTCATTCATCCCAGGTCATGGTTATATCTGTAAGTATTCATCCATCCAGGTCATGGTATATCTGTAATATCTATTCATCCAGGTCATGGTATATCTATAACATTCATTCATCCAGGTCCATGGTATATCTGTAATATTCATTCATCCAGGTCATGGTAATACTGAAATTCATTCATCCAGGTCATGGTATATCTGTAATATTCATCCATCCAGGTCATGTATATCTGTAATATTCTTCCATCCAGGTCATGGGTATATCTGTAATATTCATTCATCCAGGTCATGGTATATCTGTAATATTCATCCATCCCGGTCATGGTATATCTGTAATATCATTCATCCGGTCATGGTATCTGTAATCTTCATCCATCCGGTCATGGTATGTCTGTAATATTCATTCATCCCAGGTCATGGTATATCTGTTGTATTCAATTAGATCAACTGGACTTGAAGTTTGACTAAACTTCAATTCCAGTTGATCTATTGAATACACACAGATACATTTTAGAATGTACATATACATTTTTTTACTATGGTTCTTGTTTTTTTCTATTATGTATCATATTGTAAAAATGATAGCCCTATTAAGAGACACCTATCGGTAATAGAACAAATTTATTTTATCTTTTATATAGAGTAATCACTCCCTCAAACCAGTTTTTTGCAATACTTACCGTCTCCTAGCACTGCTGAATCCAGATATCTTATCTGAATTCCTCTGGTTTCTTGCTGTCATTCCTGGCTGGGATTAATTGCTGCCTTTGCAGTTATTGGCTGTGATGTCACCATCATGGCCTTGACTGACGTCTGCAATGCAGAAGTGAGAAAGTTTTATGAGGGATTGGAGGAGATTACGGTAAATTTCTTTACTCATGAATGCCGGGGAAAGGTAAGTATTGGGAAACTGAGTTTGTGGGGGTGATTACTCTCTCAGCAAATGGTTGTGATACTTTATACTATTTTTTAAGAGGTTTCAATACCCCACAAAATATTCACTATTATTTTTATTCATTTTCATTTGTGGTAATGGTGTTACACTGGCACATTACTGATCAATCGTACCTTCTCCTCCCCTGAGGGGCCATACACACGAATCAACAGCAATTGCGTGGGGACCAAAATGTCTTACAGCATTGCACACAAACCATCACCATCGACCATAAGCACAAGGCTGGCTGATCTCTATGTATATATGTATTTATGTTAGTTTTTTTATAAAGCGCCGCTTGGGGATGCAGCTATGTACATTAACAAAATACATAAAGTCATACAAGGGAACAATACATAGATAGTTTTAGTACATAAATATATAACTATAAATAGAAGGGGCTAGAGCTTTGCCACATTGGTCATAATCACATGTGCATGGCACATCCTTTAGATGTATGCGCCTAAGGCAGGTAATATGGTTAAAGTTTGGTAAGTCCAGGAGGGGAGGAACTGAGGAATGTTACACTAATCATTTAATTGGCGAGTGTTGCAAAACTTTACTTTCCCTTTAATTTAAATGTAAAAGGGGGTGTTCATTTTTTGGGGGGGCATCGATAACATTTAAATAAACTAATGTGTGCTATTTAAGTTAAAGTTAAGAATCTAAAACATATTTTTACTATCTATATATACATATTTATGTGTTATTATGATTATCAGATGTCAGTTACAGACGGCAGAGAAAATAATTGCAGTTATATTTGGGAAATGGGCTCTTCTTCTCATGCAATGCCAACTGGCAAACATACTTCCCAGATTGTAAAATAAACAACAACAATGATTAATGACCCCTGACATTAGAATGTTAAATTGTGCTCCATTATGTGATTCTCCTTGTTCTCTGCTAGGCTTTGAAATGAATAAGAAAGCAAAAATGGGCAGAGTCAAAAATGTTACTCTTAATTAAACCTTTAGTAGTGTGAGCAGCAGAGACTGAGAATAATATATATCCTACACATTTACTCAAGAGAAGACGATATGTCCTGTCCTTGGTCCTTGTTTGAAAGAAAAAAAGAGAAAATGAATAGCTATTTTAAACATTATAGCACAGTGGCTTCATGGTAAATTCTAGTGGCTCAATGGTTAGATATGGTGGCTCTCTTGTTAGTTTCAGTGGCTTCATTATATATTATGGTGGCTCTATGGTTAGTTATGGTGGCTTTAATCTAAATTCTGGTGGCTCTATGGTTAGTTCTAGTGGCTATATTGTACATTCTAGTGTCTCTATGGTTAGTTATGGTGGCTCAATATAAATTCTTGTGGCTCTGCGGTTAGTTCTGGTGGTTTCGTGGTTAGTTCAGGTGTCTCCATGTTAGTTATGGGAGCTCCACAGTTAATTCTGGTGGCTCTATGGTTAGTTATGGTGGCTTTAATGTAAATTCTGGTGGCTCTATGGTTAGTTCTAGTGGCTTCATTGTACATTGTGGTGTCTCTATGGTTAGTTATGGGAGCTCCACAGTTAATTCTGGTGGCTTCATAGTTAGTTCTTGGGGCTCCATGGTTAGTTATTGGCTGCTGTGTGCTTCCCCCATATGCTGTGGTCTCCACTCCAGAATCCAAGGAAAAAATGAATGGAGAAAAATCCAAGTCCTTAAACACTTGGGGAATTAGATTGTAATTATAATACATATCATGAGAACAAGAAAGGTAAGTCATTGCACTGTCTTCTTACCACCCTACTAATTTAAATAGTTTAGGGCATGTACAGTGTAAAAAAACCTTAAACTATAGATGTAGATCACACACACACAGCCCCCCCCCCCCGAAACCTAGGTTTCGCATTATCAAAATCTACCAACGATGGCCCTGAAGTTCCTTACCTGACCCAGTCCCACGCCGCTCCTCCTCTGCTCTGTGGCTGTCAGTAAAGTCGTGACATTATATCACATCCAATCACCTTACAGCCGTGACCAGGAAGAAGAGCGGCAGTCAGGACAAAAGCAATCTACTCCTGTTTTTGCTCAAAACGAGCCCAGGTGGCAAGGGACCAGGTCAGATAAGGAAGTTCAGGGGCATCTTTGGTCAATTTTGGTAATGCGAAAACTACGTAGGTTTGGGGGGTGGGGGGAGGGGCATTTATAGCTAAGGCTAATTTTACACTGATCTTGCCCTTTAACATTAATAAATTATTTCTGGAATTGCAGAAATGGCCGGAGTTAATCACACTCTCTGTATCTCTGTTTCACAGAATAAATGGGTTAAGGACCCTATTCACAACTTACGTGTGTGCGGTATCTCATTTCGCATTAGTTCGCATGTAGCAGGACGCCCAGTAACCAGCACCACAACCTTGAAGTTAGAAGCACATGCTAGTGCTTGGGGAGTGAATTTTTTCTACGTATTCTGGAGTAAATCCCAGATCAATGTCTTAGTAAATAAATTACAATGATTTTAGGAGTCATTTATTCACAATCACGCTGATCAGTAATAAAATAATGCGCACAGAATGGCAGCTGCTTTTTATTGATTTTATGATTCTGGTCTATTCCCGATGGAAAATATAATATCAAACACGAGCGCAATGTGTGCAGAATCTTGGATTTGTTGGGAATGACAGGACATTATCTTGCTTGTAACACGATTGTTTTACTCATGGGGGAAACTGCAATGTAATAATAAGTTATAAAAATCAGTATTTGTCAGAATATCTTTTACATGAAATTCAGCAGATATCACATTTCTGTGCCAGTACCTTATTGTACAGAATAAAATACAGTATTAACTCAAAATCTCAGTAGTCCTTTGCTACTAAATAAATACCAATAGTCTTAAAGGGTATGTCCAACCCCCCAACTAAAATGTACCCCACTGTTGGCCCTAATGTGCAGCGTTGTAAAATATTTACCCTTCTCTTCTGCTCCTTATGGTTGTCATGCAGTGCTTGATAAAAGTTTAAATAAATGAAGAAATAAATGAAGAGTAGGAGCTGTCTGTGTGCAATTTGTACCTGCCACTTCCTGCTCCACTTATAGGACTTTGGCATGTGCAGTGGAGTTCTCCTTTCTACCTCCCCTCCCTCTGAAACTCTTGGCAGCTGCATTGCTAGATTGGTATAATGTAAGGAAATGCCCCCAACCCTTAATGCTATATTTAAAACTTCTGAAACAGCCCATAAATTTACTTACCTAAACTTGTTCCCTCAGCTCCCTCTGCTGACCGGCAGCTGCATCAGTGATAGGCTGAGGCTCAGCCAATCACAAAGGCGGCTTCTGGTCTGGCCCCTTCTGCTCTCCCATGCACTGAAGAGCAGAAGAGGCAGTGACCGAGGGAATGAACGTAGGTAAGTACATTTACAGGCTGTTTCTGAAGTTTTTAACATAGCGTTTAGGGTTGGGGTGATGGCAAAGAAATATGAATAATTCTAGATCGGTGGTCAAAATTGCTGTTCAAGTCCACATCAGTCGACAATTATCTAGATTTAGTCATAAAGTGAGACTCAATTTGAACTTAGATATCTAGAGAAATGGGTTAGCCAATAATATTATATTAAATCATATTTGACAACCCCGCCCATTTATAAATAACAATTTCCTTTAATCTCTACCCCTCACAATCGCCCAAGAGTGGGCGTGGCTATTGGAATACATTACACATGTCGCCACGAGCAGGTTTTCCAATCTGTCTCTACAGAAATGTTCTCTCAATTTAATTATATTCCTAATAATTGCATCTTATTGCCCTCAAACCAGCAACACAATCAGGGAGATTCAATAAAAGTTATTTTCATTTAAAATGGTGGTAATTTTGCCCCAACCAATCAGAACTTATGTAACATTTGAAAGCTAACATCTGATTGGTTGGGGCAAAATTAGCACCATTTTAAACGATAAGAACTTTTATTGAATAACCCCCAATATTCCTGCCACCTTGTGTTTGGCAAAGTTCATGCATACGGTTCTGGGAATTATCCCTATTTACTGGATTGATGGGCAATGCTATTCTATACCATGACTGTACCATAAAGTACTTTCTGTTTTAAAAAGGCTTTGCTGCATGTCTTTTCTTTGCAGGTCTTTTTGGCTCCTTTAAAGGGAACTATTGTATTTTATTTTTTTAAAGTTTAAAACCTTATCATTTTTGAAGGCAGGGGACACTTCTACATTCTTTTTCTTACACTAGGAAGAGCGATAAACTGTTAAAGGTGCCAGTCAAGCAGCAACTCCACACAGAGTCAGTTCCCTGATACTCCTTCCTCTCTCTGACATAGGCCAGCTTGTTAGAGAAGTAGGCAGGGTGGTCTGTCACTGGGGGAATTAGCTGAGCTGTAAGTTACAGCTGGATTTTACCCCACATCCCAGAATAATTATTAATAGTGCCGTTTTAAAATGTAAAAAGCTATATTGTGCCCCTATAAAGACATATTGTCCCCCACAACCCTAGTATTGCAAAACTTAGCAGGCTCTTCCCAAAAAATATTCATCTTTAAGTCTTCTGGTACCAATTATTCACTATCTATCTATATTCTGCCCATTAGCAGATGCAATTGTGATGTCAGGGCCAATGACTTACGTAGGGCGATTTACCCAGCAGCTCTCTGCAAGGTATAGTGATACTAGGGTTTTGGGGGGGTTCTGGACTTGGGGGAAGGGAATTTTCTGGAGTGAGTGCCTTTTAAATTCAAAAAACCTTAAGCCAGGGAAAATAAAAGCAGCACACACGGCAATGCTCCCTACGATTCCCAGTCTCTCTCTGTCGTTTGCTCTGCAATAGAAAGTTGATAAAGTTAATGGGGCTTTTTTTTATTATTAAATATCTATCTCAACTTCATTTCTGTTTTGACTTTCAGAGGATAAACATCAATTGTTAGGAGACTAATAGATTTACTTAAAAATAAAACTTTCCAGGCAAAAGAAAAATATCAGCTACGACTAGTGTTGAGCTTTTGAAATTCAAATAGACCAAAAGCAAAGGTCTCCCAAATGTTTTAGTTCAACAGCTGACACGGCACCTTGCAAGAAAGCAATTTATTTTAGATTAGGGAACAAGAGCTATTACTTCACTCCTAGAGATTGCAATTGTATTTAACAGAAGTTTATCTTAGACCTTATTCAAAGGTTTGGGGTATTAAGGTACATGATTGTTATTTTATTTTTTACCCACCTATCAAAGGTTTAAGGACAACTTTAGTACAACCTCTCTTTGGAATGTAATGTCCAAGAACAATGATTTTGATGGTGTCATCAAGTCTATGTATTTTTTAACTTTGCAATGATTTAGGGGCAATTTATAAAGGTTCGTTAACTTTTCGCGGCGTTTTCGCGGCCATTAACGCATGATCGCGTTTACCGCGATTTATAAGACCCGAAAACGGCCGCGAAAAGTTAACGAAACAGGTTAACCTTTGCGCGACGATACTTACCGGTACCGCCGCTTCTATTTATAAAGCGGCGGGTACTGGTTTCGCTCGGCAGTATCGGGTGTTTTACTTCGC
Source organism: Hymenochirus boettgeri (assembly GCA_019447015.1). NCBI lineage: Eukaryota > Metazoa > Chordata > Amphibia > Anura > Pipidae > Hymenochirus > Hymenochirus boettgeri. The sequence goes on from CM033472.1 coordinate 273,435,489, forward strand.
CACCTTGAAGGTGGCGACAGTCAGCCGATACTAACCTCCGCGGGGGGATGGGCAGGCAACCGCGGTCGGGTGGTCGCACCGCCCCGGGAGACACGCCCACCACGCCACACCCCCCGCGGCGGCAGCGGCGACCACCCGCCGCCGCCGCCACTTCCCAGCAGCCCCTCCCAACCCGGTCCCGTTCGCGGCAATCTCGGAACGGGAGGCTAGAAGGGCTGCCGGGAAGGGCCGCAGCAGGTGGTCGCGACCACCCGCCGCGCACCCTCCCCGGAACCCCTCCAAGCCCCCCGCCCCGGCCGCTCCGGGGAGGGGACGGGAGGAGCCGCTGGGGGGGTGGAGCTCCCTCCAGCGGGGCCCTGAGAAGGGCTTTGGGGCTTAGGGGGTCCCGCAGCCGAACCGGACCCCTCCCGGCCCTTACAAGGGGCCTTGCGGCACTGACAAGTGCCTTTGGCGGGGGGTCCCGAGCGAACCGGGACCCCCAGTGCGGCTCTTAAAAAGAGCCCTGGGCGACGTCTTCTTCTTCCAGTCCCGGCGACACCAGCTCCGCCGAGGCGCCGACCCCCGCGAGGTACCCTGCGGCGCCAGGGGTTACCCCCGGCGGGCGCCGGCGACCTCAACGAGGCCGATGTGCCGGCGTCTTGATCCGACGCGACGTCTTCGGGCTGGCGACACCAACCCCACTCAGGTCGCCGATGCCAGGCAGGCTCACTGCGGCCGCCAGTGAGCCCGCTGGCACCGCCGGCCTAGCGGAGCCGATGTTGCCAGCCGCTTCTTTCTTCTTTCTTCAGCCATCTACTGCGATGGCATCTGAGTTCCGCGGCGGAAAGCTCCTCTTTATATAGGTTTGCAGAAATCCATAATCCGTTTCTGATTGGTCAATTTAATACTTGCTTTACATTAACCAATCAGATTTCAGAACTTTCCAGAAATCTGATTGGTTAATGTAAAGCAAGTATTAAAAATTGACCAACAGAAACGGATTATGGATTTCTGCAAACCTATATAAAGAGGAGCTTTCGCGCGGAACTCAGATGCCATCGCATAGATGGATGAAGAGAAGAAGAGAAAGAGAGCGGCTGGCAACATCGGCTCCTGAGGCGGCGGGTGCCAGCGGGCTCACTGGCGGCCGCAGTGAGCCTGCTGGCATCGGCGACCTGGAGTGGGGTTGGTGTCGCCAGCCCGAAGACGTCGCGTCGGATCAAGACGCCGGCAACATCGGGCTCGTTGGAGGTCGCCGGCGCCCGCCGGGGGTACCCCTGGCGGCCGCAGGGTACCTCTCGGGGGTCGGCGGCCTCGGCGGAGCTGGGTCGCCGGGACTGGAAGAAAGAAGACGTCGCCCAAGGGCTCTTTTAAGAGAGCAGGGGGGTCGGGTTCAGCCTGCGGGACCCCCGCCAAAGGCACTTGTCAGTGCCGCAAGGGCTTGTAAGGGGGGGAGGGGGGTCCCGGTTCGAGCGGGACCCCCTAAGCCCCAAAAGGCCCTTCTCAGGGCCCCGCTGGAGGGAGCCTCCACCCCCCCAGCGGCTCCCTCCGTCCCCTCCGGGAGCGTGCCGGGGCGGGGGCTTGGAGGGGTTGCCGGGGAGGGGGTGCGCGGCGGTGGTGGTCGGACCACCTGCTGCGGCCCCTTCCCGGCAGCCCCTTCTAGCCTCCCGTTCCGAGATTGCCGAACGGGGACGGGTTGGGAGGGGCTGCTGCTGGGAAGTTGGCGGCGGCGGGGGTGGTCGCCGCTGCCGCCGCGGGGGGGGTGTGGGCGGGGCGGCGGCGGGTGGTCGCCGCTGCCGCCGCGGGGGGTGGGGCGTGTGCCCCGCCCCTTAGGAGCGGCGTCGGGAAGGGTTTAGTCCCTTCGCGGCGATACATTACAGTATCGCGCGAAGGGGCTTAAAATTACCGCAGCACATCGCGGCCGCGATAGGTATCGCGGGAATAGCGGCTCGCCGGTATAAATAGGCGATAGCGCTATTTTCGCGGCCGCGATGTGCGGCGGTAATTTTTTTTGCGCTAACATCGTTCCTTTATAAATATGCCCTTAGTCAATAGAATGGGATGGGGTTAGACTCGGACCCAGATCTGAACGAACCCCTCTGTTCCAAAATCCGAATGTTCTGTCCAAAACCAGGTGGATAGTTCGGATTTCGGTACTTCGGACAGTATTTTTGATGATTATCGGATGTACAAGATTATTTTTGGTAATACTTGAATGTTCGATAATCCTCAAAATCCGATTGGAAATTCAAAAGTAGTTTCCAATCGTATTTTCGAGGGTTATCGAACGTTCAAGGTTATTTTCGAGAATTAATGAAAAAATAACCTTGTACATTCGATAATCATCGAAAATGAGGTCCAAAGTCCTGAAATTACATTCCGTTTTTGAATTTTTGGATCTTCGGGTTTTCACCGAGATCCGTAAATCTGATAAAGGAACGCAACAAAGTTTCGGCCATCTCTATTAGAGATCCAAAAAAATCCCAATATATTAAAATGTTTAAATTAGGAGTGAAACCTTAGTGCTTTAATGAGATATTACAATAAATATTCTTATTTACATCATTTTCAAGTTTGTCAAAGGTTTTCTCCTCTTGGGTAGAACCTTATTAATTGCCATTTTCTATAATGAATTAATGCATCATATGCTAAGAATAAGTGGACATTAATATACATTAAGTCATTTTATATTCTTGTGCTGTTGAATTATATTGCATATAAAAAGCCAAACACAGGACTGAAATCAGACATGTTGGTAATTTTCGCTTCGATAATGTGTATTTTACCATGGGGAATTGAGGGATGGACATAGTATTATCTTTGCAGGGTATTAACTTATGATACCCTTTTGCGCTATTTGTACCTACCTAAAGCTGAGTACACATAGCACCAACGTACAGCAAATCACAGACAGATCCTGGCTGTGTAAATGGTTAACTTCTCCCTACAGACATTTCAGATAATAGCCCATTGCCCCAATGTCTTCCCTTCTTGCACGCAAGGTATGGACTCAGGGGCATATTTATAATCGATGGCTATTTTCGCCATTTCACTATCGCATGACATGGCAATGGCAAAGGGGCATATTTAAAAAGGTTTGTTAAATTTTTTGCCACTGTTATCACCAAATTTGGGCTTGAATTTATGAATTTATAAAACAAACGATAACCAGTGGTGAAAAGTCTTTAACGCTACCTTTTGCCATTTCGCTTTTCGCCATACATCGCTGCGGTAACCGCTCAAGCATGTTTATAAAATGGTGAAAAGTGTTTTATTGTGATAAGTTCAGCCATTTAAAATGTTGACAAAAACCCATAATTGCCCATTTATTTAGCCTGCCAATGGGTCCATGGAAGGTGTCAGTACATTGTGGAGTGTTACTCAATACTAATTAGTACTCAGGGGGTGTTAGACTATTTTCCAGCATTTACTGTAATATGCTTGTGAAGGTTCTCATTCATCCAGGTCATGGTATATCTGTTGTATTCAATTAGATCAACTGGACTTGAAATGTAGTTCTTGAAGACGTTTCGCTAGTCATCCGACTGGCTTTCTCAATTCAGAGTGACTTGTACAAGAATCTGTGGCAATTATGTACCCTGGAAAATCCCAATAGCATATACACGCCAGGTGTTAAGGGTGTGATTAGATAGGGCTAGAGGTGTTATAGGAACGCCAGAGTAAGGTGTTAAAACAGCATTGTAATGGCAGACAGTTGGTGTTGAACCCCCCACCTCTATTTAGGCTTGGTTTCTTATTTTCACATAAATGGCCTCCTTAACACCTCTTTGAAACAGTCACGGTCCTTCGCCAGTATGTTAACATACAATTTTCAAAGGTATGTCCTTTATCCTTAAGATGCAGATACACGGCTGAGTCCTGACCCGAGGAATTGGATCTTCTGTGCTGGGCCATACGTTGATGCAGTTGCTGTTTGGTCTCCCCCACATACAAATCAGAGCATTCTTCACTGCACTGCACTGCATATATGATGTCGTTTTCTGTGTAGGTATTGGGTCTTCGGATGTACAGCTGCAATTGGTACATCCGAAAGACCCAATACCTAAACACAAGAAAAGCGACATCATATATGAAGAAGAGCCAATTCCTCGGGTCAGGACTCAGCCGTGTATCTGCATCTTAAGGATAAAGGACATACCTTTGAAGATTGTAATGTTAACTACTGGCAAAGGAACGTGACTGGTTCAAGAGAGGTGTTAAGGGGGCCATTTATGTGAAAATAAGAAACCAAGCCTAAATAGAGGTGGGGGGGGTTCGACACCAATGTCTGCCATGACAATGCTGTTTTAACACCTTACTCGGGCGTTCTATAACACCTCTTAGCCCCTATCTAATCACACCCTTAACACCTGGCTGTGATATGCTAATTGGGATTTTCCAGGGTACATAATTGCCACAGATTCTTGTACAAGTCATTCTGAATGGAAAGCCAGTCTGGAGACTAGCGAAACGTCTTCAAGAACTACATTTCAAGTCCAGTTGATCTAATTAAATACAACAGATTTACTGTAATATGATTGCGATTTCCGATTTCCTTAAACACTTTTTAAGGTTTTGAATTTCGTTTTTACCAATAAAGTTAAAGGCTATGTCCACCCATAAATAAAAATTTTATATCATCCCCCATGTCCCCAGCCCCAACCGCATGTTTAGTTTTTTTAAAAAGCCCCCCAAATTCTACTTACCTCCCTCGATCCTCCGCCGCACTGCGCCCTCTGCTTGCGAGAATGCAAGCAGAGGGGCGGGACCGGCAGTCGCGGTCGTTGATTGGCTGAGCGGCAGCCAATCACGGACGCGGTGCCGGTCATTCAGTGCAGCGGAGGAAAGCGGAGAGGTAAGTAAGTTTGGGGAGCTTTTAAAAAACTAACATGCGGTTGGGCTGGGGATGGGGGAGAGAATATTTAGGGGGTTTTTCGCTAGGGGGAGGGATAGTTAGAACGGGAGGGAGAGGGAGGGAGAGGAGGGGGAGGGAGGGGGGAGAAGGGCTGCAGCACGCATGGCAGGAATCTCCGGAGGCCAGGTAGCAGGCAGTGTCCTATATGGACTGCTAGCTCCTGGTGGGCAGTTTTTGGAACTTTGGGGGGGACTCAGGAGACCAGATGGAGTTGGATGTGAGGTAAGGATTAAACTACACTACATGGTGGGCCAGTAGTTGGGGGGATTATAGTTTTGGGGGTGGACATGCCCTTTAAATGGGGGTCTAAGGACATATTCATAAAGGGGCATTATTTCAGCTATTTTTTTTCACCAGAATATTTAAAACTTTCAACTTGTTTTTTAAACTTTTTTCATCAAAGGTGAAAAATGTGGCAAAAAGTAGCACTAATGATACTAAAATTTGGTGAAAAGTTCAGCACACATGATGTTAAACAGGTAATACTCCCTGGTGGATTTGCAAAGTATTATCAGATTGGTTAAAACACACTGAACACCGATCTTATTTAAAGGAATAGTTCACTACCAAAGTGAACTATTCCTTTAATGCATTGATTGAAGACCTGGAGGTTGAGGAACTATATGTCTTACCATCAATGCAAGTGGAGCCACTAATGAACATAGATGTTACGCGAGGATTGCGTAACAAGTGGGTAGCTTAACCCAAGTTGTGTTTTTTTCAGAAAAAAATATGATAGTGTAAAACTCACCCAGGCGAATTTTCTCTATTTTATTAATAGGATACATTTTTTTGTATTGCTTATATTCGGCAAACTTCAGCTAATTACCAAATCAGTTCCATTAATAATGGAACATACCATTGTGCTGTGTAAGAAATAGTCATGTTAATGGAACATTCCAGTACATAAAAGAACCCATTTCTGGGCCATTCCCCATAGATGTATTTACAAAAATTCTGGTAAAACAGCAACAAACGCAACAAAAGACAGGAAAGGTGGCAAAAAGGTGAAATTTCATCTATTTATAAATAGCGTTAAATAAAAAAATATCAAAAATAGCTCTGAAACATAAGTGCCACTAGGGCACTTCTAAATGCCAGAGAGGGGGATCCTGGTATGAGATACGGGACCCCTCAAGCCCCAAAAGGCAATTGTCAGTGCCAAAAAGGCCCTTCCAAAGGCCACAAGGGCACTTATAAGTGCAGGGGAGGGGGGCTCAGGTTTCGAGCTGCAGGACCCCTTAAGGCCCAAAGGGCTCTTGTAAGGGCAACAATGGTCCTTCTAAGGGGTTAAGCCGCGGAACCCCGAACGTCCTGCCGCTGGGACTTAAGGGAGTAAGGGTGCCTAGGGCACCAATATGGCTAGAAATGGCCCTGGGGGGTCGTGCCCACCCCTTCTACTAAAATTTGACGTTTTATAGATTTAATCTCTTAACCAGGGAACATCATTGAACATTGGAAGTAAGAGGAAACTGGGGTTTCGGTGGGTGCCCTATAACATGTTAATTTTTAGTAGAAGGGATGGAGATGTCCTTTAAGGCTTTCTTATTTTCTTAAGTCACAGCTAGAGATGTCCGAACTTCGAAAAATCCGGTCCGCGCGAGGATCCGCGGATTTTCGAAAAAATCCGTAAATTCGAAAATCCGCGAGCGGACCCGTTAAAACGTATTAAAATGAAAGTTCGGCAAAATCCGCATTAAAAGTGGTCTAAATAGCCTTGGTAATGTACACTTAATCACTCAGGGACCTGGGTAATGTCCTTAGAAACACGTATCAATGCCTACAATACCTAAAAATTACAGTCCGCTAGCGAGAACGTTTTTTTTGAAAATACGAGGATTTCCGTAAAAACGAGGACCTCCGTAAACCCGCGGATCTCCGAAAAACGAGGATTCCCGTAAAAACGTGTAATCATGTTAGCTGCCATTGGCTAATTTGGGTCATGTGGCTTGCTCCGTCTTGAAAATAATCCCCAAAAATTCGAATTTACAAGAATTTCTCGTTTTTACGAAAATTCTCGTAGAGAATCCGCGTAATTACGAGGATCTTCGGTTTTTCCGGGTCCCGGAAGATCGCAGATTCTCGTAATTGCGGAGATACTCGTATTTTCAAAAATTTTCGGAAAAAAAAAAATCCGCGGTTCGGAAGGCGGAAAATCCGGAATAATCTGCCGTTCGCGGACGGGATAAATCCGCGGCGGATCCCGGTTCGGGTCCGCGAACCGGCCATCTCTAGTCACAGCCAATATATTAGCTTGTACCTTTACCTGGAAAGTTAAATGAGTAAATGTGGCCTGTAATTAAGGAACCCAGCGATATCCTTTAAATTTCCATTGTTCTAAAATGTTGATGTTTTTAATGTTCCTGGTTTGTCAGCAAACTTTAAAAATAAAAATTGGCTGAGCACCAAGGAAAAGTCACAAATTAAAGCATCTTCATCCAAATATCCCTGACTTGTTTGCATGTAATTATAAGGACATATGGTGCTTTTGAAGAGTGTGACATCAAGAAAGTTCATTTTTGATGTTTTTTTGTGTGTTTTCAAAACCTGAGTCCCCATTAAAGAAAAAAAATATCAACAGGAAGTAAATATACCACTGAGAAGTAGGAATAATATTTCGCTATTATTAAAATAGTTATGTGTTTATACATAGTGGGGCTGTCATGGCATCTCGATAGAGGGGTGGAAATGTTAATTATATATACAACTATTTCATTTTTTTCCTAACAGATTTCGTTTTTTAAATTTTGGTCTACGTAAATTCTGTAACTCAATGCACACTCACCTGTGTTTCTCTTTGAAGTAAGAACTGCCATATTGATGTTTCCTTGAGATAATCTCTTAACAAGTTTGGGCAGATGAGGTTTCTCATATTGTGATGCTGTCACTGTAATTTGGAATTGAACCAAGGCATGTCAACCAAATTCCCACCATTTTGCATGGATGGGAAGTCCTGTCTAGAGAAATGCAAATTCATAATAAAACTCTCTATAGAAATGTACGAAATCAGTTTGCTTTTCAGCAGTAGTGAAAATAATAATTAGCAACTTTTTCTTACTGGTGAATTTTTATCATCATGTTGAAATATTAACAATAGTTGCACGACACATCTCCAAACCTGTCATACCTCTCCATGTTCCTGTGCTGCTCGGCCGTAATGATTAAAGTTAAAGTAATAGTCTTGCATACCCACTGGAGGAGAATGGAAATCCACTTGGTGATCAATGCAAATTGCAATGCTAACAAAGGGAACAATGGCGTAATTAAGAATCACTGGGCCCCTTAGCAAAACTATGATGGAGCACCTCTCCCTACCTTATCTACAATGGTGTTCTGGGTGGAGATTGTATTTTTCATAGGGGGAATAAGATGCCCCCCCTAGGGGTCTGCTCCCCTGGTAGTTAGTTACACCCTTGAAAAGGAAAGAGGAAAGAGACCCCCCTGATGAGTGGTTTATGTTAGCACAGACTACAGATCAGGTTTACAATCATAGGCATCATTACAACTTAATATTTACTAATATGCCATCGCCACGGTTTGCCAAAGAGGAAATAAAGGTGGGAAGAGAAGTAAAGACCTAAATATATCCATATCATTAACTGGGAATCGATCCCCGGCTGTATTCCCAATTTTTCTTTAACAAAGTGAATCAGTCACAATGAATAAAACTTCCATTTTCAAAAGCAGCATTTATTAAACATTGAATTAAAAGTGCAGAATATATTTCTGACTGTAAACATCTATAAAAAAAAACATTTTTGTAACAATCCATTATAAAAGTAATTTCAGTATATTGTCTCTAGTCCATTACTGGTGTCTGAAAACCCAGAAGCTATACAATGTTGGCCAGTCACAATTATCTTAATAGATAGTCCCCCCCACATACAGAAGCATTGCTCTAAGACGGAAATTCTTCCTCACCTTGACAGACATTTTCCTCTCTGGACATCCTGCCCTGTCCCACAATGTTCCTTGTAGCACATGTTCTATTTGTATCAGCATGAATTCCCATTTTCCTTGATGTGTAAAAAGAACTGCCGCTAATGTAGCTAGTTTTTTTTTTATTATTATTATTATTTGTGAACAGAGTATTATTATCTTCTGTTTGTTGGTTTGGATCCATATAAACAACATATGTTATCATTTAGTTTTGCTTTAATCTATTATAGTTATCCAGTCTATCAGGAACAGTTAGAACACCACAGTAAACCCTAAACGACAACCTAATAATTGATTGTATTGAATGGTTCCTAGAAGTTTTGCTAACTCTTTCTCTCCATAGATTGGTTCTTCTTCATGTCTCTGACTCTCATTCAAATTATTCTTCCCAGGTTAATATTTGTTTCTCCTGTCCATCATTATCTATAAGATTTGTTTATTTTTTTCATTTACTCTTGAATCTGACAGACCGTCCCAAACAAAAGTTTATTTCAGTTTTATCGTATCCCTTTCTATAAATCTTGGTTACTTTATTATGAGTTAAGTCTCTCAGCACCAAAAATCCCCTAATAATATGAGAATTTTAATTGTTCTTTTAAACATTTCATATGTTTAAAGATTTCCATTGAAGAACAGAGATATTCTGTAACTGTCAGAAAACTGGTTGATGCAAAAACTATTGGTTTCAACATCATAATTTCAACATGAAATTATCAAGGACATTTTATCATGAAACTGGCAATGTTTTGTCACAAAATTGAAATTTCACAACATAATTTGCATTAAAATGTTGTGACAAAACCAAGATATCAAGGCAAAATTTCTGGTTTCAGTCCAAAATAGAGATGAACTAGAACTCGAAGTTCGAGTTCCATACAAACTTTGATAGTTTATATGAACCCGAACTATCCGAACTTTCCGAAATTTTATTGAATTTCAAATTTTCTAATTGATATCCCTCGACTTTAGTGCTCGGTGTTCGGTAACCATCTAAATTGGGCGATAACCCTAGAATGTGCCGTTTGATTTCGGTAACCCTTGAATTTGGGCAATAACCCTCGACTTAAGCTCTCCATAATCCTCAAATGAGGTGTTTGGTAACGCTCGAAATAGTCTATAACTCTTGAATGTGGTGTTCTATTTCGGTAGTCCTCGAATGTGGAAGGTCGAAAATAGCTCGATCATGGGGAAAGTTAGTATTTAAACAAGTTTTGGTGATATGTCCCCCAGACCATTTCCCAGATCCATGTATAGTAAGTAACCATTGCTATTTTAACTGTATTTAATCCAAACTTTTCAAGCTATTTGGTCCCAATTGAGTTCAAAATGAACTTTTTAGTTCAAAAACTAACTGAACTTTAGAAAGTTCTGCCATCTCAAGTCCAAAACTTCAACAACAAAATGTTGCTTTCAAAATTTACTAGTGCTTTTCACACCCAACACAAAATAAAACCAGACAGATTTGAACATCACTAATGTAGAAATGTTTATTTTATAAATATGCCCCTGAGTCTAATCAAATACATTTCCTATTAGTAATTGAATTTTGCAATCACGTAATAGACAATGCAGATTGCTAAATAAAATAAAATACATAGAAATGTTTTGCATGGCAATATGCAGAAACAAATTTTGTTGAGGGGTTGCACCTTATAAATAGGAGTTTTTTGGTTCTGTTTCCAGTTTGCACACTAGTATAACCTGAACATTCCACAGACTGTGAAGTAGGAAACAACCAGTTTTGAATATTAGAAATTTCCACCAAACCGTATTGTTCAAGAAACCAAACAAAAATACATTTAAAATACTGCCTCTCCATAGCTAGTATATGTATGTACATTTGGTCTTTGGTGTGCAGCTTATATGTGGATTCAATCTTTTATTTGCTTTTATATGTTGTGTTGAGTTCTATTTCCCAACAGTCCCTGCAGGTCAAGGGCAACTTGGTATGTTTAAGTCTGCAGAAAATTAAAGGGCAGCAGGTGTTTAACTGAGACATATTTGGAAAAACAGTGTCAGGTCAAGTTGACCTTAACTTTAAGGCTGCCTTAAAGTTAAGGTCCCCACACAATTCCCCAAATGATAATTGTTTAAACAATCAGCTACTAAGTAAGCTGATGTTAACTTATCCTTATGTAAACCACAGGGTTACCACAATATTTAAGACCTTTAATATGTTTAGACTCGGTATCGAGCAAAGTAATTATGTTTTACACTAAGCAAGAACTTACACAAATTTACCGCCTGCTCGCTGCAACAATTTGGATTACTTTCTGCTTTATTTGAGTAAAATGGCATCAAGGAATAGGAAAGCTTAATACCTTGTTATGTATCTAAGTAACCAGTGAATTATGTAACTGATTCCCTTTATAGATTAGACACATGCTAGTTAGATTTGATTTGACCTGCCATCTTCACTTTGTTAATCCATTTGTTGGGTACACCAGCATTTCTGGAAGTTGTTAATCAAAGGAACCTGCTGGAAACCTTTGTAAATGTTGAGTACATTATGTTATTCATTTATAAATGCAAGTTTGTGACTCATGTCTTGGTTTTTTTTAATCTTAATTCATTTAACAGTACATGTGTTTGTCGTACAGAAATACTTAGTCCAAGTCTATCAGGACATAAAGGAAAATGCTATGTTCTTCCTTTCACAATGGGTCAAGTGTGATAACCTAGTGTTTGTACCACTACTATTTCATCTGAGCACCGGTGGACCAATTAAATACCTCTGTATAAATATTGGATAAACTGACTCATTTCTATTGGTCATATATGTTTGGAATATCTCCTTGAATTGTCATTTTCTTTCTTAGATCATTGATAGCGATAGTATATTTATTATAGTGATAGTATATTTATGATAATGATAGTATATTTATGATCGTGAAGTAATTTATGATAGGATCGTCTCTTTTATGCTAGTGATCTCTCTTTCTTATGATCGTATCTTTCTGATATGCGATCTGTCTATTTATTATAGTGATAGTCATGTTTCTCTGCTCTTCTCTGTCTCTCCTGCTCGTCTCTTTCTGCTCTGCTCGTCTTTTCTGCTCTGCTCGTCTCTTCTCTCTGCGCGTCTCTTTCTGCTCGCTGCTCGTCTCTTTCTGCTCTCTCTCGTCTCTTTCCTCTCTGCTCCCTGTCTCTTTCTCTGCTCCTGCCTCGTCCTCTTTCTGCTCGCCCTCGTCCCTCTTTCTGCTCGTGCTCTGTCTCTTTCTTCTCTGCTCGCCCTCGTCACCATCTTTATGACTAGCGATAGTCTATTTTAATTGCAACCCTCTATTTAACCATTGCGGTCTTATTTGTACAACCGCCTATACAATACCATTGCGTTACTATACTGAAGGTTGTTAAATATGTCCTGACTCCCAAGGAATCATATAGATGTTAAATGGGGTTCACCTAACAGTCTTTGTCTTAAAGGAGAACTGCAGTTTCCTAACAGGCTAACCCTATAATACAGTCTTTAATGATACAGTCTTTGTCTTAATGGAGAACTGCAGTTTCCTAACAGGCCAACCCTATAATACAGTCTTTATCTTAAAGGAGAACTGCAGTTTCCTATCAGCTTTTTTTGTCACCAGAAATATGTAAAACTTTGCACTTGTTGTTTGATAAACTTTTTTTTCATCAAGGTGAAAAAGGGGGCAAAAGTAGCACTAATACAAATGTGTGAAAAGCAGCACACATGATGTTAACAGGTTTACTCCCTGGTGGATTTGCAAAGTATTATCAGATTGGTTAAAACACACTGAACACCGATCTTATTAAGGAATAGTTCACTACCAAGTGAACTATTCCTTTAATGCATTGATTGAAGACTGGAGTGTGAGGAACTATATGTCTTCCATCAATGCAAGTGGAGCCACTAATGAACATAGATGTTTAGCGAGGATTGCGTAACAATGGGTAGCTTAACCCAGTTGTGTTTTTTTCAAGAAAAAAATATGAGTGTAAAACTCACCCGGCGAATTTTCTCTATTTATTAATAATATACATTTTTTGTATTGCTTATTCGGCAAACTTCGCTAATTACCAAACAGTTCCATTAATAATGGAACATACCATTGTGCTGTGTAAGAAATAGTCATGTAATGGAACATTCCAGTACATAAAAGAACCCATTTCTGGGCCATTCCCCGATGTTTTACAAAAATTCTGGTAAAACAGCACAAACGCAACAAAAGACAGGAAAGGTGGCAAAAGGTGATTTCATCTATTTATATAGCGTTAAATAAAAAAAATCAAAATAGCTCTGAAACATAAGTGCCACTAGGGCACTTCTAAATGCCAGAGAGGGGACTCCTGGTATAGATACGGGACCCCTCAAGCCCAAAAGCAATTTGTCAGTGCCAAAAAGACCCTTCCAGCCACAAGGCACTTATAAGTTGCAGGGGGGGGGGCTCATGTTCGAGCTGAGAGACCCCTTAAGGCCCAAAGCTCTTGTAAGGGCACCAATGGTCCTTCTAAGGGGTTAAGCCGCGGAACCCCGAACGTCCTGCCGCTGGGACTAAGGAGTAAGGGTGCCTAGGCACCAATATGGCTAGAAATGGCCCTGGGGGTCGTGCCCACCCCTTCTACAAAAATTTGACGTTTTTAGATTTAATCTCTTAACCAGGGAACATCATTGAACATTGGAAGTAAGAGGAAACTGGGGTTTCGGTGGGTGCCCTTAACATGTTATTTTTTATGAAGGGATGGAGATGTCCTTTAAGGTTTTCTTATTTTCTTAAGTCACAGCTAGAGATGTCCGAACTTCGAAAATATCCGGTCCGCGCCGAGGACCCGTTAAAACGTATTAATGAAAGTTCGGCAAAATCCGCATTAAAAGTGGTCTAAATAGCCTGGTAATGTACACTTAATCACTCAGGGACCTGGTAATGTCCTTAGAAACACGTATCAATCCTACAATACCTAAAAATTACAGTCCGCTAGCGAGAACGTTTTTTTTGAAAATACGAGGATTTCCGTAAAAAGAGGACCTCCGTAAACCCGCGATCCCGAAAAACGAGGATTCCCTAAAAACTGTTAATCATGTTAGCTGCCATTGGCTAATTTGGGTCATGTGGCTTGCTCCGTTGAAAATAATCCCCAAAAATTCGAATTTACAAGAATTTCTCGTTTTTACGAAATTCTCGTAGAGAATCCGCGTAATTACGAGGATCTTCGGTTTTTCCGGGTCCCGAAGATCGCAGATTCTCTAATTGCGGAGATACTCGTATTTCAAAAATTTTCGGAAAAAAAAAAATCGCGGTTTCGGAAGGCGGAAAATCCGAATAATCTGCCGTTCGCGGACGGGATAAATCCGGGCGGATCCCGGTTCGGGTCCGCGAACCGGCCATCTCTATCACAGCCAATAATTAGCTTGTCCTTTACCTGGAAAGTTAAATGAGTAAATGTGGCCTGTAATTAAGGACACCCAGCGATATCCTTTAAATTCCATTGTTCAAAATGTTGATGTTTTTAATGTTCCTGGTTTGTCAGCAACTTTAAAAAATAAAATTGGCTGAGCACCAAGGAAAGTCACAAATTAAAGCATCTTCATCCAAATATCCCTGACTTGTTTGCATGTAATTTAAGGACATATGGTGCTTTTGAAGAGTGTGACATCAAGATTCATTTTTGATGTTTTTTTGTGTGTTTTCAAACCTGAGTCCCCATTAAGAAAAAAAAATATCAACAGGAAGTAATATACCACTGAGTAGGAATAATATTTCGCTATTATTAAATAGTTATGTGTTTATACATAGTGGGGCTGTCATGGCATCTCGATGAGGGGGTGGAAATGTTAATTATATATACAACTATTTCATTTTTTTTCCTAACAGATTTCGTTTTTTAAATTTTGGTCTACGTAAATTCTGTAACTCAATGCACACTCACCTGTGTTTCTCTTTGAAGTAAGAACTGCCATATTGATGTTTCCTTGAGATAATCTCTTAACAAGTTTGGGCAGATGGGTTTCTCATATTGTGATGCTGTCACTGTAATTTGGAATTGAACCAAGGCATGTCAACCAAATTCCCACCATTTTGCATGGATGGGAAGTCCGTCTAGAGAAATGCAAATTCATAATAAAACTCTCTATAGAAATGTACGAAATCAGTTTGCTTTTCAGCAGTAGTGAAAATAATAATTAGCAACTTTTTCTTACTGGTGAATTTTTATCATCATGTTGAAATATTCAATAGTTGCACGACACATCTCCAAACCTGTCATACCTCTCCATGTTCCTGTGCTGCTCGGCCGTAATGATTAAAGTTAAAGTAATAGTCTTGCATACCCATGGAGGAGAATGGAAATCCACTTGGTGATCAATGCAAATTGCAATGCTAACAAAGGGAACAATGGCGTAATTAAGAATCACTGGGCCCCTAGCAAAATATGATGGAGCACCTCTCCCTACCTTATCTACAATGGTGTCTGGGTGGAGATTGTATTTTTCATAGGGGGAATAAGATGCCCCCCCTAGGGGTCTGCTCCCCTGGTAGTTAGTTCACCCCTTGAAAAGGAAGAGGAAAGAGACCCCCTGATGAGTGGTTTATGTTAGCACAACTACAGCAGTGTTTCACTCATAGGCATCATTACAACTTATAATTTACTAATATGCCATCGCCACGGTTTGCCAAGAGGAAATAAAGGTGGGAAGAGAAGTAAAGACCTAATATATCCATATCATTAACTGGGAATCGATCCCCGGCTGTATTCCCAATTTTTCTTTAACAAATTGAATCAGTCACAATGAATAAAACTTCCATTTTCAAAAGCAGCATTTATTAAACATTGAATTAAAAGTGCAGAATATATTTCTGACGGTAAACATCTATAAAAAAACATTTTTGTAACAATCCATTATAAAAGTAATTTCAGTATATTGTCTCTAGTCCATTACTGGTGTCTGAAAACCCAGAAGCTATACAATGTTGGCCAGTCACAATTATCTTAATAGATAGTCCCCCCCACATACAGAAGCATTGCTTAAACGGAAATTTTCCTCACCTTGACAGACATTTTCCTCTCTGGACATCCTGCCCTGTCCCACAATGTTCCTTGTAGCACATGTTCTATTTGTATCAGCATGAATTCCCATTTCCTTGATGTGTAAAAAGAACTCCGCTAATGTAGCTAGTTTTTTTTTATTATTATTATTATTTGTGAACAGAGTATTATTATCTTCTGTTTTTGGTTTGGATCCATATAAACAACATATGTTACATTTTTTTGCTTTAATCTATTATAGTTCCATCTATCAGGAACAGTTAGAACACCACAGTAAACCCTAAACGACACCTAATAATTGATTGTATTGAATGGTTCCTAGAAGTTTTGCTAACTCTTTCTCTCCATAGATTGGTTCTTCTTCATGTCTCTGACTCTCATTCAAATTATTCTTCCCAGGTTAATATTTGTTTCCCTGTCCATCATTATCTATAAGATTTGTTTATTTTTTTCATTTACTCTTGAATCTGACAGACCGTCCCAAACAAAAGTTTATTTCAGTTTTATCGTATCCCTTTCTATAAATCTTGGTTACTTTATTATGAGTTAAGTCTCTCAGCACCAAAAATCCCCTAATAATATGGAATTTAATTGTTCTTTTAAAACATCATATGTTTAAAGATTTCCATTGAAGAACAGAGATATCTGTAACTGTCAGAAAACTGGTTGATGCAAAAACTATTGGTTTCAACATCATAATTTCACATGAAATTATCAAGGACATTTATCATGAAACTGGCAATGTTTTGTCACAAAATTGAAATTTCACAACATAATTTGCATTAAAATGTTGTGACAAAACCAAGATATCAAGGCAAAATTTCTGGTTTCAGTCCAAAATAGAGATGAACTAGAACTCGAAGTTCGAGTTCCATACAAACTTTGATAGTTTTATGAACCCGAACTATCCGAACTTTCCGAAATTTTATTGAATTTCAAATTTTCTAATTGATATCCCTCGACTTTAGTGCTCGGTGTTCGTAACCATCTAAATTGGGCGATAACCCTAGAATGTGCCGTTTGATTTCGGTAACCCTTGAATTTGGGCAATAACCCTCGACTTAAGCTCTCCATAATCCTCAAATGAGTGTTTTGGTAACGCTCGAAATAGTCTATAACTCTGAATGTGGTGTTCTATTTCGGTAGTCCTCGAATGTGGAAGGTCGAAATAGCTCGATCATGGGGAAATTAGTATTTAAAACAAGTTTTGGTGATTGTCCCCCAGACCATTTCCCAGATCCATGTATAGTAGTAACCATTGCTATTTTAACTGTATTAATCCAAACTTTTCAAGCTATTTGGTCCCAATTGAGTTCAAAATGAACTTTTTAGTTCAAAAACTACCTGAACTTTAGAAAGTTCTGCCATCTCTCCAAAACTTCCAACAACAAAATGTTGCTTTCAAATTTACTAGTGCTTTTCACACCCAACCCAAAATAAAACCAGACGATTTGAACATCACTAATGTAGAAATGTTTATTTATAAATAGCCCCTGAGTCTAATCAAATACATTTCCTATTAGTAATTGAATTTTGCAATCACGTAATAGACAATGCAGATTGCTAAATAAAATAAATACAGAAATGTTTGCATGGCAATATGCAGAAACAATTTTGTTGGGGGTTGCACCTTATAAATAGGAGTTTTTGGTTCTGTTTCCAGTTTGCACACTAGTATAACCTGAACATTCCACAGACTGTGAAGTAGGAAACAACCAGTTTTGAATATTAGAAATTTCCACCAAACCGTATTGTTCAAGAAACCAAACAAAATACATTTAAAATACTGCCTCTCCATAGCTAGTATATTGATGTACATTTGGTCTTTGGTGTGCAGCTTATATGTGATTCAATCTTTTATTTGCTTTTATATGTTGTGTTGAGTTCTATTTCCCAACAGTCCCTGCAGGTCAAGGGCAACTTGGTATGTTTAAGTCTGCAGAAAATTAAAGGGCAGCAGGTGTTAACTGAGACTATTTGGAAAAACAGTGTCAGGTCAAGTTGACCTTAACTTTAAGGCTGCCTTAAAGTTAAGGTCCCCACACATTCCCCAAATGATAATTGTGTTAAACATCAGCTACTAAGTAAGCTGATGTTAACTTATCCTTATGTAAACCACAGGTTACCACAATATTTAAGACCTTTAATATGTTTAGACTCGGTATCGAGCAAAGTAATTTGTTTTACACTAAGCAAGAACTTATACAAATTTACCGCCTGCTCGCTGCAACAATTTGGATTACTTTCTGCTTTATTTGAGTAAAATGGCATCAAGGAATAGGAAAGCTTAATACCTTTTATGTATCTAAGTAACCAGTGAATTATGTAACTGATTCCCTTTATAATTAGACACATGCTAGTTAGATTTGATTTGACCTGCCATCTTCACTTTGTTAATCCATTTGTTGGGTACACCAGCATTTCTGGAAGTTGTTAATCAAAGGAACCTGCTGGAAACCTTTGTAAATGTTGAGTACATTATGTTATTCATTTTAATGCAAGTTTGTGACCATGTCTTGGTTTTTTTTAATCTTAATTCATTTAACAGTACATGTTTGTGCTTACAGAAAATACTTAGTCCAAGTCTATCAGGACATAAAGGAAAATGCTATGTTCTTCCTCCACAATGGGTCAAGTGTGATAACCTAGTGTTTGTACCACTACTATTTCATCTGAGCACCGGTGGACCAATTAAATACCTCTGTAAATATTGATAAACTGACTCATTTCTATTGGTCAATATGTTTGGAATATCTCCTTGAATTGTCATGTTCTTCTTAGATCATGATAGCGATAGTATATTTATTATAGTATAGTATATTTATATATGATATAATTTATGATAATGATAGTATATTGATAGTGATATATGTTTATGATAATGAGTATATTTATGATAGTGATGTATATTTATGATAATGATAGTATATTTATGATAGTGATAGTATTTTATTATAATGATAGTAATTATGATAAGAATGTTATATTTATGATATTGTAGTATGTTTTATGATAATGATAGAGATTTATGATAATGATAGTATATTTATGATAATGATGTATATTTTAGATAGTGATAGTATATTTATATATGATAGTATATTTATGATCATATAGTATATTTATAATCATAGATATTATATTATGATAGCAAATATTATGATAGCGTAGTATATAGATAGCATATATGTATATATAGTGTAGTATATTATATTTTGATAGCATAGTATATTTGATAGCGATAGTATTTTATAATTGCAACCTATATTTACAATTGCGGTCTTATTTGTACAACCGCCTATACTACCATTGGTTACTATACTGAAGGTTGTTAAATATGTCCTGACTCCCAAGGAATCATATAGATGTTAAATGGGGTTCACCTAACAGTCTTTGTCTTAAAGGAGAACTGCAGTTTCCTAACAGGCTAACCCTATAATACAGTCTTTATCTTAAAGGAGAACTGCAGTTTCCTAACAGGCTAACCCTATGATACAGTCTTTGTCTTAATGGAGAACTGCAGTTTCCTAACAGGCTAACCCTATAATACAGTCTTTATCTTAAAGGAGAACTGCAGTTTCCTAACAGGCTAACCCTATGATACAGTCTTTGTCTTAAAGGAGAACTGCAGTTTCCTAACAGGTTAACCCTATGATACAGTCTTTATCTTAAAGGAGAACTGCAGTTTCCTAACAGGCTAACCCCATGATACAATCTTTATCTTAAAGGAGAACTGCAGTTTCCTAACAGGTTAACCCTATGATACAGTCTTTGTCTTAAAGGAGAACTGCAGTTTCCTAACAGGCTAACCCTATGATACAGTCTTTATCTTAAAGGAGAACTGCAGTTTCCTAACAGGTTAACCCTATGATACAGTCTTTATCTTAAAGGAGAACTGCAGTTTCCTAACAGATTAACCCTATGATACAGTCTTTATCTTAAAGGAGAACTGCAGTTTCCTAACAGGCTAAACCTATGATACAATCTTTATCTTAAAGGAGAACTGCAGTTTCCTAACTGGTTAACCCTATGATAGTCTTTATCTTAAAGGAAAACTGCAGTTTCCTAACAGGCTAAACCTATGATACAGTCTTTATCTTAAAGGAGATCTGCAGTTTCCAAACTGGTTAACCCTATGATAGTCTTTATCTTAAAGGAGAACTGCAATTTCCTAACTGGTTAACCCTATGATAGTCTTTATCTTAAAGGAAAACTGCAGTTTCCTAACAGGCTAAACCTATGATACAGTCTTTATCTTAAAGGAGAACTGCAGTTTCCAAACTAGTTAACCCTATGATAGTCTTTATCTTAAAGGAGAACTGCAGTTTCCTAACTGGTTAACCCTATGATACAGTCTTTATCTTAAAGGAGAACTGCAGTTTCCTAACTGGTTAACCCTATGACAGTCTTTATCTTAAAGGAGAACTGCAGCTTTCAAACTGGTTAACCCTATGAAAGTCTTTATCTTAAAGGAGAACTGCAGTTTCCTAACTGGTTAACCCTGTGACAGTCTTTATCGTAAAGGAGAACTGCAGTTTCCTAACTGGTTAACCCTGTGACAGTCTTATCTTAAAGGAGAACTGCAGTTTCTAACTGGTTAACCCTATGATAGTCTTTATCTTAAAGGAACTGCAGTTTCCAACTGGTTAACCCTATGAAGTCTTACTTAAAGGAGAACTGCAGTTTCCTAACTGGTTAACCCTATGACAGTCTTTATCTTAAAGGAGAACTGCAGCTTTCCAACTGGTTACCCTATGAAAGTCTTTATCTTAAAGGAGAACTGCAGTTTCCTAACTGGTTAAACCTATGATACAGTCTTTATCTTAAAGGAGAACTACAGTTTCCAAACTGGTTAACCCTATGATAGTCTTTATCTTAAAGGAGAACTGCAGTTATTTCATCTGAGCACCGGTTGGACCAATTAAATACTCTGTATAAATATTGGATAAACTGACTCATTTCTATTGGTCATATAGTTTGGAATATCTCCTTGATGTCATTTTTCTTCTTAGATATTGATAGCGATAGTATATTTATTATAGTGATAGTATATTTATGATAATGATAGTATATTTATGATAATGATAGTATATTTATGATAGTGATAGTATGTTTATGATAATGATAGTATATTTATGATAGTGATAGTATATTTATGATAATGATAGTATATTTATGATAATGATAGTTATATGTATGAAATGATAGTAATTTATGATTAATGATAGTATATTAGTATGTAGTGATAGTATGTTTTGATATGAGTATATTTATGATAATGATAGTATTTATGATAATGAAGTATATTTATGATAGTATGTGAGTGATATAATTATGATAATGATAGTATATTTATGATAGCAATAGTATATTTTGATAGTCATAGTATATATATTTATGATAGCAATAGATTTTATGATAGCTAGCGATAGTATATATTTATGATAGCATAGTATATTTATGATAGTGATAGTATATTAGTATTTATGATGCATGTATATTATGATAGCGATAGTATATTTATAATTGCAACCCTATATTTACAATTGCGGTCTTATTTGTACAACCGCCTATACAATACCATTGTGTTACTATACTGAAGGTTGTTAAATATGTCCTGACTCCCAAGGAATCATATAGATGTTAAATGGGGTTCACCTAACAGTCTTTTGTCTTAAAGGAGAACTGCAGTTTCCTACACTAAGGCTAACCCTATAATACAGTCTTCTCTAAGGAGAACTGCAGTTTCCTAACAGGTAAACCTATGATACAGTCTTTGTCTAATGGAGAACTGCAGTTTCCTAAAGGCTAACCCTATAATACAGTCTTTATCTAAAGGAGAACTGCAGTTTCCTAACAGGCTAACCCTATGATACAGTCTTTGATCTTAAAGGAGAACGCAGTTTCCTAACAGGTTAACCCTATGATACAGTCTTTATCTTAAAGGAGAACTGCAGTTTCCAACAGGCTAACCCCATGATACAATCTTTATCTTAAAGGAGAACTGCAGTTTCCTAACAGGTTAACCCTATGATACAGTCTTTGTTCTTAAGGAGAAATGCAGTTTCCTAACAGGCTAACCCTATGATACAGTTATCTTAAAGGAGAACTGCAGTTTCCTCACGGTTAACCCTATGATACAGTCTTTATCTTAAAGGAGAACTGCAGTTTCCTAACAGATTAACCCTATGATACAGTCTTTATCTTAAAGGAGAACTGCAGTTTCCTAACAGGCTAAACCTATGATACACTTTATCTTAAAGGAGAACTGCAGTTTCCTAACTGGTTAACCCTATGTAGTCTTTATCTTAAAGGAAAACTGCAGTTCCTAAAAGGCTTAAACCTATGATACAGTCTTTATCTTAAGGAAGATCTGCAGTTTCCAAACTGGTTAACCCTATGATAGTCTTTATCTTAAAGGAGAAACTGCATTTCCTAACTGGTTAACCCTATGATAGTCTTATCTTAAAGGAAAACTGCAGTTTCCTAACAGGCTAAACCTATGATACAGTCTTTATCTTAAAGGAGAACTGCAGTTTCCAAACTAGTTAACCCTATGATAGTCTTTTCTTAAAGGAAACTGCAGTTTCCTACTGGTTAACCTATGATACAGTCTTTATCTTAAAGGAGAACTGCAGTTTTTCTAATGGTTAACCCTATGACAGTCTTTATCTTAAGGAGAACTGCAGCTTTCAAACTGGTAACCCTATGAAAGTCTTTATATTAAAGGAGAACTGCAGTTTCCTAACTGGTTAAACCTATGATACAGTCTTTATCTTAAAGGAGAACTACAGTTTCCAAACTGGGTACTACACTATGATAGTCTTTTCTTAAAGGAGAACTGCAGTTTCCTAACTGGTTAACCCTATGACAGTCTTTATCTTAAAGGAGAACTGCAGCTTTCAAACTGGTTAACCTATGAAAGTCTTTATCTTAAAGGAGAACTGCAGTTTCCTAACTGGTTAACCCTTGTGACAGTCTTTATCTAAAGGAGAACTGCAGTTTCCAACTGGTTAACCCTGTGACAGTCTTATCGTAAAGGAGAACTGCAGTTTCCTAACTGGTTAACCCTATGATAGATTATCTTAAAGGAGAACTGCAGTTTCCTAACTGGTTAACCCTTGTGACACAGTTTATGTAAAGGAGAACTGCAGTTTCCTAACTGGTTAACCTATGCTACTTTATTGATATATGATAGTATAGTTATGATATGTGATATGTATGATTTATGATAAGTGATAGTATATAATTATTGATAATGATAGATTATATTTATGATAATGATAGTATATTTATGATAGTGATAGTATATTTATGATAATGATAGTATATTTATGATAGCAATAGTATATTTATGATAGTCATAGTATATTATATTTATGATAGCAATAGTATATTTATGATAGCGATAGTATATTTATGATAGCAATAGTATATTTATGATAGTGATAGTATATTATATTTATGATAGCAATAGTATATTTATGATAGCGATAGTATATTTATAATTGCAACCCTATATTTACAATTGCGGTCTTATTTGTACAACCGCCTATACAATACCATTGGTACTATCTGAAGGTTGTTTAATATGTCCTGACTCCCAAGGAATCTATAGATGTTAAATGGGGTTCACCTAACAGTCTTTGTCTTAAAGGAGAACTGCAGTTTCCTAACAGGCTAACCCTATAATACAGTCTTTATCTTAAAGGAGAACTGCAGTTTCCTAACAGGCTAACCCTATGATACAGTCTTTGTCTTAATGGAGAACTGCAGTTTCCTAACAGGCCAACCCTATAATACAGTCTTTATCTTAAAGGAGAATGCAGTTTCCTAACAGGCTAACCTATGATACAGTCTTTGTCTTAAAGGAGAACTGCAGTTTCCTAACAGGGTTAACCCTATGATACAGTCTTTATCTTAAAGGAGAACTGCAGTTCCTAACAGGCTAACCCCATGATACAATCTTTATCTAAAGGAGAACTGCAGTTCTAACAGGTTAACCCTATGATACAGTCTTTGTCTG